>CM075850.1:22902443-23502443 GCA_037975125.1 Latrodectus hesperus | reverse complement strand
ACCCACGAACACCTGGAATTCAACATCGTCAAGAATTTCTGAGAACTCTTGCTTTGAGAGGGAAGCAATTGTTTTCCAGTGGGGTGCCAACAACTGTGGCTTATGAGGAAGCAGATATCATTGCAAAGAAAGGTGCCAGCCTTCTACAACATCCTTTCACACCCCTCTCGTATTGGAAGACTAAACTGTTTCTAAAGCATCTAATTGCTTCTAATGCCTCACGCCACCTACAGATTCATATAGCTCAAAAACACTGGAGTATAATTTAGGTCCTTCTCTTATTCCCGATTTACCAAGACGAAATGCAGTTGCCACTTTTCGCCTAAGTACAGAAAATTACTACCTAGATTCTCATTGGAAGTGCTTCGTATTCTTACTGCTCCTACTTGTATATTCTGCGACTATAAAGAAGTAATGGACAGAAACCATCTGCTCCTTTTCTGCTTAACAGAAGAAGCAAGATATTGGGAGGCAAAATCGCTCCTTAAGCAAATGACTTCGAAGACCAAACTACAGAAAATAGACCGCTGTCTATTTTCTGTAGTTTACTTTTTTGCAACCTTTAGTTCTTTGTACTTTACCTGGCCATTAGAAATAAAAGGAAAAAAATCTTTCTTAAATATAGACTTAATTATATGAATCCTATTTAAGAATTAAATATTAAGTAGGAAACCCAGCAGTACTACAAAACATCTTTCTAACAAAAAAATTAATACATTACCCACTGCTATTTAAAATAAAATGTTTTTCTTTTACAAACAGAACAATTGTATAAAGGAAGTATAAAAAGGAAAAGAAATATATAAAAATAGAACATATTTATTTTTAAAGAGAATACAATATAAAAAAATATCATCTATACATAATAAAAACATTCTAGCAAAATTATTATTAAAAATGTAATACAGGAAGGAAAAAAATTTTTAGCTATAATAAAGTTATAATTTACTATTACTAACACAATTTATATATATATATATATATATATATATATATATATATATATATATATATATATATATATATATATATATATATATATATATATATGTATATGTATATGTATATATATATATATATATATAACAAAACTTATGTTAGAAAAACGTTTAATTTAGCAACATTGGCCAAAGTATTTATCAAATAAATTTTTGTCTTATTCGTACCATCTTTTTTCAAATAATATTTTATATACATGCACATACAATAAACAAAAACCATGATTTAATTTTTTGAATTTTATATAATTATACATTAAATTATATATTACAAATAATGAATTTCAGTGAGTACAAATAATAGAATCAATACAAATATGAATTTTTACAATTTCTTAAAATTGATAAGTTCTTTGGAGATATTTATTTTAAACAAGACTACAGAACTATTACTATTCTATATCCTAATTAAATAGATTCAAATGCAAGAAGTTTTGACTTTCAACAGTAATTAAGGAAATTTGTAAAGTTGTAACATTACTTCCATTCTCTTTATTACAATATACTCAGTTACAATTGTTATATTATCCTTCAAAGTGAGAGCACCTGCATGCTAAGATACTATTCATTAAGAGAATTTTGGAAAAGTGATATGAATAGAAAATTCCTTCTATAGATCTTAAAAAAGTAATAAATTTGGTTTGGTCTGCTTGTTGTTCAATGGTTATTTTTTTGCACTAAAGGGTTAATTAGACTAGAACCTATGGTTTAAAATGGATTTCGAACACACAAATTGTTGAAAGGAAGGCAAGAATAGTATAGTTTGGAAAATGTACTCCAGATGTCAAATCTAGAAACAATTAATAAAAAAGGACACTTCATTCAGAAGCACAAATTTTTCTTTTTCTCTCTTTTTATGAGAGAAACATGGATTAAGTAAAAATGTGATAACATCTTTAAATGATTGCATGACTAAATAAATTCTCTCTCTTTGTGTGTGTGTGTGTATATATATATATATATATATATATATATATATATATATATATATATATATATATATATATAAAGTTTTTGACTCCTGTACCTATTTTTTTAAAAACAATTTTTTAATGATAGTTGAATTTTTGTTTTATTTCATGTATCAGATAACTTGATGCATAAAAAAAGTGGGTCATGTCATTTGTCAAATAATCAGATGATTATACCTCACACTTTGTGATAGAATTTATTTTAATTTTTTCATTTCAACTTTACAGAAACAAAAAGATTGTTCTCTTATAATATTTTTAACATTAATTATTCCTTCATGATAAGAATATTAATAGCAATGCAAGAAGTTAATATGAGCTGAACAGCAATAAAATGAGAATACCAGAATATTTTGTTTAAAACAATACCACATTTAAGAACAAAATATTTAACATATAGAAGACAAAATATCCAGAGTATCAATAAGATATATTTATAATAATCATAGCAGATTTGTTAATTAAATTTGACCAAGAATTGAGGCTCTTGCTCTCATAAAAGTTTGCATTAAAATTTATTCTGATGAAAATAGATCACATTATCTTAAAATAAATGGAGGGAAAAAATATCCTTACAATTAAAATTTGTAGTTGTACAATGTTTCTTTTTTAAGAAAATCAAAATTTACTGAAAAATAATACACATGAAACAATTATAAAAAGATGGTTTTATTCGCATAAATATGATTTAAATCATGTTTCAACCTTTTGCTTTTTTAAATGCATTTTAGTCTAAAAAAGTTAGACATGCTATAATTAGGATCACTATGCTATATTATATATGAATTAGATGCTATAATTAGGATCATTATAATATATAATGAATACAGTAAGTTCAATAAAAAAATGCACTATAGCTATAATAAGCTACACACGTTTTAGAAAACTTGGAATACAAACAAAAGGATATAATATGTGCTTATATTATGAAATGCAGTTATTGGAGCAATATTTAAACTGTAAGCAACTAAAAAAAATCCAAAAAGGAATTATAAATAAGCTTGCATTATTAAACTGTTGTTTTAAATTTAAATGGCACAAACTATCAAATAAAAATCTTATCCATTTACATAATTAATAATAAAAACATGAATTTTACAATGTCAAAATTTTGATAAAATATTGATAAAAAATTTGATACTCAAAAAATTCTTGCTATGATTTCTTTCCAGTACAAGGGTAGATTAAGGAACTATGACTCAAACAAAATGTAATATCTCAATAGAGAATTTGAATAACCCATAATATGGAAACTGTGGAGATATATATATATATATATATATATATATATATATATATATATATATATATATATATATATATATATATATATATATATATATATATATATATATATATATATATATATATATATATGCACACAAATAGGAGAATATGAATGTATTTATTTAAACTAGATTGTTGATGACACAACATAAATATATTTCTCACATTACAAAGATGGTTATTTACATAAAAGTGAAATATTTTCAAATCATTTTACTTTTATATATGATAAAAATAACAAAAATGATATAAGCATTATATGTACAAAGTAAAAATATAACCAATGAATATAAATAAAGTAAAAAATATAAACAGTCATAACAGTATGCCAAATGAAAATAATCTTTTAAAATAATATTTATTAAGTTAAATAAATGACTAAATGCTACCATCTGCTGCAGACCAAATAGGTAAGCCAAACCAGTAGATTACAGCACCAAAATTGGATTATACCCATATGATTATTGACTAGCTTTAATGATATTACAAAGTTATATTTTCAATATAATAATAATTACATTTTACACTATGAAAGAAAACATATATTTACAGTTGAAACTTCATATTTAGCAATTTTAATTTTTAGTATTAAAGTTAATAATTTTTCAACAAAATTGCACTTTTGGTAGATTAACTTCAGTAATGATGATGAGTGAAAATTAAAAATTAAGAACTATTCATAACATCAACCAGATATTTTTAAACCTTCAATTTATACCTGAATCTACAATAGCTAGAAAATAGAATAACATGTTAATAAATGTAGATTAAACAGTAAGAATTATATATTAAAATTAATATTCCAATTAAATCTTTTTAAAAAAAATTATCATCATAGATCATCAAACAATATAAGAATCAATTCATTATTAAATTAAAATATCTACCATTAAATGATTAAGTTGATTAGCCAATAAAGATAGAATATCAAATAGTCAACATTATAGTGATTCCTAGCTTAAAATGTGCAGGAATAAACAAGAAAAGAGACTAGGATATGCACTTAAAAATATTTGTAAGTACTCAACAAATTTTATTTTAATAAAATCTATATCTATGAATATAAAATATTTGGAAAACACAATATTTAACAATGCTCAACAATGTATTTAATTGATTGTGATTGCTGTAAAAAGCATGTATAATAAAATATTTAACCATCATTAGCATTAAGGTTTGTATAGTGATTGTACATACTTAGTAATACTGTTTACTTCAGATTCTATGAAAGACATTTTTATAAGCTTAGATCTATTCTAAATATAATAGAATTATTCTGTAGCAGTAAGACTAGAAATATTTGATTTAAGAAAAAACAGAGAAATGAATAGCCTTTAATTAAAATTATATGTTGGGGACCATGATTTGCAATTGGCTTCTTGAAACCACCAACTACTAATATTAAAATAGGTAGAATGTTTGATATTTGGATTATTTAATCTTTCACAAATGGAACACACATAGTGACTTACATATTGCATTTGATAAGACTTTCTCCACTCGAAATAACTATTATATTTCTTTTCATCTTTGGCAACAAGTAATAAAAATAGTCCTAACTCTCTAGGTGTCTTAAAAGATAAAGCATCAATATATGACATTGGAGGAGCTATTTTAGAATAATTTGATCCCCCTAATACCACAGGAATCATATTGGTATTCAATATATGGAAGAATTTCTCTGTTACGTAATCTTTGCAAATGGAATTTTCAAAGGATAAATAATATCGATACTCTTTACTCAATTTTTCATAGCATTCATTGGACATTTTTGGCAAGCAAGTAAAATTTCCACAAGAGCCATATATATCCACTGGTATTGTTTTCTGCAATTCTTTCACAAATTCTTCTCGTTTGCTAGGTGTCTGACAATTACTGACTAACCAGGTAACCATTTTTTTCTTACCTTTAGCATAATTTATGTCATTTGTTATAGATGTTTTGACCTTTTTTACTAATGGTGATAATATGATTTCTGAGTCAAATCGATAAGTAGCAGTCCAATTGAATTGTCCGTTGAGATACTTTAAAATATCTGGAGTGTGAGGTGGCGATTCGTGGTGTAGAAGAATCCAAACTTGACTTTCTGTTCTAAAATTTGGCATGTCCTTTAAATTAATGTCTCTCAAATGAAAAATTATAGCAGCACTTTTATTCAAATAATCTCGATTAGAAGTGACAAAACAGTTAGATGTGGAACAACCTAAAGTAGAAAATTTTGGCACATAATCAACACTACCAAAAAATTTTGTCCAAAGTAATATTATTTTTACAGATTCTATGTAATTAACAGAGGCGGGAAATATCTTTATATGAGTCCAATGTTTCCTGATCCATGGATCTTCAGTTATTTTTTCAGGTTCTTTTTCAGATATCTCCTTCCAAAAAGAAATCGCTAAAAAAGCAAATATTAAAATGGTGGTAAATAAGAGCCTCTTGAAGAGCTTTGATGATTTAAAAGACATGTTGAAAAAATAAGTGTGTAGCTTTTCTGCTCTCTTTACTTAATGTTTCATATGCAGATGTACTTATTTTTGTTGAAGTACTACCTAAAATTTAAAAGAAGAATGGATCTTATAATTATAACATTGGATTAGAAAATATCAACAAAAAAATCATTAAACTTGCAATAAACCAACTAAATAATCTAAAAAGTAAAATGATATATTAATAAACATGAAGCACATAAATCATATTTATAAATAAAGGATGTTATTTTACTTATTTATAATATTTCTACAACATAATTTCATAAAAATATAAATTATTTTTTTAGATTCTTTAATCTAGTTTTAATTTATCATTGTTTTTCACCTCAAATAGTATTGTCATTTTGCATAATAATTAAAATATTTTATCTCATTATTATAGAAATACATTTTTGACATTTCCCCTTTCACTTTTATTTAAGCTTTTTGGAATAAATTTTTCTAACAGATGACAGTAAAGAACATTGTATGACTCATAACAAGCACAATCTAGAACTCTTCAGATGATTATTTATTATTTTATTTTTAAAAAGAGGACAAGAATTAGTCAATGAAGTGATTTAGCTGAAACAAATGGTTCAACAGTTGTTCAAAATGTGTACTCTGATTCTGTACATCACTTTCTATTTACTTCCACCTGTTCTATAAATATCCTGTATAATAAAATCCTTCGGATGCAGTATTAAACTTAAAAAAATCCCTTTGATGAGAGGTTTCATAGAGAGTGATGAAGAAAACAAAAAGCTATATTATAAAAAAAACAGCTGATTACTCCATGTATCATTGAACTTTGGTAAAACTAATCTTGAACATAAGATGAATACAATATATAAAATTTATATGTGCAGATGTTACTGCAATTCTGAGATCACAAACTTAGTTAACAAGACCTGATATTGTTTTCCAGTGGTAGAAGCAGATATTAAACCTTCTGAAACCATAGGGGAAAAGACAGAAAAAATTATTTAGAGAGTGAGTCTGTATACATTGGACATTAAGTTCAAAAGCACTCTATGAATTGCATTTGAATGTTCAGTTGCCAAATGCAGTAACTGTGCCTATTCACCTACTCAATCAAGTAAAAATAGATAAGATGTTCTGCAATCCTATTACATTGGAAATGTTTATATTTCATCAATCTTGTTAGATAACTGATGAAGACAGAGGCTTTTGCAAAAAAAATGATCTAAGGATCATGGTAGCAAATGTGATGAAGTTAAAATAGGCTGGTTGGCTTGTCTGTTTTTCTATTGAAATTTTTGGCTCACAAGATCTAATTAAACATGAACTGAAAGTTTAAAATAGATTCCAAGTCATTACAAATATTTACACATATAGTTGGATTCTTATCAATAGCAGAATAAATAGTTAATATACTGATAATTCTCATAATTCTAAGAGGTGATTAAATAGATACTATCATAAATACCAAAGTCATAACTTACATGAGTGCAAGCTACAAAATGCAATCCATTAACAGGTAAAATACCCAATTCTTTGGTAAATAAAATAAGAGACTAGTTCAAAAGATAAAAGAATTTTTCCTTTATTTTACGAACTTTTGATTTTAAGGGCCATTTTATCAGTCCCAATGCACAATTGTTAACTTTATAAAGTGTCATTTGTCATCTTTTTTTTCTTTTAGACCTAAATACTTCAATAAATTTATGAATGTGCAGGATATTTATTTTATAATTATATTTGAGTTCAATACATATCCTGTTTAGCTGGTTGTTGCTCAACAGTAATCTTTTGCATGTAAGGGTTAATTAGACCATGACCTACAGTTTAAAGTGCATTCTGAACTATAACAAACATCCAAGTCTGAGATGGGATTCAAACCAACAAATTGTTTGACTGAAGGCCAGGCAATACATTTTCTGAGTACTTTAAAAAAAGTACATTTCATCAACCACAAATCAATTAAAAAAACCTTAGGTAACAATATATAAAAACCATTCTTAATTATTAATTGATCAAATCAAACATTTTTTCCTATTAATAAAACCAAATTTTCATATATATAAGAGATACATAGTATAAATTGAAATTTATATAAAGAGTATAAAATAACAAAATTTCATTCTTTCCTACAACCTAGTGCAGTTACTAAATAAGCCAAATCCGTAAATTATTGCACCAAAATAGATTCTTACTCATAATGAGTTTTGATATGCACATGAGTAATCAATGATTATGCTTTCCAGATATACCGGTTTGACTGGGACAGTCCCAGTTTTCACATAAAATCCCTAGACCAGTTTACTTCACTTTCTTGTAAAAATTAAATTCAATTTTATAAATAAGCTAAAAAGACTAAAACGAATTAACTATGATGTGTTAGTTGAGATAATTACTTTGTCAATTATTTATGTACGGTATGAAAAACTATAGAAGAGCAAAAAGAAAATCTACAAGAATCTTGATATAGCATGAATAAATGATTTGGTAATTTTTGTGTTCCACAATATTAAATATTGGGGGTATTCTTAAATAAAGAGATCTATTGCCAAGCACTCGTCAACCTTGACTGCCAAGCAGGGATATTAGATATATTGCGGCAAACGCAAACCAAGTAGTTTTCTAAATAAAAAATTTATTTAAACTAACTATATATACTTCAAAATATGCATACATTATACAAAAAAATATTAAATTTTAGATTTAGGATATAAAGATTTACTGAATATCAGAATGTTTCATTACCTATTTTTTAAATGAATACCAAGAACCTCTATTAAACATAATTTTGGCGGCACTCATGACGGCCTGCTGTCGCAATCGCACCTGCAGTAAACATAAGCAAAGTTGAAGTCGAAGTTTATTGACTTGACTTATGCAAAGAACATGAGGTGTCGTATTACATCAATAATACTCCCCCTTATTTTAACTTTATTAAGCAATTTTTACGCTGCATTAAACAGGTCCATCCAAAGTCAGACTAATTATAATGCTGAAGTCGCTGCTGTGCAAATGGGTTTGATTGAAATCGGAAAAGGTGATGCTCTAAACATTGTGATATTTATTGATTCACGGGCCATTATAAAATAAGCCATCTCATCCATCATGTCATATAATAAGGTACCGTCAATATCTGTCATCTTGTGGTTGATACATTAACGAAATGTCACTCTCAGTGCATTCCATGGAAAAAGAATATATGTTCTTTCCTCCATCCTCTATGGTGCATTCCTTGTAATTGTGGAATCATAGGAAATGAACTTGAAGACACTCTAGTCAAGAATAACCCCCTCCCTACAATAGTCTTGTACATCTCCTCACTATCAGAATATTAAGAGAATCATAGGGATATTAGATTTGAAGTAAATTTTAAAAGGACTTTTAGAAAATCGATGAAAGGAAAAAGTTAAAACTATTTAATAGAGAATCCCATCCCTCATGAAGTGCCTAGAACTAATAATACCGCCAACTTTCGAATTGAAAATAGAGAGTACTATAGTTAACTCTGCTAAAACCTTTTTAAGCTTTGCCTTTCTGAACTTATAGAGCTGCACGTCTCAGACTAATGGATGAGATGCAATGTTTGATGTAGGATTTAAAAAAATAATAAACAAAAATAAAAACATAAATCTCATCAAATAACCATACGATGATCAAAATACCTTGTATTTATTATTCAAAATGAGCTCTAAAAATAATCAACTGAAGAGCTCCCTGCACTTTTACAAATGAGAGTTGGGAATTCATATCAGAAGATCATAAAACTGTACAAGTTTGTGATCATCTCATATAAATTCTAAACTCTCATTTATTTTTATTATGTTTTTAGTATTACAAATTAAATAGAACTTAAATTGTACTTTATAAACATTTAATAAAAGTATGATCCTAAAACTTTTATGCATAAGAAATTGATTTTACTTTATTAATGGTAATCAATGTTTCGAAAACTTGCTTCCTAATTACTCTGAACATATATAATAGTAATAAAAAATATATATGTCATTATATATACATATATATATATATATATATATATATATATATATATATATATATATATATATATATATATATATAGTTAGTAATTTACATAATATGTAAGGAATTTTCTTTTCCATATTATTAAAATTGTTCGATTGCTTTATCCTTTACAAGGAAAATAAAACGACATGGTCATTTTTATTTGAAGTTAAATACTGCTTTTTATAATTTGATGCTCTAATTTTAAATTTTTCCATTGTAAAGCGAATAGGGTGTGTTGTTGACCTGGTTAATTATGGGGTCATTCGCATTATCTTAAGGAGTGAGTTTCAAACCCGGCTTAACTGAAGATCCGTCGTGTTCGCTGAAGAGGCTGTTGCACATTAAAACTGGGCGGAGTTGCTATGCCCTCCAAGTGAAATGATACCTTTGGGTTGGCAGACCAAATATTGTGAGTCTTCTACTTGGTTCCTTATTCAAAATCACAAAGACTCCACTGGGTTGCTTCGACCTAAATGGTAGAGCCCAACTAAGGGATAGATGCGGGGAAGCATGCTGGTGAAACAACAACAAGTTATCAAAATATTTCTTTGAGATGTTTAAAATATTGGTTAGAAATGTGTATTTGGGTTTATTAAATTATTTTTTCTTTCTCTAAGGTAAATTTTTAATCTTTTTAAGCAAAATTAATTCTGAAAATCTCATATATTTTAATACTTAGATCCACGAATTAAACTAGATATGTAAATTCACTGTCAGTTTGCTGAGGTGTACTATTACATTGCAACATTTACATCATTTCATCGTTTGATCTACATTAAATTTAAGTTATTTAGTTCATATATGTGCACTGCTATTACCTAAACTGCAACACCCTGAAGGAAATATGCAAGTTATTTGAAATTTTCATCCTGCATTTGCAGAATGAAATAGACAAACCATTAGCATTGCAAATCATACACGCATCAAGGATGACTGTAATGCCACTTGCAAGCATTATTAGAGATTTAGGAGATTGCAGATTTAAAGTACAGGGTTTTTTTGAACGTTTCTGAATTTAAATGAAGAAGAAAATCACCTTGTAGTGATTGTGGATTATCCTTCAAATAAATCGATGATTAAGTCGAATGAAATCAAACATCTGTGATGAGCTTCTGTAATCGTTGGATACAGAAGGGAATAACGGATCGACAAAGGTCATTGTAGCCACTTTGTTGCACCTCTTCACTTAATCACAAGTACTCATGGCAGTGATGGATTGTTCAACCACATCATAAACCGTAGCACAACATTTCAGATCGTAACTCATCCTCCTCCGTCCCCACATATCATTTGTTGCAGCTAAGTTAAGTATCTACATGGTTTTCATTGCTTCGCTTACCACTGACTCAAAATCACACACCTTTGAACTGAATGGACGATTGGCATGTATAGTGGAATGGAACAACATTGTCTTTACAGATGAATCTCGTCTTTGTTAGCAATACTAAGATGATTGAATTTGTGTCTTAAGACATCGTAGTGAGAGACTGCTGAACTGTTATTTTATGCATCTTCCCACTGTTCCTGTATCCACTAACATGGTTTTTGGGATAATATTGAATCTCTTCTCTCTAGAACGCATTCCCGGAACATTGAACAGCCAGAGCTACATCTCTGAGATGTTGGAGTTCCTGGTCTTTCCATATCTTTAGTACAGGCCATTAATCATATTCCGAAAGGACAATACCTAATTCCCCGTGGGACGCAATATTCAAGAGTTTTTTCGTCACATTGAATAGCTACATAGCCTACTTGTTCTCCCTCTCTATCGATAATCGAAAATGCGTAGTCCATGCTTGCAAAATAATTGAAATGGTATACACCAGCAGCTGCCGAAGTAGATAATCCTTGTCAATGTGCGAAAGTTACCTGGACCGCTATACCCCACTGATATGTTTGTAGATTATTTGATTATATTTCAAAGCGTGTTGTGGCTATTATAGCTAATAATTGTAACTATGATAATTACTGTCATCATCCACACTTCACAAGAGGCTGTAATTTTAATCATTTGATCTTTGCATAAAGTATTATCTGCCAAATAAAGTTCATTGTAATTTCTCTGGTCTTTCTTAGTGTTGAATTTTGGGGCCATCAGTGTAAATGAATGAACTTCTACTGACCACATAGTGAAAATTATAGATAATGCTTCAAATATTTAGAAATAGATATCAAAAACAATAATAAAAAACAATAAAAACAATAATAAACATTACCTCTTAATTATAAGAGTCGAAACTGATGATAACTAAGTTATATGTATACCTATATATAGGCTATAACAAAAATGGACTTCAAAAAAGCAAATAATATTACTGAAAAAGCAGCTTACACCTCTAATATACAAAAATTAGTGTACCCAAATATAATATAATTAAAAGGTGTCCGAACCAAAAGAAGATACCACTATTTTAACCAAAAGTTCTCTTGAAATATACCTAATTAAAAATGATGAAGATTATGAATCTGCTGCAATAATTCTAAGCACAGACGAAAAACACTTTAAAATTATTGCATTCATTCAACGCATTTTTAGCCTATATTTACCGAAGTGTACTAGCAATTTTAACTAAGTACAAAAGCTAGACAATCCTTTATTTGTAATGTTGCAACAACAATAGGCATTGATCATTGATGATTAAATTTTGCTTATAGCAATCCCCTTTAATTATTTGTTTTTGTAAATTAATATCTCGTGTAAGGCTGCGAAAGGATTTGCAACTCCTAGCTTGAATAATATTACAATAATGCACGGAATAAAATGTTGAAAAAAAATCAACTTGCATAAAATTAGGAACTATTTTTATAATATATTTTACATCTAACCACAGAAACGAAAAATAAGGCTATTTTTGATTTCCGAAACTCAAAAATGAAATTTTAAATCTATTTTACCAAAGTTTAATTGCTTATAATGAATATTATTTCTTCTTTTTTTTAATTTTCTCTATAAAAGATTTCGGTATTAATTAGAGCAAAATAGAAAGATGTCCTGAGCATCAGATTTTACAAAATGGAAAATTTGTAATGATATAAAAAGTTTCTTGAATATTTTTATTCAGTATTTATTACAGATTTAAAACAAAATCTAGATTGATATAGAAGCTCAGCTGGAAGTTTTTTGTCGAATAATTTCATCTTCACTAAACAGTCCCGCCCTTTATATCTATACCTCTTTTTTTTCTAGAAAATACATGACTTTAAAACAATAAAAAAACCTTAACTCTTTATATAGAAATAATCCTTTTTCTTATTATTTATGATTAGGGGACTACTTAAAGTTTATATTAAAATTAGTCTTAATTATTAATTTTACAGTATTTACTTTTTAACAATAGTTTTCAACTTTTGCAGTTAACATTTCCATTACTAAAACTTCTCAGCATATTTTGTTAAAGTATAAAAAATTTTTAAAAATCATTCGGGTTAGAAAACATCAGTCAATTTACTTCCATTACAGTGAAATTTTATTCGCAAAGTTAGGATAAATAACATTAATTTGTAAACATATTTATAGGACAACTGGTATATTGAAAATATTACTAATTTCAGGTCTTCCTATTTGGATTAAAATTGTAAATTTCATGAATTGAATGATGTTTTAAGATTTAGTTATGACTTCAATAATATTTTTAATGGATAAGATGATAAAGTTAAATGAAACTTTTTTTCTTAATTTTATTAACGTTAAAAATTTAATAAATTCTAATAGTTCGTTGCATGTACAACATTTATGATAAATGTTAGACTTCTTTTATGAAATACACGCAGTAATTTTCAGATATGTCCAGTTCGCACTGCACTTTTAAACGCGTTTAAATCTCGGTAGAACTTTCTTGCGGTGGCAACTTATGATTTAAATCAGTTGGAACTGATTTATCTTAAATCAGTTTGGTAAACTGATTTAAAAATGTTTTAACTGATTTAGCGCAATCTTGTTTTCTGCTATCTTGTCAGTGTTTGTTGACATATTTGAAACCGATCCAAATAAATACAAGAGAAACAAAAATTCGAAAAATAATAACGCAGAAATATTTACATAAGTATTAAATAAGCATCAAAAAATTACATTAAGTTTGAGAAGAAATAGATTTGTCAAAGATATTCTTTGGTTTCGTATTCCTCATTTGAAATATCATAATCTTAATTAATATCTTTTTGGTCTGTAATTGTTTAATAAATGTGCTCAACAATAAAGAAATTCGAAAATATCGAGCAATAAATAACGTTTTGGAAACAAAAACCAATATTTCTTAAATCAGTTTTGAGAGCAAGACAGTGTGAACGCTGTTTTCAGCGTGGTGTTTAAGTTAAACCAGATTTAACTTCAAATTGATTTAAAAAGGGCAGTGTGAACGGAGTTTTACTTGTAGACGTTATAACGTGCATGGAAAAATATCGAATATAAAAATTAATTTGATAAAATAACCTTTCGACTTCGAATGTAATAGGATTGTCTTAAAGAACTAATAAATGGGTGGTTCATGAATCAATAAGGGGCAGAATAAAATATATTGGTATCTTGAAAAATATGAAAAAAAATCAATTTATAAAAGTTAGATATTAAGGAAGAAAGAGTAAAAAGTAGCCTGTTGAAGCATAGAAGACATGTGAGAAATGTGATTCCCGAATGTTGTGAATATTATGCATAGCATTTGAAGATAAAAGTTATGTTTAAAAAAATTATGAAATCACTTTTTAAAAGTTTTTCCACATTTCTGATTATAATGGTACAAAATGCTATTTTGACACGGGTTTATTGCAGTCCTAGTAGATAATATAAATTTCATATCAATTTATTTAGATTTCGATAAGTACGGAAAAATAATTTTTTGTATTCTTTTTAGATAATATTCTTAATTTCTTAGATGAATTTTATTTTCATTTGAACATAATTTTTTCTATCAGCCTAATGTATTTGAATCTTTGGAAATAAATAAATTTTTCAAAATTGCTGATTATAAGCATCATATTATTGCATTAATATTGGAAAAGTAATGCCAGATTTTAAAATCAGAGCAAAAATGATGCACAAAAGCATCATTTTTGCTAACATGCAATCTCCATCCTTCTTATTTTAATATCTCGAAATAGTCTTTTTGGCCAACTTCTGACTTTTTTTTACCTGTTCAGAGATAAAAAAGATAAAAGAAAATATACTTTAAAAATTTTAATCATTTTTCGGAATGCCTACGTGTATGTAGTCTTGGCAATGCATAAATTTTTGCCTACTCAATGAGTTTGTAAGAGACTTAGTGGAGAAATGGGACATATGTTTGAAAAGAAAGGGAAAAATTTCTCTCAAGTCAAAGAATTCATCTCATTAAAATGAGTTTAGAAAATAACTAATAGATAATCTAAAAATTAACACATGTGTGAAAACAAATTTACAATTGATATATTTATAAAATTTAATGAAGTCCCTCTAGACAAATACGCAGTCCAGTCACATTAATGTGACTACCACATATTTTTTACATCGAAGTTATATAATCAAGGCAGGAAAGTGCAGTTGAGCGTATATAAAGGTTGTGTGAGGGCTTCGAAAAACATTGCAGTTGTTGGCATAATGCAGAAGAGGAGTGATTTATCTGACGTCATGATATAAGATCATGAATATAAACTTTCGGGCAAAGGGTGGAAACATTACCGAAACGGCTACATTTGTGAATTGTTGCCATGCCACCGTAGTAAAAGTATACTGTGCAGGGCAAAATGGGACTATCCAAACATCAACGACGTGGCAAATGTGAAACACTACTTGTCATAGATGACAGAGGTGAACAACGGCTGTGGAGATGTTTTCGGGCGAATAGGCGGGCTACCTTTGTGCAACTGACTATCCAAATGAACCAAGAGGCTACCAAAAGTGTTTCCCAAAATACTGTTCACCGAACATTGCTGCATCTAGAGAGCGAAGCAGATTCCTGGTTCATGCAAGAATTTGCATACGAGTACCACAACTGGACATCCACTGAGTGACCACAGGTAGCGTTTTCCGATGAATTAAGTTTTATGCTCCACCAGACAGATAGACATTAGCGTATACGATGTGAAACCTCTAAAATAAACACCCTGCAACCATTGCCGGAACTGCCCAGGCTGGAGCCCAGAGTATTATGATTTGGGGAATCTTTTCTTGGCCTTTTCGAGGTTCACTAATCATTGAGGAAGGCACGATTCAGTTTGCTGTCGGTCTGGGTTCATTCATCATTGTCGAAGATTTAGTTTACTGTTCTTTCCTGGAAATCAAACTCACCTGACTTAAGCCCAATCCATAATCTGTGGCAATCTCGATCGGGTTGTTAGCGGTATGAATCCTCACCCGCGTAATCTATCACAGCTGGTCAAGACTCTGGAGTCGACATGGCTCAACATCCCAGTGAAACCTTCAGGAACATAATTGCCTCTCTTCCTGTACGTCTCACAGCTCTCCAATAAAGATGATTATACTGGCTTCTGACAAATGGTCAATGTGACCATTTCTCAGAATATGACTGGATTGTGTAAGATAGACAATGTAAAATATCTTACACCATATACCTACCTTGTTTTAGCTCGTTTTTCACGTTAAAAGTAATGCAAAATAAATATTTGAGCAAACATGTTTTTTATTGTCCTTTTTACAGCTTTAACAAAATTCCTTACAGGGTTATTTATTTCTGTCAAAAGAGTTCAAATTCGCAATAAATATGTGTTTTTTCTTTTGTATAAAATTAATATTCATTAATTTCATGCTTTTTTTATCTTTGAAATTTTACATTAAAATAAATTGGAATAAAACAATTTTGTATACAGAAGCATTTTTTAATTAATTAGAAATTACTTTATTTAGGATGAACTGCACCGAAGTGATATTTCTTATTATACTATACTCATTATATTAATAAATTTCAATCATATTTGCTTTGACAAATATTAAGCAATTCTTAATGTCTTCTGGAAATAGTATTTAAGATTTTAGGTTAAAATTTTTATAATTGAGTTCTAAGAGATTAAATATACGTTGATAAAGAATTCTCTATGCAAATAAATAGTTTACAAACGCGTTAAAAGAACACATAATTTGTTTCTCTTCAAAATGTCTAAGTATATTATTTATTGAAATGATGTACATCAGAAAATAAAAATTTTATAAAATTATAAGTTGTCTTCCACAACTATTAACCATAAATATACGAAAATTTAGTATTTTTGTGGAATTCTGAATAGAGAAGAAAACAATTAGAATTTTTTATTTTGATATGACTTCTAAGATTTTTGTGTTATATAAATTTAGGAACAACTTGCCTTTAATTATAATGATTGGAAAATTTTGAAAAAAAAAGAAGAAAAATAACACAAAATAAATTGGATTTTTGAAGGTAAATTAAAAGATTATTCTGATTTACATTTTAACACTTTCAAAAACAAAAATATATCAGATATATTCAAATAAAAGTATAGTACGGTAAATATAATAAAGAACATAATAAAATAAAAAGAACATTCGAGTATGAAATAAAAGTAAAATCAGGTTTTTATTTCAAACGCATACATGGGAAACTACTTTTATAATTACCAATACCATTTAGAATGAATTGTTTTTTCTTTGTTTGTATTACTTGTTATCTTTCTTTTATTTTTTTATTTACTGATTCAAGAGGATGAACCTTGACAATGAAGTGAAAACCAGGTTAGCGGAACGTTCAAGGGCCTCTTCCTGAAGGAATTCTTCAGAAAGAGGTCATCCAACTTCAGAAATCCAGCATAGACAGCGCAAGTAAGACGAAGATACCATATGAAAATGGTAAGCACTCGTTATAATATTTTTTATTAAATTACACAATTTTTATCTTCTTTTGGTAATGAAAATATATTAACACCAAAATAATTAGATTAAAAAAAGGAAAAAAAGTTTATATTATTTAATATTTTAATAAAATAATTTCCTTAAAATAAAAAATAAAAAAGAGCTTGTTAAAAATATATAAATTAACTGTCCTAACATCTTTAATCTTCCTTTTCATGGACCCACAATTCTTTAAGTGAATTCAATTGTCCTTATCTATGTTTATAATTGTCATAATATTCTTTAAGAAGAATTTTATGTTAAATTATCGTTTTAAATAAAAATTACTTCCGAAATTTGATGTGGAGAGGCATTTTTACTACATGGGAGTTTTGTGTATCATAGTGTTTATTTATGAATTTCTTATTTTTATTCATTAGATATCACAGTATTATTATAAAATTATATTATAATATAGTGTATCATAATGTTAATTTGAAACTTGCTTGTAACATTATTTACAATCTAATAAAAGTTCTCAATCAAATTTTGAAATATTATGAATAAGAAACATTTGAACATAAAATTAGTAGATTCTTCTTTAGTAAATGTTAAAATGATATAGATAAGCTAATATAAATATTTTAATATTTTAATGCAATTTTTAAATATTTCTCAAATCAATTAAACAAAAGTAATTTTTGTACAACCCCAAACCGAAATTCTTTTAACGATGTATTGAACTTGATAAAATTAAAAATAATTAGAGCAAAAAAACTTTTTTGCCTGTATATTCAACATTACTTAAATATTAAGTTATTATTTATAATGTAATAATAATGTACCGAATAATAATTTGCTCTAAATTGGATAATAAGAATTTCAATTCAATTTAAGTGCTGATTATATACAATTTTGTAATCACATTATCTGTTAATATGGCAACTGGCTGTAAAAATGTGACATTGAAATACAACTTCAATTTTAAAAAATAATAGAAAAAAGACGTGAAGGAGAATGCAATTGGAACAAATTGTAGTTAGATGATAATATTTGTAAGAAAATTTTAAATTTTTTCTCTGTGGAAAATATTTAAAATTGTAATACGACCAAACAAGAAATCGCTTAAATTTATTAAAAGTTCGTTTTTAATGTTTTGCTGTAGTAAAATTTCTTAATGTGTGTAAATGTTTCATATTTAAAAAAATTTCTTTTCATGAAAGTTTTAATAGAAAAACAATTCTTTTTGAAATAGAAAGTTAATTGTTAATAGAAAATTGAACAATAAATTTTTAAGGCAAAGTTTCAGCTTTTCAAATAATAATGATAATAAACAAAATAAAATGAAATAAAACAAATTATAGATTTTTATTCTGATGTAAAATACATAGCATCCACTTAAGAGATTCTCTAGTAAGATTATACAGTAATATAAAATCTTAAGATTCACATAAAGAAAAGTTAAGAGATTTTTGAGAACGGGAAATTGAAACAGTATTAAGTCTACCGGAAAATTCCGTCCATTTTTGAAATAAACCAAAATACAAATTTTTCGTAACACCAAAAAACTTTATCAAATAATATGCCATTATTATTAATGACTCTTCTTGCCAGCGTGAGGGCAATTTGTATATTCCATTTTTAAAAAATATTTCATCTTTTCATCCGAAAAATTGAAACAGTGCTTGATTGATATCTTCTTCATTTTTGAATTTTTTACCTTTCAAAAAATTCTGTAAGGAGAAAAACGAGTGATAGTTGGACGGTGATAAACAGGGGAATATTGTGAGGGGCAGAATTTCCCAGCCTAGTCCTGCAATTTTTAGATGATCTCTTTTCTTGAACTGCTCCCTTTAAATTATCCAGCTACTGATAATACATTTCCAAATTGAGCTTTTCATACGATTTTTAAGGTTCATAAGGTACTAGTTCTCAAATGTACCACCATATACACATCATTCTCTTATTCAGAATCGAATTTTTTTAGTTTTAAAGGCTAGTTTTTCAACACAATATACTATTTTCCTCATGGTGTTTTTGTTGGTAATCCACTTTTTATCCCCAATTGTCATCTGATTCAAGAAGGCCTCGATTTTGTTCCAAAAAAGCGGAGATAGGCATCAAAATTTTTTTCTGCTTAATTCTTGTGGCATCCATTTTGAATATTTCCACACTAATCCTATCTTTCAAATATGGTCCGAAATAATTTGCTGAGCTGAATTAAGCTTCTCCGATGTTGTCAGAAAAAGATCTTTTCTCTATGGTTTTAACAACATCGCTCTCAATCAGTGAACAGAACTTTCCGGTAGACCTAATATTTTTAAATTACACTACTGATAGGATTCAGATAATATTTAAATAGAGTACTCTTTATTTTAGGCAAGAATATCTTACAAAAGCTGAAACACTAAAGTATTCAGGACCAAAATATTAGTATTTAGTTATTAATTTTTTTTATTTAAAAATTAATTCGTAGTGCAAAAATAATAAATTTATAATTAGAAGTTGTAATGGCTTCTCTTTTAAATTCATTAAATATAAATGCGTAGATTTTATTACTCTATATTTTCTTTTAACCTTCAAATATTGAAAAGCATTTTTTAAAATCATAATATTAAATCTTAAATCTAGATCTTGCAACCAAAGAAATATTTCAGTCGTAAATGTTTGAACACGTAGCTAAAAGTGAGATATTTTTCAGTTAATCAGATGTAGGAAATGTTCAATTAAATATACTTGATTTCATTTTCTTTTTTTATCGAAATAATTAAATATGATGATTTTTACAGTGCCACTTTGAATTTGTGTTACTATTTCAAACTGTATCTTTTTTTTCTCTTGTCAATAATTATGTTTTTAGCATTAGAGGTTCTTTTCAAAGAGATTAACAAATAGCATGATAGTAACAAAGAAACATTAGCAAAAATAACAAACGGACAGTTAATTTTTGAATAAAAAATTATATTTTTATTTAGAATTAACCTAATTACAGTGCAAATATAAAAAAATAAAAATATTAATTGATGACTTTAATATGACTGTTTTATATTAAAAATAATGGATTGGTAATAACAAATATGAACGATAACTAATAGTGTAATAGGATATCATGCTTAAAATTCAAAGTAAATTTGGTTTTGAAAGTTCATATTAGTTGCTTAATTATATCATTAAAATTATACAGTGTATATATATGATACAAAATTATATATAACAATTTTACTTCTACGTATATTAAAACTATTACATAATTTAAACAAAAAAGAAGTCTAATTTATTTATAACAATGACTTTTAAAAACACACGCATGGCGCGATACATTAAATACAATAATTGATACATAGTATTAATATATTACATAGTTTACTATATTGATACATTGCTGAATCCACAAAATGTTACACCAAGAAAGGTAACAGCTATCATAGCAAGATTTATTTGGCAGACAGCCTAATTAGGTGAAGGGCAAAAATTGCTTTGTGGAGCCCCTTGCTTCACAACAACAATTCTGTTCGATTTAAGGGTCCCTCTGATGTGGGGACCTGCTCAATATGCCCCTATCTTAGTCAGGTTCTGTTAGCAGATTTTACGATAAATAAAAATCAAATGACTGAAAACAGTCTCTTGTGAATTATTGATAATGACAAAAGCAGTAATTAGTGTAGTTCCTATTGTTAATGGTAACCGCTACTGCATGCTTCAGCATTGAATCAAAAAGTGTTTGATCGTCTCTTTGGGATATAATAGTCCATAATTGCTTCCATTAATTGCAAAAGCTGATTTATTATAGCAGCGGGATAGTGCTTACAAGTTCAGTTATTGTGTTATCATGTATTGCACGTTTCCGAACACTCGTAAATGTTTGGAAGTGAACATTCACGAATGTAGAACATTCAAGAATTGGAACCGAACACTCCTGAATGTGGACAAGCCGACCAAGAAACCAATTCAATCTGAAAAAAAAGAATTGAACATTGCGTGTCACGAGTGGTCGCGCATTATTGTGTTGGAATATGACTAATGGCAAATGCTAAAGGTATGGAAAACCACGAACTCCACCACGGGAATGGCTGCTTGAGGGCTGCGGGGGTGAAATCTGATATCATTCCAAACCATGTTTTGGGATACAGGATCAATGGGAAGTTACATAACGCAACAATTTAGCAGTCTCTCATGACGGTGTCTTCATAGAATCGTGGTCAACTATCGTGGTGTTGCAGGCAGAAACGGGATTCGTCAGTAAAGATGATGTCGTTCCATTTCATTATCGTTCATCACATCATTGACAGAACGCCTGTGGTAACGAATCAAGATGAACGAAGCAATGGACGCCTTCCAGACATTCCACGAAGTTGAAAACAACATGAAATGATCCGTGTGGACAAGTACTGCGTAATATACTGAATCTATTGTACTATGGTTCGTCATGTGGCTGAGCGATCAGCACTGCCATGCGCACAATGTGCTTGCTATCGAATGAAGTAGTCCAACGAGGTGGATGCGATCTATTCTGTCCGTTCACCATTTTCTCCCGGATCCACTAATTCTTCTTCTTCTTCTTAGAATTGGGTTTTTATATCATTGGGCACCTCTGCTTTTATCAGCATTTTGTACCATTAACTCCAAACCCAATGTTTCCTAGTTCCAGTTGCTCGGGTCACCCACTTTATTAATAAAGTCCAATAACCCTTTAATGGAGTCTAGGTGTAACTCTCTAGTATGGATGATGCCTAAAGAGGTTAATCTAGGGAGGGCAAGAGCCTCGCGCATTCATAAATGATATGCTCTGCCGTTTCCTCTTGCGTATGGCATTTCCAGCAGATAGGGTCTTGCTGAAACAGTCCCATCTGGTCAGAGAGTCAGTCATACTAGGGATAGCTTCCTGACTTTCACCAGAAGATGGTTTGGAGGTCATTTCCACCTCAAGTGAAGGATTCGTTACTGCCCCTTTACAAGACTGCCTCTGAGTTCCCTTGTCTTTTTCAGCAAGGTCTACTTCAGAGGCATCACCTGCAGATGCAGAAAGGTTTGTTATTTCTTGTGTCTTTTCAGCCACAAGATAACAATTTATAAGCTCAGGTAATATAAATCCACCCAGCATTGCCTGAGATACTGGGCAAGGCAAATTACTCTAGAAGTTTGCCAGGCAACTAGAGGCTCCGTTAAGACACCAATACCCCGGTGCCAATCAGCCCTAGGCACGGATCGCATAACACCAGGGTTTACGGGAGCTGGTTCGCGGCCTCTGATTCTATATCCAAGGCTATCCTGTCATTCCTACAGAACGTTCGGTGATCCACCACCTACCGACGCGCCTGGTAGCTGCTCAGGCCCCATGGATCCACTAATTACAGATCCGCATCACAGTTGCTTGGTTCGTTATCACGGTTACATATTTCTCTGAATGATAATCTGAAATTCCTATGGGTAACTCTTTCTTTCTTGGTCGAACTCAGAAGGTTATTCGAAAGACTCTCGATATCCTCTAGGATACACAGTTAAGCAACTTATGGGAATAAAAGCGGTAGTATTTCAAATCACCAATTTCTTGTCCCTTTATACGGCGCTTGAAAATGGGACTATAGTTACCTGTGATGTGCAGTGTTCATGATGTAAACAGTAATTCACGATTTTACTTTCTCATGATTTGCATGTTTCCCTCAGGGATTTTGCATTTTGGGTGACCAACAGTACAATTGAATATATCAATAACATGATGAATTATTTAAATTACTTTACACTAAAAATAGTAAATAATAATGAATATAAATGATATTTTATGGGTGTAAAACACTACTTTTTTTAATTGCCCCTACAATTTTGTTTAATACTTCTGTACCCAAAATGGTTATTTGTTACAATTTACTATGTATGCAAACATGTCACAAATTAAGCTATATGTTTACACTTACAATTACCAGTTTTAATATTGCAGAATTTAATATTCTTATTCAGTTTCATTAACAATACCAATTTTTTTGGGATTAAGTTTCTGGTTTCACTGTGCTTTTTGTTCTCTTATAAAATAAATTTCATTTTGAAAATTCCTGTTTGAATTATTACTTGGTTGAATTTATCATAACAGAATAATATCAATTAATTTTTTAAATCACCTAAATTGTATGAAATCCCTTCTTAACAGTGCAAAAGAAAATTATAATGATAAAATTTTAATAATTATATATAAAATAAAACAAAAATAATTATTAAATTTTCTATAAAATATCTTATGATGTGGATCAAGACGTCAGAATCATAAATAGTTTGAAAAATAAGCACTGAAGCTTTTGATAATACTGAAAACTTTTTTACTTATTTATCAGTTATTTCAAATGAATGATATGCATACATATAAGATTTTACAGAAAACAGAGAAAGAATTTAATTCTTGAGTGAAAACTTAATTTGAATTCTATAAATTTAACTGAAATTTATATTTCAGTTAAAATTATAGAATTCAAATTTATCATCAAGTTAATTAAATTATTTAATTACAATATTATTTTTTCAGATTAAAATAGCAGTGCTTGCTATTTTTTCTCTTTTTTCAATAGTAGAATGCAAAGTGTATGATAGATGTGAATTAGGAAGAGAATTATATGAGAAATATCACTTTCCATTGCAAGATATTGCGAAATGTAAGTTACATATTAATTTTGTTATTTATAAATCTTAAAATATACAATCGTAAAGCTTAGTAGAATTCAAGATTGAAATTTATTTTTTGTAGAATATAAAATTATGTTTTTAAAAAAATCTATTTCAAAAATTCCATGTGATATAGAAAATAGATAATTCTGAATCAGTAACTCTTAAAATATACTTTATAATTATATGGCGATCTGTGGAGAATTTAGAAATGCTTCGTGAAATAAATATACATTAATTCATCACCAATTTTTGTTAGTTTAGAGATTTTTTGAGATGTCATGTATCTGTTCAACACTCACACTGTTATTCACTTGGATTTTTTTAAATGTTTCATGTTACTTTTAATTTTATAACTTGAAGTGCACATAATAATAACAAAAAATAATGCCATTTGATTGTACTCACACATTCTTATCTTTAGATCCTCTAAAAATCATACTCAGTGATTGACTGTAAATTAGTTTAAAAAATTTTGAATTTTTTTATGTCAAACCATGCATAAATTCTAAATCTAATGTTAATAAAATAAGAATAGAAATAAGCATTAATAAGCTTATTGTTTAAATTATACCTTTTCACATATTATATAATAATAAAATATTATATTTTTTGTTATGCTATATAACATATGAAATGCACATTTAAAATTATGCGAAGCTATAGGGATAAAACTAACACCGATGTATCAAAAGGATAACTGAAAAGCCCGTTTTTTCCCTCGAAGGAAAATTCTTCAAATATTTACCGCCAAACAGTGAAAACTCAAAAATTTAAGATAACTTCACACACATTTATAGTCACTTTTTTATATTTCACATGGTGGCACGGGAAAAAAATTAAAAATATTTTACCACATACGGTACCATTAAATGCGCAGCATTTTTACTGTATTCACTATTTGCGAAACTGTCAAAAATGATAATTGTTTATTGTAAGTGATTAAATATTTTACCTACTGAGTTAGCGATTGAAACTTTTCTACCCGCATATTTCCAGTAAACAAATAAAATATAAAAAATATATTAATCTAAATATAAACATCTTTAATATCTTAATAAGTGAAATATAAAATTGCCAGTGTTAACATATTTCTCAAATAAAATGCACTTTTTTATTTATAGGGTTGTGTTTAATTCATTGGGAAAGTGGATATAATACAAGAGCTGTCAATAAAGGATATAAACCAAACACATTAGATTATGGAATATTTCAGGTACGCAAATACCATGACTACAAAAATTATTTTAATCATTTTTGTATTGATAATTATTTTTCCTTAAAAGTACACGATACAATTTTCTAATATTTCAGTTTAACGGAGATAAGTTCATATATATATTACAGAACTCACAGCCTAGTTAGCTTGCCTAGTTCACAATCTAGTTAGTATTTCAAATAGCTAAAATGCCTCGTTTTTTAGAAATTTGAATTTTGTAATATTTTTCTTTAATATTCACAATACTTTTAAAAAGGAAACTTTTGTTTTAGTTTATATAAATATAAGATAAAAATCTTATAACAAAACAATGCTTTAGAAATAAAAGTGCGTGTCTCAAAATAAAATACAAGTATTAAGCAACCATTCTTTTAAATGTATCAAAAATATTTCAAAGAATAAGAAAAAGAGTGTGTGATTGTTTCACGAACCTGTCGTTTCCAGGATCGTTCAGTAAAACCAAAATATCTTCTTTTTTTTACGACAGATTTATTTTACATTAAGAAACATTACATTAATTACAGACACAAACATAAATTTAAATGGTTCTTTTTACATTATTCGAAACACATGTATTTTCCATTGCCTGGACCTCCGCCACCAAACGAAATCGAAAGTTTTCGTCTGTTAAGTGTTTAATTTTCACGAAAAGATTATCCTTTCTGTTTGAAATATATTGCAGTTCTTGAATAAAGTGTATTAAAAAATTATAGTAATTCTTTTGTCCTATTTCAACTTATACAAGCTTTTGAAAGTGCTCGAATGAAATTTATTGCTTACAAGTTCTTACTCACATATTCAAATCCGAATTCAGAAATTCAAGTTTTTCTTATTCTTATAAACATTTTACCTGATGCAGTGTTTCATGCTTAAAGATAAAGCAAAAATATGTACACATTGCTTTTTTTTTTGCACTATAAATATATTTTCTCTCTCTAATTATATATTTTATACTTTGAATTACTTTATATTATATTATTTTATACTTAAATTTATGAGAAGTTAAAGATAAGAAATAAACTGACAGATCAGCACCTATAATCTGTGTCAAGATTGCCAATAACTAGAATTAAATTTATTGTACTAAAAAGTATTGGCGAAATTTAGTAGCAAAATTTCCGGAAGCAGAAAAAGATTAAGTTTCGCAATTATCTTTTATTCTTTGTTAAATTCATTCTCTAAATGAGGACATGTTATAATGCAATTGCTTCATTATGTGAATAAAAGATGCAACAGATATTTAATTAAAAGAATTATTAAAAATTATGTGGATTCCTAAAATGGTTGTATTATTTGTTAACGTCCATTCCATTGCAACAGAACTGGATTCTAAATTATGAAATTATCAAAAAATATTTTATTCTGTAACAGAAAGAGTTTCAATACTGGAAAAGAAAAAAATTAAGGTTCATTTATTTATATATATTTGTGTCTAAAATGTTTTCATTAAATTAATTTTAGATGTATAAATAATGGGTATAATAGCACTAAAGAACTAATTTTTAAAAAGGTAAATTAGCATTCTTTTAATAAAATTAATGAAGATGCAATTGAAACAAGAAAACAGTTTCAACAATTATTTTTTATCAAGTAAATTAAAATATTTTGAGCTGAATTACAATTAAAATTTAAACGTTTTTAATTTTTACTTAGAATTAAATTTAAAATATTTTAAATATTTATTTCTCTAGGGACATTACACTTCAGTATTTTAATCGTATATTCAATTAGTTTTAGAAATGCATTCAAAATTTATTATTTTAAATAAATCATTGTTGAATCAAAATTATTTTTTATATTTCTATTTTTGTTTATAATTAAATAAAATTATGAAGATTCAGTATAATATACTACACAAAAAATTTATCTGGAACTAAAAATCCTTTTAATTCTTTTATTAATTTAAAATGTTTTCAATACGTAAATTTTAGGTTCATTTTCCTCATTAATCCCATTCTTTCTTGGTGTTTCAATTTTGAAGTTAATACACTTATTAACTGACTATAATTTAGTTTTAAAAAATTTATTCGAATGCATTAAAATTTTGTTAACAATAGCTCAAGACAGAAATTAGTAATTACAATTCCTTAGCCTATTGTAACATTGGAGAATCTTTAGTTAGCAATTAATAATGAATTGTTTTGTAAATACAATGCTCTTTACATATTTTCGATAATGAAACCTTTCAAGTATGCAATATCGTATCTTAACGCATTATTTAAAAACAACTGTTGTCCCACAATAAAACTGATTAATAATTTAACAAGCATCCTCCACATTAAATAACTATACAGTTCGCATTAAATAAATTTATATAATCATGATTTCTCAAATACAATATAGCGTTTTTGAATATTTATAATAAAACATTATTTTATTTTATTAATATATAATTTTATTTTAGGCTAGAAAAATAATAATTTTGAAGTGATCTTTATTTACTATTCAGAAACTATGAAATCAATTAATATCGAACAATATCTATAGAAAATGTAGCTTATTTCCAAAAAAAGAAAGTCTTCACTTAACAAAAATTGTTGTTTATTTTTTATTTATTTATTTATTTTATTTTGTAATTTAGATAAATGATGACCAATGGTGTAAAAGTCCTTTGAGACCCAGTCAAAATAGATGTGGAATTTCTTGTGAAAGTAAGTTTTTTTTTTTTTTTACAAAGTTTTAAATACATTATGGTTTATTTATATACATTGTTATTTCAATTTCCGTAAATAGGCTATGACAATATAAGAAAGCTCATATTTAATTTTACGTGAACATCATTTATTTTTTTTAAATATATCTTTTTTAACCTTACAAATTCAATTCACGCACATTGTGATGCACATAAGTGAGTTTAAATGTTTAATTTATTTATCTACTGAAATTACTTTCGTATTACTCCATTTCTCTACTTCAAGATTAATTTTGAAATATATTTTATTCCTCCTTGGAAGTGTAAAATATTAAAGAATTATTATGTATTATTGAAAACTTAATTATTTATTATAAAAATTTATTACAAAGGAGAATGAAATTTTAAAAAAAGAAATGAGAGTGTGGCACCTGTATTACAAATACTACATTCAGTAAATTTTTAAATCATTTGCTAGGAAGAAACTAAATTTCGCTTAATAAATAAAAATTAATTTAATTCTGGGATTAAAAGATATCTTTCCAATATAACTCTAAAAGAGGTAAATTACTTTTCTTTAAAATTGCAATTCAGAAGTTCCATTGTTTTTGATTACGATTAACATTAATAAATAAAAATAGAATTAAAATGCATTGTGTTGAAATTGATTAAAACACATAAAAAATTTTGACACAACAAATGAAACGAAAACTTCAATTCCGGACCACTCTTAAGCACAATGAAGGGGCGCAATAACCCACGGAATGCCAAAACTTTTGAACTAGACGTGTCTAACCAGTTGAGATAACAATTTGAATTTTCTATTTCCTAAATTTCATAATCAAACAATTCTTCATTTCTGCATCTATCGATCAAAGTTTAGATCTTCTATTCCTAGTGTTACTTCATCTAGATGGGAAAATTTCTTTTAGTATAAAATTTTCATTCACATGTTTAGCACAGTGGCTTACTTTAATATAATGAACCTTTAGCGCTTTAAGCAATTAAGGCTGCGTCTTTTTTTACGCAGAAGTGAAACCAATCGTTCATTAAATTTTAATTCAACTTATATAAAATAAAATCTCCAATCTGCAACACTTAAACTTGCATTTGAGATTGGAAAAATATCAGAATGAATCTAGACGGTTTATCAAGCAGAATAAGATATTGCAAAAGATATAATTTCTTCCTTTTTCAGAGGACCAAAAGAAATTTTAATAGAAGTTTTTACAAAATAATTATATGCTGCATTGAAATTCCAGGCATTATTTTGAGTATAAAAAGCAAGACCAACTTATACCCTAAGGTTTTCCATCAAGAAACCCAAATTAATTGAGATAATAAGGAAAAAAGGAGTTAACTAGATCACAGAATTCAAAAGGTTGATTGGAAGAAAAAAAATACACTAGTAGTGTTTTTCTTTTTTTTTTTTTTTTTATTTTTTTGAAAATTATTTTGTAACTATTCTTTTCTTTTCGGGGGGGGGGGAATGGGACTTTTTTTTATTCATTAAACAATTTTAGACTCGAGAAAAAAATTAATTGTTTAAACAGATTTTAAAATTAAAACAAGTTAATATCAGGTTTTTTTATTTTATGAGTTAACCAAGGAATTTTGATGCTAGAGCAAAACTAGTCCACAGACAATGAAGAGAATGCAGACTTTACCCAATGTGCTTTGCAGAACGTTTAATATTCCCAGTATTTAATGTGTTGTCACAGTATCAATTAAGATAAGGTTTCAACCAACAATATAAAATGTAATGAATCAAACACTTTTACGTTAATAATAGGGGATTCTCTCAATTAAGATATTAACATTCGATTTGCAACTGTGTTTTTATGCAGGAGCAAGTTATTTGCTATAATGTAAAGAGTGTAAAAAAGTTTTTTTGATAAGAAGGAACAAGAAATATGGATGGAAGTTTCAGTAAAGTGTAGAATAGAGGGCGCTACTACCGTGGAGATCTAGAAAACTTCCGGCACGAAACTTCCTGCTTACTATTCCATTATTGTCTTACACCATTGTGCTTGTTTTCTGTAGTTTCCATTGCTTTTGAGAAATATTAATTTAAAAGTAATTATCATATAAATTTTTTTGAAGTGCAAAGAATAAAGGTAGTAGTTGTTGCGTAGCATTTGGTTGCAATATGCGATCTGGAACAAATTTATTTTCGCGAGTGAAGATGTTCAAATTTCCAATGGAACACGTGATTTACAATTCTTAATTTAATTAGATATATATTAAATTAATTCTTAAAAATAAGACTTAAATTTTAATTGCAATAAAAACCAAGATTTGTTTAAAACATTAATCAACAACAAGTAAATAAACGTATCATAACAATTTTGTTCTACTCATTATTGATACCAATTCATATATTCTAGCATGAGCAAGAAAATTTTAATAAAATTTACTATAAATGAAAGCATAAGTAATACCTTGCTTAATATTTGAAATAATTTATAGTTCAATCGCGCGCAAAATATATTTCCTGAAATTTTGGAATAAATGCTTAAAATTAAAAATTATTTAAAGAAGAAAATGATTAACAATTGAGATAAATAATAGCAAGAGTTAGAATGTGGGTTACAATATATCATTCATCAACAATTGAGAATCATTGTTACAATCCCCGAGAAAAACATCCATCAGAGTAATCCATCAGGATCATTTAAGTAAAAATTAATAATTTTAAAAATTTATGGGATCACCATTGATTGCACTCTTATTAAAAATTATGATTTTAATGGATAAAATAAAAACATTTTCGAAAACAGAAATAAATACCTGAAAATATTTAAATAAATATTTTTGCGATGGCATTGATTTTCAATGGCAAGAGAGAAAACCGGAAGTATTTCAGATGGCTTCCGGTCAACTGAGGTTAGTTTTTGTTTACATTGAAAACTCCATACCCCGTTCGCACTGCATTTTTAAGCGCGCTTAAGTCTCGGCAAAACTTTCCTGCGGTGGCAACTTATGATTTAAGTGAGTTCGAACTGATTTAAATCAGTTTTGGGAGCTGACTTAAATACGTTTCAATTGATTTAGCGCCATCTCGTTTTCTGCTATCTTGTTGTTTGTATTTGTTTAAATATATGAAACCCATCAAAATAAATGCAAGAGAAGTAAAATTTTAAAAATAATAACACAGAAATATTTACATAAGTATTAAATAAACATAAAAAAAATTATATTAAGTTTGAGGAGAAGTAGATTTGTCAACGACATTCTTTGCTTTCGTATTCCTCATTTGAAATATCATAATCTTAAATAATGTCATTTTGGTCTGTAATTACTTAATAAACGTGCTCAATTATAAAAAAAATTCTAAAATATAATATTATTTGTAAGCGATAAATATGGTTTTGAACAAAAACCAATATTTCTTAAATCAGTTTCGAATGCAAGGCAGTGCGAACGCTGTTTTCAGCATGGTCAGTCATCGCTAATAATTAGACTGGGTATGAATCTGACAGGAGATACCTGGAACATGTTAAAGATTAAAAGATTCAAAACATAAACATTTCTAATACAACCTAGTTAATTAAGTCATTTTTTGAAATGATAACGCATTTTTTCTGAATCTATTAATTTGACTAATGTGTATATTAGACTGGAGTGCAAAAATAGGGAGGCAAACTGAAGACAGATACGAAATGGCTTGCGATTATCATGAGGTTATAAAAGTTGCACTGTAAACTAACCATTTTTAAGAAAACTATTCCAGGGTACATCATTTTAGAGTCGAATTTTTACCTTAGTATTATTTTCAACAGATAATTCGGTACGCGATATCTATATTTTAAACAAAGTCGAACTAGTGTAATGTTGGAGGATGATTGAAGCGAAGTTAATGTAATTACAATTAGGCTTGGTTTGTCATTCAGATTTTTTTGCACGAGGGAGCTAAATAGAATGGAAACTAGTGTATAAAGTAGATTTCAAATCACTACAAGCACCCAATTCAAAGGTTGCATTCAAACTCACGAACTGTTGAATAGAAGGAAAGAACGATAACCATTAGGTCGCCAGTTCGACTGGTGCAGTTGCGGACTGCAAGATCATTTTTATGAACTATGAGAGCTTTTTATCACTTGCTCATTTTTGAAATGCCGCCACTATTCCATGCTATTGTATCGAGGCTATATTTTCATATGTACATAATTTCAGAGATGCTGTGGTTTACACGGATAACAACGGTACACATCATCGTACAGCATTGGAAGAGGAAATGTTAGAAAATAAGCTATTCGACACATCAATTGGCCGGCGCTATTTTCGGATTTAAATCTAATTGAAAATATGTGGAACACTATAGGGAAATGCTAAACAGAAAATCAACCGCCTATAGGAAAGCTTTTGGAGGTATGATTGGCCCAAAGGACAACTGTATCTCAACACACAGATAGTTGTGTACTCTGTACACGTAGACAATGTATATCTTGCATAGCAATTGGAAGTGATCGTACCACCTATTTAGTCTGCATTTTCCTTATTAGTCATATATCACAAATCAAACATCTATTTTACAGATAATTCTACGATAGTTTCTTTTTATCCTACCATTTTCTTTCAGTTTTATTAAATTTTCCATTCTTATATCTTGGAAATGTTGTACTATTTGTGTCTAAAGACACAGATAATAGTATAACATTTCCATTTGACAATAATTTTGTGCATTACATTAAAAACTTAATCCTTACTTTTTACACAAGTGTTATCTCATCTCTCTAATATTACATAACCTAAATTATATATTTTCCAGAATTTAAAGATGACAACATATCAGATGATATAGGATGCGTTTTACAAATTTTGAAGGATAATGGTTTTCATGAATGGTAATGAAATTTCCTTTTTACTATCTATTCAAATATCCTCTATTTTTAACTTTTTAATTATGTATTAAGGAAATACAAATTAATTTGGACTATTATACTTATTATAAAAAACGAATGTAATCAGATATAAACTATTTGAAAATTTTTTATCAGAAAAGTTAATTTTAAGGATCTATATTTTAAAAACTATTTTAAATAGAAAATGTCAAAGTGAATATATCAGAATAACTTGAATATGAAATTATTTAAATAGCATAATTTGAATATATAAAATTATTTGAATATTAAAACTAAAAAATTGTCACACATTATCAGTTACAAGCAATATAAAGAAATTTTGATTCTTTTTTTTATCAGATTACTTGTTATTACATTGCTTTTTATTTCACTCATGCACACTCTTAGGATGTCATATGGACTGCGTTGCAGTGCAAATACTGATGAATACATCAAAACCTGTGACATGACTTCAAGAACAGTCAATGTTGGAATGAAACTCAGAGATTCTCCTCAACCACATGTGAGATTCAATGTAAATTTTGTCACTGATCAACCACACTTAGTAAAAGTTAGATTGGGTTTAACTTCCGACCCAAAGGGATTCAAAGTGAATGTTAATCCCAAAGAAGCAAAAATTAATTTTTTCTCTAAGTTTCTTGGAGCCCATTATAAAATAAAGCCTTTTTTCAGCCTGCATCAATATGTGACAAGGTAAAATAAACAGTGTAAGCAAGCAATTAATTTAAATTATAAAAAAACATTTAAAATATATTTCCATTTTCATATTCATTCTTAGTAGCATTAATTAAATTTACATTTTATTCTTGTACGATAAATATTGAATCACAATTTTCTATATTTAGTTATTCACTATACACTGAATTTTATAAAAGGAATATATATTAAATGTTTATTCATTCTATGAATATTTTTCAAGTTTTTTTAATGACCAGAAATTAAAATTAACTGAGAATTTGTTTTTCTTTTATAGAAATAACTGTTAGGATATTAAATAAATATTCTTGTATTTATTATAAAAGCTGAACCATTTAAAATTTGATACATTAAGTAAAAATTTATAGTAATATTGAATTTATTTATTCATAATTAAATTTAGGTATAATAAATGACAAAATATCCCATTATCAATGTTTATAACTTTGGTATTTAAAAACTAGGTCCACCCTAAAAAAATGCAGCAATTGTTTCAACCCTTGATGAATTTACTAACTGTTATGACCGTTTTGACAATGATAACCTGAAATTAATACTCTTTCTATTTTGCTCACTTAAAATAATTTTTTTGTAAACTTTTTATTCAGTTGATGTTTAAATAAATTGCTTTTATAATAAATTCATATTTTTATAGTTAATATTTATAATTTTAAAATACAATAATTTTTTTAAAAAGATTAAATTAATATTTTAATGTAAATTCCTTTTAAACAGTATACGTTTCATATTTTTGAATGCAAATATTAAAATAAATAAGAAGCATTGATTAAAAGAAGTATAAAGGAAAGTGATAAATTTTGAAGTTAGGTTTCCTTGATTATCATATTTATAAAAGTTCAAATTGAATAATGAATTTATAAAAAAAATATTTTTTTTAAATTTATCTATTGTAGTGCAAGTGCCTGATGAATGATAAAAATATAAAAAAAGTATAAATTTAATATGCTAATGCTTATGAAAATATTTTTGTATTGAGTACATTAGCATTTATATACTATTAATTTAAATCTGAACCATACATATGAATATCAATAACTAATTCTGCAGCTCTTTTATTTACATATCTTTAATTATAAAATAATATTTCTTTCAAATTTATGTAATAAAAAAGCTGTAAGTGACAAATTATTACACTAAAACAAAATATCAAGTAAGAAATGCTCAACATATTTAGGTTTTTGATAACTAGTGCAATTTAAAATGCATTTTCTTTCGATATTTTACATATTTAAAATTTATAAAGGCATGGATTGAAAAAAAAATGTTTTCATTCAGAAAGTTTTTAATATTGTTGCACCAATTTCAAGCATAAAACATATCTGATACAATAGATTTCATCCTTATAAACTAATGATTTGGAAGTTACTATATACAGTAATCTTCTCTTAAGCACGGTATATTAGTTCTGCATTATAGGAAAATACGCTGCACGAGTATTCTTGCAAAACAAGTTTGTATGATCTTGTATAAAATATTATGTATAAATGATTCATCTCATTAAAAGGAGTTTAAATTGTATATTAATGAAAAATTATGTTATGAATGAAATATGTGCATTTTATTAAAATCAAAATAAGAACATTTTAAACAAAAAAACTTATACATATGTGACTAAAAAGCAGTTAATTTCAAATAAATTAAATAATTTCAAAAATACAAATTTAATAAAATAATTTAATTTTATTAAACACAACTGACACAATGTGAAAACGTATGCAAAATTTATTGTGAACTGTACAAAACAATAGAAGTTTTGCAATACAGAAATATAGCGTGGGGAATGCCCTTGCTATACTTCTGTATGAATGTTATGTGGGAGGAAAACACTTATTATATGAGGGACATGAAATCATGTAATATGAAAACACATTATAAGAGTGTTGTGTTATAGGGGAGATTACTGTACATAAGCGACAGAAACAGTTACTCACTATTACATTAGTGTTTTCTTTACATGTTGTTTAGATGTAAACATGACATTGTGCATGTCAATTCATGTTTTTAACTAAACGTGAAATTATTTCATATCAATTGTTTGTTAAGAATAACATTTTGAAAATTTGTATTTATATGACGTTTGAATAAATTGTTTTCATTATGATTTCACATGTTTATTTCTATATATACATTTATTAAGCAGATCTTTAAAATCTTTTTTCCTGAAATTCATAAAAGGGAGTACTTTTAAAAACTGAGTAGTTATAAAAACAATAGAAAATGCAAATTAAGTTAGATTTAACTTTAATGTAACTATTTAAACCAAAACCACACTTTATATTATTTGTAAACTATCATTTAAATAATTAGTATTAAAGTTATATCTCAGTTAATGAAATAAAAATTTATAAAAATAATTTTGCTGTACATTTTTTTTTTTACTCAATTAAAAATATCATTGAGTAAGCATAATCTTAAGACTATATAGTTTCTACAAATTATAACATAAATTGATAATTTTTGAAACATTAATATATAAATACTTGTTGAAAATTTTCTTTTTAGAGAAAATTAATCACTGTATTTGCTGGCATATAAAAATACATTTTATATGTCAATACTGTTTTTATTATATTCATTTTTGGAAATTTCCTCTATTTGGTATTATGCGATTTTTTTCTTGTTTCTTTGTGGAGTGTGGGAATATTAGTACAAAGTATCCAGTGAATGTGGATATGCTGCCAGCCTATGATTACAGCTGGCTCTCTTTAAGCTTTCCATTTTGATGAGCAACTTTTATTTGTGAGAAATTTCTATTGTTCAATTGGTAAATTGTGGCTCAAATTTAATGGCAAATTATGGCTCAAAAACAATGTTGATATTAATGTAATATAGAATATAAGCTACTTATGATTGTGTATGCAAAAGAACATAGAAACAGGGCTGTAAAAGGGCATTTAAGCCATTCTCATCAGAGGAAAGGATAAAAACTTTACAGTTTCAGACAGAAGATCTAAAATAAAATTACAAAAACTCACAGTAAATGTAACCTATGCAGAGAAATAGCACAATGGACTGAATGTTAGTAATGCACTGGATGGTACAGAGGACAATTTGATGTATGAGGACTCGGATGCTTATTTTAAAAGCCTTAAAAAAATCGAGTATATTGATTTAGCTCTAGAGAGTTACTAGGTTTTGATGAAGATTAGAAGTTCTTTCTCTGATAAAGTGGGTATTTGCAGAAAGTATAACTTAGTATTTGAATAGTTTTATATTTAGAAATCTTGTAAATTTATTATAGATTAGCAATACAATTTTATTGTTCAAAAATATGTATATAAAAAAGTGTATATCTTACATGATGGCAAATACACTAATAAAATTTAAATAAGAATTAGATATTAGTAAAATTGTTTTTTATTCATAATAAAAAAAATACATATTTAAATTTAAAATATGAAGAGTTATAAAATCATATACTTTACAACTTAACAATCAAAATATGAACTAATATATTACAAGTGTGTTATGTTTCAATATGATGTCGAAGGGCTTTGAGACATTTGTTAATGAAATATGATTAATGATCTTGTCGATGTCTCTTCCAAAACCTTTTAACATCATCATGGCCACTTTTACTAACTAGCATGACTCTTCTAGCAGGATTACTAAATATCAAAACTCCTAAGTCCTACGATAAAGAAAATTCTTAAATTAGTAAAATTAACATATTATATAATCATGAAAAACAAATTATCAAACAGGTTTCCCAAAAAAATAATAATAAGTATTAAATGATTTTTGCTAAAAAAGGTAAACATATATATTTGAAAATTTAATTTGCCGGACATTTAATCCAGGCATACAAATTATACATTTATTGTGAATGATACAAATTAAATAATTTATTCAACAAACATTTTACAAAAATTAATGACTTATTTCTTTACAAAATTAAAAAATAAGTGTGTAAAAAAATAAGTTACTTTGATTTCAGAATGTATTAGAGATTGCTACATTCTTGGCAACAACAAATGTATTACTAAATATTAATTGTAAGATATATTACACTGCTTCTCAAACTTTTTTGATAATATATATATTACATTTATATTAGAATTTTTTACAATAAAAATATTTGTTGATGTTTTAGATGTGACATAAAATCATATATTTTAAAAATATATGATTTTATGTCACATCTAAATGATTTGTTAATCATATATTTTAAAAATTAGGAAGCATTTAATTGAAATTCGACAAAATATAAATTATTTCCTATTTCACTGACTCCGAGATAAGATTTTTTGAAAGATTAAATGCAAAAGTATTAATAACAAATTATACCAAATAAATTATTGAAAAATGAATAAATTATATGTCTTTAAATATAGTCAGTTATGAACTATATACATAACAGACACAATAACTTACAAAAATTAATAATAAATTATTAATATATTTATTAATCAAATTAAATTTATGGAATTATAATTTATTTACACTGAGCCAAATTATAAATAATTATAAGGATTTTTTCCCGATAATTATTTATACTTAAATTTAGCTTTAGTCTTTTGACTCAATGTAAATAAACTATGATTCCATAAATCATATTTTGGAATTACATGTGCAAGAAAGATGAAATTACTAAAGGAAGTGAAACTAGCAAAAAAGTGAAGGTTGTCTGAACTCACTTGAGCATAATTACAAAGTAATTCAAAATCACTTTGTGATAAGAATTGACTGTATAAAACACCTTCTGTAAATTTGAAACGATCTCTTTCCATTTCCCAAAGTCTTATTTGATCTACAACTGTTGGAGGTAAGACTGGTTTCTAAAATAATTAAGTTTTTCATATTACATAGAAGTACAAAGCTAAAGCTTCAATAATCATAATCTAAATAAAAATTAAAAAGGCAGAGTTTAAACATTCTAAACTAATCATAGAAATATCTCAAGCAAAATTTGTTAATATCATCAGCTGTGTAGCAATTCAAATTTAATCAAGATGACATAATATTTATTAATTAAATATCAATTTGGAGCAGATATTTTAAACAGAATTATTATAGTTCATTACAAGCATGATATTTAAAATATCTAAGATAAATTTAAAACTGTTTTGTTTTATATATACTTTTAAAATTAAAAAAATAATAATAAAAAATAAATAAATATCAGACTTGCCAATTTATTAAACATTAACCGAATTTTACTTGATTAAATTAAATACAATTTTATATTAATTATAATTAAAAGAATTTGCTACTAACAAGTTGTAATATGCAAACAATTTGAGTTCTATTTTACTAGAAAATTCATTTTACCATGAATATTCATGATTTGATATTTTCTTAAGCAGTGATTTAATAGATTAAAAACTAATGTACAAACATATACTTAGCAATTTTTTAAATAATGAAAATAGTTCATTGATTGAGGCTATTAATATTTTTATCAATTTTATGGACAACAAACTTATAAAAATATTTATATTTTCAAAACAATTAAAATAGAAACATTTAAAACTACTTAACTTTAAATAATTAAAATATAAACATTTTTAGCAGTAAAAAATAATAATGCTATGCTTTGTACTAGAGATTACATAAAATTTCTACATATTGACATCACAAAATCTATTATATATATTTAACAAAAATTTTTCAATGATGAATAACATTTAAATTAAGTTACCTGTGTCAACATTTCAGGATGAGCATGCATTTGCAAAAATTTTATGATCTGCAAGAGATTATTAATAGGAAAATCACTAGAGGAAGAATATTTCTATCAACTTATAATTAATTCAAAAATTAATGTAAATTAAAAATAAGGAAAGGTTTCTTTTATTGAAAAATTTAATGTCATAATATTTAATTTAACATAACGTTTATTGAATAAGCTAAATTATGAATACAATAAAAATTTTCACAATTTTAGTACATTTTTAAATATTATGAAATAACATCAACGTGTTGGCTAGAATATGTCATAAAATCAACTCTCAACATTTTATAAATATTTTGATTAATAAGAAAACAAAAATCTTGGAAATTTAAAATTTTAATTATTTACAAGAAAATTGGAATGATGCTATCACTTTAAAGTTAAATTTAATTGAAAGTCTGCAAGTAATTTAAATTTTTTCTCATCAAATAATAAATAGAATAAACAGATAGTATGCAGTTGCAAGTATATTTTGCAACTTAACGATAAAATTTATCTGTTATGCATGTAATAAAAATAATCATAGAAGTTACAAAACTTTTAAAGTGTAAAAGATAAATTTTTACTTAATGATTTATAAATAATTTTTATTATAAGGCATTTTTCATTTATTTACACATTTCAATTAATTTCTTATAAGCAGTCAAATATTTTTTTAATTATAAAGACAAAACTTTTAATAGCTTATTCATTCTTTTAATATATAAATAAAATATTTTATCATCATAGATTCTGCTTTCAACCAATAGAAAACATAGTTTACCAGCTAGGTACATGACAAAATAATATAAAAAATTATAAGATTTTTAAACACCATGAAAGATAAAGATTTGTTTTAAATGTTAGAGAAATTTTTTTACATAAATGAAACTTGAGTCAAATAATAACTTTTTCTGGAATACAGGCCCTTGATTTAAATTTTAAAAAACAATATTAATTATAAAAATTATGCTGAAAATATAAATTAAAATTTTTTTTAAAAATGTTGTAAATGAAAGAAATTGCAGAGAATACCAGCAATCAGCTAATGGTTTGTAAATAAACATCTGAGTTTTTTGGTCATATTTTTTTTAAAGACAGAATCATAATTTTAAAAAAATTGTTGACTCAATCTTTTTTTTTCTTAAGTGAAAAGAGAGACACTCTAAATACACTTCATACAAAACATATTTTTACAAATTATCTTCAAGTTACTTGAGGTTGGAAACCACGGAAATTTATTATAGTTTGCAAAAGAGTGTACATAAACTTAATAGTGGAACAGAACAGAAACAAAATAACATTAAATAAATCATATTCAAAATCACCACAATTTATTCCCATGACAAAGAAAAGGAGAATAAACTAAAACAATTTTAACGGAATTAATGTTTTATTAAACAGTTATTTTTTTCACCTTCATATGGAAAGGAAGACTATTGTTTTTTTTAGCTTAAGTGTTGTAGTTATTCATAAATGATTACAAATAAATAAAAAATAATAAAAACATATGAGAGAAAAAGCCACTATCTAAACAGGAGCAGAAAATGAAACATTTAATAAAAATGTCTAGTATAATTGTGTTTCTTTATCACAGTCAATAATGCAGGAAATATATATTTCATAACTATAGGTATACTTAAACAATAATTTTCTAAAAATAAAACCGAAACTTATTATAACTGAATATCAATATTGAAATTATGAAAATATAAATTTAAAAACTTTGAATAAATTTATTCTTAAAAGAAATTTCAAACCTGGTCAGCACTAATTCCACATTTCAATGCTTCCCTAACACTTTCTCTAGTGAAAACACCAACAGCAAAGTTTGGAAATCTATGAAAAAACAATTTCTGTAATATCAGTGGGAACTACTATTAGCAAGTGCATAATTTTTTAAGCCCATTCCATATAAAATAATATAATACATACATAAAGTATTTCAAAAAGAAATATAATATTTAGCACTGTTGAAATTCGTTAAACGAACAAGAGTCCATGAATCGCAATATAGAATATTTAATGAAGCAAGTTACAAAGAAAGAAATTATACATATACTAAACTAATAGAATCAGAATCATGTAAGAGATCAAGAGCATACAACGGCGAAGCCGTTTTTACAACTAAACTAATAGAACAGAACATGGTGTATTTATAGATTTTGGACGGCTTGAACACAACCACCAATCAGAAGGAAGCACAGCAGATGATTTGTATCAGCAGACGATTGCGTACCTCTTAGAAGACTACAGTTTTACAGACGAAAAGAGACTTACTTTGTGTTTTTTTGCGATTACTTGCATTATATTATTTACAACAAGCACAATGTAATTCATTACAATTAACAGCAAAAACCAGTGACTATAAAACTTAATTTAAATTATTTTCATGCAAACATATAACTAATAGGAAATATACTTTAAATAGTATTTAATGGGAAATGTATTCCATTAAATACTGAAATAACATCAGAAGCATAAAATTCTTTTAAAATATAATGTTCTTTATGTACACAAGTAAAGAAATAGGTAAAATTCAGAAAAATTTATAATTTACAATAACAGAAAACATTAACATGAAAAAAAAATTGTTAATATAATGTATTTTTTATTATTAAAATGAATATTTACCTATACATCATTTCACAAAAGAGTGCTATTAAAGCTATTTGCAGATGAGAATCTGGAGAAGGAGAACAATAGTTAGTTATGATATGAATGCATTCACTAAAGGTCGATATATGATTAATAATATTTTTCATACAGTAAAACTACTTAATTTCGGAATTCCATAAAATGTAATTCTATTAAGAAAGATGTAATAAACCTTTACTTGCATATTGTTTTAATAAATATATATTGCTTGATATGATATATCTTAGAAAAATAATATTGTTTCATCCAACAGTTTTAAATCATAAGGTATTTCAACAGTTCATTCGAAAACTCACAATTGTAAATATATATATATATATATAAACACACACACACACACAAAGGGTACTACAAAAGTTTTGCAATACAGATTTTTACTGAACTTTTTCAAAATAATTTCTACAAGATTTAGTGCACTTCCTCATGTGCCGAAACCTATCTTTAAGCCAGTTTTGCTAAGTTTTACCCAGGAATGATTCACATTAGTTGTCCCAACACTCCAGAAGGTTTTTGTTACATTCAAATTGTTTTCCTTTGAGCTTCATTTTCATACGTGGAAGCAATGCATTTTCAGAAGGAGCAAAGTCTGGATTGTAATGTAGGTGTTCCAAGATGTTTCCTTCCAGTAGTGGTCAAATACTTGGTGCAGATTTTAGCACAGTGAGCTGAAGTTTTGTCATGGTGGAGTAACCTGATGTTCAATTTTAATTCTGGAAGCAGGTTGTATGATTTTAGGCAGCCACTGTTCAGCATATCACCTAGTAGGAACGGTTTTCAGTGTGTTTAAAATCACATGCTCAACAATTTAACTTGAATTTAAAAATCACAGCTATCATTTTTTTCTTAGCAGCCCAAGATTTCTTGATAGTTACAAGTGTTTTTGCATTGTCAAAGAATTAATCCTAATTTTTCGATTTAATCTTTACATTCTAATACTACAGCCCAGTCTCATCACAAGTCACAATGGTGTTCACATAATAAGATTGTTTCTAATAAAACATTTACAGCATCTTTCAGCACTTAGTCACATGATAAGTCACCCATTTTCCATAACTCTGCTGCACTAATGAAATTGCTTTATGTGTAAGCAGTCCCCCTTGGAATGAAATGAATTATTGATGCATGAAAGTGTAAGGCCCCTTGTATCTATCGCTATTCTATGTGCCACTCTTTGTCAAACATTTTCTTTACAGCTGAAATGTTTCCTTATATGATTGACATTCATGGCCTTCCTTCCTTATCAGTGTCCTCCAAAATAAAATTTCTTCTTTTCAATTCTCTGTACCATATGAATACACTCATATCATGTGAACAATCATTATTCAATGTAAGTGTCATTTTCCTTATGCACTAATCAATGCTTACACCAGATAAAAATTACTCATATCTCAGTATGTGACTACATTACCATAATTAGCACCTAAAATTATCACTGTGGATGAACAACTGAGTCCACAAATAAATGTGTTGTTGGTGGTTACTAAGCAAGCTTTAAGATGGCTAAACGTGGTGTAATCTGGAGTATCCTGCACTTTGAGTCATTTTGCAAAACTTTTACAATATCCTTTATAAATATAAGTTGAGACAAAAATTTTTGGTAAAGTAAGATATTGGAATTTAAATGAACTTTATAAAATTAATTAATAACAATACTTTCCTTAATTATCTATAAATGCAATCTACATATTTATATTTTATGTTGCAAATTTTCCAAGTGCATTTTCAAGCATGGAAAATAAGACAATTTTCAATGAAAATATTTTTTTAGTTCATTTTCAGATTTTCATTTATGTATAAAGATACTTTGCTTTTAAATATTTTATGAAACATTTATTAAATTATGAATTACACTTATTTTTTAATAGTAAAAATTGCTCCCAGTTTAATTCACCAAATGGTATTGCAAACGAAAGTTCTGATGACTAATGCGTATTTTTTCCTTCTTAAAAGCAATTTTGATATTTCATTTAAAAAATGGTATATATATAGCCGTGGAATTTCGTTCAATGTTTTTTTACTTATTTGATTTCGTTTCCTAACACTTATAACAAAAATTAGGTGACAAAGAAAGGAAAATAAATCAAGGAATTGCTTCCAGTTATTATAATGGAAGATTTTAAAAAATGTTCCCTAGATTATATAAATAAATAGAAATTAAGTGCAATAACAAATGACTGAATTGAGAAACAAGAATTTTATTTTTAAAAAATTTAAGATTTTATAAAAAAAATATTCAGATTTTTATAAATTTAGTGTTTTTCTAGAACCATAGTTTTTCTTTGTGCGTATAGATATGCATTACTTTCATAATTTATAAGAAATAAATTCTCAGGATAAAATGCCAAAGAAAGTAAATTTGTTTTAAAAAGAATACAGAGATACAGTTCATAACATCTGACAAAAAGAAGGAAGTAATGAATAAAATTAACAAGAAAAAAACTATTGTTTGCTATGATGAAACAATGCTTATGGTCCCAGAAATAATTCATCCATATAAAAAAGGGAAAAACTAAATCATTCATTTAATTCCATTATTTACAATTGGCAATATATTTTTCAATTAAAACTTTTTCCTAGTAAATGATACTTATGTTCATAATATATAAAAAGATTACAAAGATATATTATTTTCTAGTGAGAATTCACTGTGGCCTTAATGAATAATATTAAATAAATAAGGAATAACAAAATTTACAAAAGTCTTACACACCAGTATATGCATATACTCTGTAATTCGTTTCAACTACAATGTAGCCAGCTTTATTAATATCCAAATTAACTTCTTTTAAACCTGATGCCAAATTAATAGCTAATCGAGTTGGGTAGAAGCGACCAGATCTTCTCTGAAAAAAATAAATAATTTCTAATAACTTTATAATAAACAGATAAATTAAAAATGAAATGCAAATAGAAATACTATTCTTAAATTATTATTAAAAAGTTTACAAAAATATTTAAATAAATGCAATATAAAGATTTTTAAAATTTAACATAATGAATTACTGGCCAGCATTTTATGTTAGAAAATTTTCTTATGTTAGTATATATTTATGTTCTTTTACAGGTACGAGAAGGAAAGTTTTAATTCTCTTCCCCTTGGGTGTCAACCTTAACATTTAATTGAAATTCAAAATTATGAGGTGTTTGATAATGACAGAAGTTAACAGATGGATATATAGTCAGCATCCCAACATACTTCTGTTGGCACTTACACGTAAAAAGAATTTCTGCAGTAGAAGTATTACGAGAATATTTTTATGTTACTATGTTCTCCCTCTATTCTAAAAGTGATTTGTTCCAAATCATGTGTCGAAAGCTCACGGTGACAGTGTTTTTTGTACGCAGATGCATTTAGCAACTAGTGAAAAAAGGGTTTTAAATCAGTTGAGCATTGTGATATTAAATCAGTTAAATCAATATCAAATTTTGTGCTCCCTTGAGAAAGTGTACAACAAAAATTTTTTAAATGTTGAAATATGTGTTCAGAAGTGAAACATTATCGAGAATACATCAAAAAGGTGCTTGCAGCAAACAATCTGCCAAATAAACGAATCACTTAGAATATCAGAGTCCTCATAACAATAGAGATTTATTAAGATCTTAACATGCATAGGGTGAGTCAACACATCATTCCCCGCATGTTTAATATAGACCAAAATTATAATAAAAAAGATAAATAGAATTTGAATGGAAATGGTGAGAGAATTCATCTGGGCTGTTTACAAATATCCTTCTCTACTAGGCGGAAATATTAATTTAAATGGGTGTTTTTTGTATGACCTGTAAACGAAAAGAGCATTAGCAATGTGAAAATAAACACAATTTCCATGGAAGCAGAAATTCCACCAAGTTTGCTCCAAAGGAAATGTTATGGCAGAAGTATTCTTTGATATCCATGTCATTGGGCTTCTGGAATTTATTTTTGAAAGTGACACTGTGGATGAAGAACACTAAGACAAATTTCTGCATCATTTGCATGAATTGATCCAGAAGAAATGACCAAAAATGTGGGGTAAGCAATCATGGGTGCTATTGCACGACAAAGCTCCTGCTCATCAATCCCTACTTGTAAGCGACTTTCTTTGCAAAAGCGAAAACAACTATTTTGTCTAATTCTTTTTATTCAACTGATCTCAAAACTTGTTATTTCTTCCTACTTCCTGAACTGGCAGGATGTTCGTATGGTCACCAATTTCAATCTTCAAATGAAGTTAAATGTGCATTGCAGGCTAAATTAAAAGAGACGGTCTAAAATGAATTCCAGATACTCTTCGATGAACTATACAACAAGGGCAAAAGTGTATCGTTGCACAAGAGTTTTATTTCAAAAGAGGATGTGCTTCTGCAATTTAATTCATATTTTTAACATTATAGACTCAGTTCAGGAATTTTTGAAGATTACCTTATATATATATATGAGTACTCATGTTAGTGCTAATTATTTATTATTCATAATTCCTTGAACAATTTGAAAATGTATGCAAAAGTACATGTTTTCTTGATATGAAATAATATTCATGATTCCATACAATGATACATACAGGGGAGAAAAAAAACTTATGTGGAAAATTTAGTAAGTACGTCTTAAATGAACTATATCAATATTCCATTATTTATTATTATATTCCTGCTGTTTCAAATTAATAAGTTATACATTCTTATATCAGAATGTAAGTATAAAAAAACTGGCTTTATTATTTTATTTTGAACTTAAAGATAAATATTTAAAAAATATATATGTAATTTTTATTTAAAGAATTCTAATTGTCTCCTTTTTTCTGACAAAGTGGATTTGAAATATCAAGAGTTGATTAAGTATTTTTCTGAACAGAAAAAACAACAATGACAATTGATGGAAGTGTGAAAATAATCAATATTGGGGAGTTTAATTACATTTAATAACCAATTAAAATTGAAATATTTTCACTGTTAATAAGAACCATCAACAGTGGTTGTACTGTATTTATATATTAATAAGATACATAAATATTAATATAAGTAAACTGAGATGAAAGTACCTTTCTTTGATAAACAATTCCAAGCTCTCTCAAATGTTGCAGAAACATGAGCATTGATTCATTCATTTCTCCAGTGCTGTAATCCTAGTTAAATAAAGAAATTTAAAACAAGACAAATTTTTATTTTATTTTATTGTATAATATTTAACTTCTGAATTTTTTAAAATAATATCATAAAATAAGTTAATTCAAATAAAATAATTTTACTTTGAAAATTTCGCCACGGTAAAATTTTTATAGGGACCAAATTGAACAATATAAATATATTCTATAATCTATACTTTTTTTACAAAAATAATCAATTAAAAATAAAACCATTATGTTAAATAAATTCATAGTTTTTTATTACAAGGATTATATAAAACAAAAACTGGTTCATACACACGATTAGAAATATTTCTTAAGTATTTAAAGGACTTTAAGCCATTAAAATGTAATTAATTTTTATTTATATAACAAAGTAACTATGTTAAAATATTTTTTTAAGTTTTAGAACTTTTCCTAAAAATGTTTACTATTAAAAAGTTTATTATAAATTTCTTAAATTAGTAATGAAAACTTTGAAATAAAATAGATTTAAATTACTTTTACATAAATAAAATAATTTAAAATAAATAGACTAACTGTTAAGATTAACTCATACTGTAAATTTTTTTCCAACAATAAAAATGAAAATTACATTTCCATACAGCTTATCATTAAGACAATTTTAGCATTAGAAACAGATCTTATTATCTATCATAAAAAATGCAAAGGTTTCAGTGTAAGTTAAGTACAGAACGACTATCTATTATAACTATGTTTGTAATGTTACACAAATACATAAATGTTCATAAATAATTTCATTGAAAAATAGTTATAAATTAAGATTTTAAAACACACAAATTTTATTCAGATATTATTTTTCAGATAAAAAATTGTAATTTTAAGGCTTTACTTGAACGTAACATTAACATACCAGGCAACTTTTGAAAAATTCTTCAGTAAAACTTTTCGCATGTCAAAATTACAAGCCTATCAGATATATATATATATATATATATATATATATATATATATATATATATATATGTTATTTTAATTAACTAAGTTGATTGCTTAGCTATATTTAATTTAAAAAATTCATAAAATCTCTAGAATACATTAATAAAACAGTATCACTGAATATTAAAACTACTTACAAGGAAATAATTTGCATGCCACTATAAAAATAAACTGCAATCTGTTGAAACACTATTTCAATCATTTATTCATAAAAAAATTAGTTACCTGGATAGAAATATCTTCCCCTTTTAGAATAGCTTTTAAATAAAATAAAATTATTATTTAGAAATACATGAACAATTAATGAAATTAAAATTCTGGATTAAAGATTTAAAAAAACTCCATAAAAATTTTCTTGATTAAATAAACATTTTTCCTATTTTAAATGCTGTAACAGTGGCTTTTTAGCCTTTTCCAACTAATTCTTACTTAACTTTTGCTCATAACAAAATCTATCAATTAGATTTCACAATTAAACAAATTTTTTAAATTATTGTTAGATAGTGAATTTCTAAATTTGATTCTTTTTCATTAAACTAAAAATTCTTTCCTGCTTTGCATTGCTATGAAGCATCACTAATAAAGACAACACAAGTTTAGATATTCTATTATATGTCACTATTATCTACACTTTTAATTTAACCAATTTGAAACCATTGAGAATCAATCTTTTTATTTTCAGTTTTTAACTCGGATAAATATTCAGTCTGTAAAAAAGAAAACTGATTTTCTAGCAGATCCTCAGATTCACCACCTTTGATTGGCAGCAAAAATGGAAACATTTGAACAAAGAACCTCACACTAGAAAATTTGGCCTTGTCCAATTTATCCATATTTGGCAACTGCAAATGATGCAAAAGATCTAGTTTTACTGAAAATTTGTTTAAAATATAATCACAAAAAGTTGTGAAATATTTTTAAATATTATAAAAAATAGTTTTTTCCCCTTCGTCAGGTAATGTTGTCAAAATATTATATATGCTATTTCCTATATCTAAATCACAAGATTCTTTTTGATTATTGGTAGAATGATAATCCATTTCAAATAAAGGTATACTTTGAATAGGATGATTTAATAAACTTAGTTAATAGTTCTTTCAGCAAACTATACATTATATCTTCATAAGTTTGTGGATGACTAGATTGTAATAAAACATAATAATTTTTAAATACATTTATGACATAACGCAAAAACAGACTATAAGCTTTATTTATGGAAGAGGATAAGGAACAGTAAAAGCTTCTTTTCTCTAGATATACTTTGAGATTCCAATTTATTTTCTTTATCAAAAGTTTTTTAGTAATATTCTCAGTGATTTCATTTCCCGTCTTTTTCTTTTCAAACTAGATTTGATACATTGTACATTAATATTAGAATTTTAAGCTCTTTATACTTGGTATGCTGAAAGATGCCAGATTTTGAGAATATATAGGCTTTTCCACTTTAACAACATCATGAAAATATTTTAAAAGAGGATCCTACTGATCAATGAGCCTTTGAAAACTTTTTTGTAGTGACAGCCAACGCATATAAACATGTTTAAGGATTTTTTGTGCATCTTTGCTACACAATTCTTGAAATTTTATTAAGATTTTCTTTTCTTTTTGAACATTGATTTAAATAATAATAAGTACCAATCATGATTTCATCGACTTTAATAGGTAGGCTTGCAGCACACCTTTCTCAGAGACAGCCGAGCTGGCAGCCAAATGGTTAGCGCTCTTGCCTTCGGTTCAACAGCTCGTGGGTTCGAATCCCACCTTGGGCATGGATGTTTGTAGTGGTTTGGAATCCACTTTAAACCGTAGGTCCAGATCTAATTAGCCCTCGTGTGCAAAAAGTGACAGTTGAGCAACAAACAAACCATACCTTTCTCAGAGACAATATTTATCAAATGACAGAGCAATCAATAGCTATTAAATTTTCTTGCTGTGTCCTAAAATGGGTTATCACACCTTTTTTCTTCCTTTGCATTATCAGCATCAAATGCTTCACAATGCTTAAAAGGGATATTAAACAGCTCAAATTCATTTGAAAGTAAAGTGCTTATATTTTCTCCTGTTGTAATCCCTGTCAAACCTGGAAATAACAATAAGCAGCTTTGAATAGATTTATGAATGGGATTGAAAATGTTAACAACAATTGAATACAGTTTCAAATCACTGTCACTAACCTCATCAGAGGCAGCCAAAAGTGGCAAATTTTGTAGGAGTTTAACAATGATTGCCTTTTTGTCCACTGCTAATTCCTTTATAATGGCAGTATTTTTGGTTGGAGCATGTCCATAATGCTTTGCAAACAACTGAAGTAAGAAGTAATTAAAATCACAAACTATGGAATAAGCAAATTTAGCTCCCTTAGATGATACTTTAATACATGGAAATTCTTCTCTGTAACTATTTTTAAAAGACTGAAAATAAGATTTATTAGATTTACTATTAGCCATTTTTTTTTTTTTTTACAAAATACCAGCAACCATGTGAGTCACGACAGAGACGAAATGCTTGCTTTCACCCAAGAGAGCCTCAGAGTTAACTAAGCTCATCAACAACAGTCCCCCAATCACCATACTTAAAATGAATGGAGCCGAGATTCACTCCGAGAGTAAAGGAAATTAAGATTGTACACCTACTATTTTATGTTTCAATCTATAGTTTCTCAAGCTTGTGCCTTCCTCCAATAGAAAATAGATTGGAATGCATATTTTCTAACATTTTTCTGCCACAGATGTGTTAAAGGGAGTGCTAATTTCCGTTTTTCACTAGAGTTAATGAGAAAAATCAGCACAATCCATAGAACTTTAATAAAGTTTTTTTTTCAACTTGTGGAGAAGAACAGATATGCATAAAATATTCTATGCTATAAGTAAAAGAGTAAAACCTAGTGATCTTTAGTAAAAGTTGGCTGGTCTGAATAAAGAAAACAAAACATTTTAGTAAGCCAAATTTTTCAAATTTTTTTAACCATCCAAGTTAACAGTATTTGAAATATTTATTTCAAATAAAGATATAAAAGTTAAATACTTCTAATAAACCCCAAAATGATTTTGGAAAACATAAAATAGCCAATGCAATTGAATTGAAAGTGATATTCACATCACTGAAAAACATGAGGATTGCTACTAAATTTCCCATTTTGTGATATGAAATTCTTTCATAAAAAGGTTATTTTCAATTTATATAAACATTACAGATTAAAATTTCAATCATTGCACACTATTTGAAAATGAAAATTTTATTACACTACCTTTCCTAGGGTTAAGAAGCTAAGCTGGAACAAGAATGTAAGACAATCTACCAGATTTAAACCACGTTCCTAAAATAAATTATATGTATGTTAACAAAATTATCAACATTCCTAATATATATAAATTATTTTTAAATGTTTTATGTTATGTAAAATAATTTCAGCTAAAAATGATAATCAATTAAACAGTTTGTGGCAACACAGCATTCCCCACGAAATTTAGTGTTATCTGAATGGCAAATGGAGTAAAGAAAAAAGAAGTGAAAATATATAAATGAGCGATGGGCGTATTTCCTTTTCAATGTATCTCATATATATACTTGTATAACGTGCAATGTTAACTAGTTAATGTTTAAATATTTAAATAATAAACTCCAGTACGTTGCCATGTTATATTGAAATAAATATTGCCAAACAAAAATAACAGCAACAAATTCACTATTTTTATAAATTATAATTTTATTCCATAAAATAAAATTTCATCGGACACTTTTATAGTATATGTTAAAAGTATTTTACTATAAATTGAATATACAAATTACTAATAATATATGCTTTTTAGAGGATAGTACCTAGGCTCTGCAGCTTAAAAACAATTTTCCAAAACATATGAAATATAAAAATATAATTAGGAATTTTTCATTCTTGATATTGTATGTATATTGATATGTATGTATATGTATATATACAAGTACTTGGACCACATTGTAATTTAATTAACAAAACAAAATTATGAGCTTAGTGCAACTCCCCACAATTTGAAAACTCCTTTTAGATATTCTCTAAATTAAATTTAAAACACACACACACATAATTACTTTAATTTAAGATATACTAATCACATATTTAGTCATACAAGATCTCTTTTGAATAGTGCTTCTAAACATCATTTATATACTTGCTAGAATTCAAAATTTTTTAAATTTTAAATTCATTTATATTTTATATTAATGCACAAAACATAATTACAACAATATTTTTGTTTAAGATTGAGTAAAACAAGTGAACTATAACAATTTCTAATTAATAATAAAAGCTACAGAAAAATTTACATACACCAGTCTTACACAAACTTATATCAATTTTTCATACCACAGGTACAAAAACAAAGATATTAATTTTAGCAAATAAATTAAACTGAAAGAATAAAAACAGCAAAAATGACATTTCTCTAAGCGAATTGTTTACAAAATTTAAAATAAATAAAAATATAGAAGTCAAAGATATAAATAAGGTATGTAAAGAGTAATTCCTTTAATATTTATTGAAAAATCAAAGCAAAGTTTCTATATATCATAAAAGAATTTTTCAAAATTCCTTTAGATATAATCTTATTTTTTTTATTTAAATAATTACCAGTAGCTGATTTAGAATTGTAAAAAACTTTTGCATTACTAAGTTCTTATTCATTACTAAGTTGTAAAATTATGTCTTTTACATGAAACATTAATATGTGAGTATGATATTTCATAATTTGTTACTGATCAGCATTTGAATATTCAAACTTTTCTTAAATTAATCATTAACTTTTGCTTAAATTGAAATTTAAAAATTTAATAAAAGTCAACTTTATCTCCACTGTTAAATTCATAAGAATTCAATTTTATAAAAGTTTACATTGCTTTTACTTGTAAAATGGTAATTTCAATTAAAAATAGCTAACAAATCAAATCTTGATTTTTTTTATTAAGTTTTATTTTGAAATTAAACAAAACTTAATTTCAAAACAAATTCTAGTCAATATCAATCTGATCAATATAATTAATTTAATAAAAGACCAGGAAACTGCAGGTTTGGTGTGATTTCCAATTTTCATGCCAAGCGCTGCAACAACTATCTTGCTAACATAAATTACGTCAATGTGCACAATATCTGGCTACAAAATACTGTTCATGTTCGAAGTTTGCAATCGTGCTCTATTTTAAATTCCAAATATCAAAATTGGTATATCATTATAATTACTTACTACAGAAATACTGAAATGCTAATAACTAGAACCTATTTCCCCAAAGATTCGTAATAAAAAACAATTATAAATTAAGTATCATGAAGTCTACAATAATTCACATACCTGCAAAGAAACTAAATTTTTAATGGAAACAATTTGCATATTTTAATAAAACCCAAATTTTAATTAACCAGGCTGTGGCACCCACTTTAAAAAAACCCTCACAGATGTTTTAATAGCCGATCAAACAAAGACTCAAAATAATATAACTTTAAAAAAATTCCAAACAATATACCTTTAAAAATTTGAAAACATTTTTTAACTTAACAAATTCTTAAATTGCAAACAAATAAAAGTAATCATTAAATGCTTCAAGGGTTGCACACAAAACAAATTTCGCGCATGTGATAAAACGAAAATCCTGTCATGGAAATGCATTTGAACTGTTAAGCCCATTTGCTGCACTTTATCGACCTCTTGGCACATTTTGTCTATCGCACTGTTCTCTAGTCTTAGGCGTTTTTTTATCATCAAAAAATAAAGATTAACATTTAAATTAACAATTTTTATTAAACAAAATTTTCAACAAAATAAAATTTCAGGAATTGAAGCAGTATGGGTGCAGAAGAAATGAATTTAAAATATATATATTATTTTAATATATTTATGTCACCAATATTTAACTAATCAAAAATTATTTACTCCTTAATTACAAAAAGAATCAAACTGAATTAAAAATACATAGAATAAAATTTAAGAAGATACGTACTCCATTTCAAGATCATGGAATTTTATTAAAAGAAAATATATTAAATGATAAAAAAACACACTTTTCTCTCTTTTTAAAGTTTTTAAATATATGTAACATAAATCTCATGATCACAAATTATGTATGTTCCAAAAAGTGGGGAGGAAGCTTTTATATTTTGGGATTTTTTTACAATAACATTAAACTATAAGATTTTACTTTACAGCATTAATCTTAAATTCAATTAAAACCAAATTTATAGAAGAAAAATCTATTTTAAATGGAGATGATCTTACAATGTTTCAAAAAGGATTCTTGATATACAACTATTCCCTAAAAAGGAGATACATTTCTTTTTTATTATATCCAAAAATCATTTGTTGTAAAAAAAAAAAAAAAAAGCAGAGAGAGCTTTGAGAGAGAAGTTAAAAATGTTAACAATTCAAATACTTGGGCTTTAATATTTGCGAAAAACATATAGAAAAGAAAAATTATGTTTGCTACACTTACTACTAAAAAATTTGTAATAACTAAATTTGAAAGCTTTTTACTCAATTATTTACTTTCTAAATAATTTTAAATTACTAATTACTAAATTTCCTAGTAAAAAATCATCGCAAAACAAATATTTTTTCATTCATTTTGAACCATTAAATGATTATATATAACTGCAATAATCATAAATAGTACTCCAAATTTATGAAATACTTACTTCAATTGTATCTAAATATTGAAGCATAAAATGCCAAACTTGTGAAGCAGTATTCATAAGCAAAAACTGAAAACCTTCTGTAGTTATAACATTGGATTCTCCTTCTCTGAAAACACATATGATTATTTTATTGTAGAAAAGGTATTCAACATTAATGTTCTGAATAAAACAGTAGTACTTTAGAAAATACAATTAAAAAAAATTCAGAATTAATGCATGCAATATTATGTAAATTAAGTTATCCAAAAATGTTTGATTTAATTTTGTGCATTTGTTTTGCAAAATAAAATTAAAAATATTTACAGAATAATCTGAATTTTTTAAATAAGGAGTTTTATCTGATTAGACTAAATTTGCACAAAGAAAATTATAAAACTTGCTTTTTAAAATTGTATGAGCAAATTTAAAAAATAAATCATAATGACTGATCATTGGATGGAATTCACCATGAAATTTTTAAACTGCTATTACTAAGAGTTTAAAAATCTATTGTATTTTTAATTATTGTGTTATATATTATATTTATTATTATATGCATTAATATATTGTGTTTTTAATATGTGTGAGTGATGGCACACACAAAATTGAAATTTAAAAGCTTAACAAACATGAACACTCAGAATACAAAATGAAGTATATTTAATTACTTTCTAGTTTAATTTCAATACCAGACAATACAACTGCTAATATTAATGAATTACAATAAAGAGACATGAATGCCTTACAATAATACATTAAAATAGAAAAAATTATGAAAATCATAGTATGTCTCAAAATATGATTATATACTGAAGTCCAGTTAATAATAAATCACACAACTCTGTTCAGAGATATTCTTTTTTCTATTAATTTTATAAATGACATTATGAAGAAGCTGATGAAGACATTAGAATGTTTTTTGATGTATCCTTAATTTTGTTTTTCACAAGAAACTTATCAATTATGATGTGATAAATCTGGATTTTTTAAAGTTAATTTGTACTGTTTTCATATAAGATTTTAAAAGTATATTTTTGTTTTATTGTTTATAAGACTAGATAACAGTAAGTCTTAATTTGTCATTTTTTTTAGAAAACATCTGTTAATTTACTTTCCCGAATTTGATATTTCTGATATAGATAATTTGAGAAGCAAACTTAATATTTTAGTACATGATATCGCTCCATATTGTATTTTTATTAAAATCGGAACAGTTGATGAAAATTAAATGGAAATATGATTATTTTATACCTCGATATTACAAATATAATAAAATTTATTTGGGCTAAGCCAATTCAAACATTCTACTATTTTATATTCTGTTTGCATTAGTTTTTGAAGGATAATACACATGTATTATATATATATATATATATATGTATATATATATATATATATATATGCCTGTAAATTATAAAATTATATTTTATAATTCTATTATTATTGTAATATTAAAAATGTTATGTCAATTTTATTGCTTACATATAAGAGTAAATTTATACCTGTTAGTGAAAGTGGAATATTTATTACATTCATCATATAAAGGAAGCCAATTGCTGTACATTTTGTACATTTCAGTATTTTTGTTCTTAGAAGTTAAATCAATTATGAACGATTTTTCAAAATTTGAAATTTTCTGCCAGTCACATTTAAATATGTATTTAAGGAGTATGCAAAAAGGCATTAATTTTTTTCAGAAATTATATTTATTGAAAACATCTAAATAAAAGTACAAAATATGTATATTGACTTTAAATATCAAGAATTAAACACATATATTTACTTCTCTTGATAATTTTTTGGAATTTGGTGAATAATTGGTGACAGGACTTTCAGTAATTCTTTGAGATGCTGGTTAGTCAATACTGATTGGTGCTTGGATTTCATAAATTTTAAAGTGGAATAAAAGAAATTGCATAAGTATGTTGTTCCGAATATTGAAATAATTCAACAAGCAGCCTTTTTTAATACAGGATACTTTGAATCTCAAGATGTTCTCGGTGAATTATGTAGAGAATAGGTATGAATTGTGGAAATTGAGAATCGTCTCTTAAAAGCCCAAGACTGATTTTTTTATTCGGCATTGTCAGAGGAGCTCCATTAGCTGCAATGCTTACAAGTTTATTAAGAGGCACATCAAAAGTTTTCACTTGGAATTTAATGCATTTTTAATATTGACACTGCTATTTGACTCTTAAATCTAATAATGAAGTCAAGTGAAACAAAATGCATGAAAACTGCCGATTGCAGAAGATCTGTGATATCTGTCAATTTGTCAAGAGCTAAGCTGAATGAAATACAGTTCTTCAAATCAATTTTTAAATTATAATCAAGAGATGTATTAACTGCAGTTATGTGTAGTTCGATTGTGTGTCTCAATATAGGAATTTGCAAAAAAGTTTGCGAAATGATACATTATTTGGATGAAAAGCTTTAAGTATATCTTTTAAGTTTTTTCTAATAAACTATCCCTCTCCATACAGGCATTTTGCCCTAGCAATATTCCAAGCTGTAACAAAACTCACTTTACCCACATTATTAGTTTGATTGTAAAGGGTCATAAAAAATGACTGTAATTTAAATTTGACTTTAAAGAAGCAAATTTATCTAATCGTAATTAGTAATTTGGTGGATATTGATTTTAAAACTGAAGATGATTGATTTCATAATGTTGTTGTAAACTGCTAGCTTTATAATTTTTGTGTTATTAAAATAATAAAACACATTTTATATACTATAAAACAAATTGTAGTTAACTTTCAAAAAATCGCAGATTACAAATTATATTAGTAGCAAGAATGATACAAATTGTTTCCTCCAGAGCACAATACCAATTGTCCATTGAAAGCGTTCAAATTCAAAATCAGCCTGTAGTCACAGTTGTGCCACTGTTTATGTTTGCTCACAGTTTTCGATAAGTCATTTTATTCTTCACTTGGACAGAAATGAAATTTGTTACAATGATGCACATAGTCTTTCATAGTTGTTGTTAGTAACTTAAGAGACATTTTGAAAAACATATGAAAAGATAATAATTTCATAAAATATAATAACACAGGAATGAAAAAGGAACTCGGACGTATTTATCGAGAGCTACAAATAATCTAAGAGGTGCAGGTGGCTCGCAAGATGCAAGTTGGTCACCCCTAGCATCTAATATATCAGCATGGAAATGTATTACTATATATATATGTATATATAGCAGTGCAGACCAGCCCGACAGTACGACTGTACCTTAAATTTAATAAATTTGAACCATGTAATTTTGAGCCATGGTTAGATGTCAAACCTAAGCTGACACTTCCTTTCTACATCTACACTTGTAGGACTATGAATATCGCAGATTAATGTAGTGTAATGTCTCATCGTCAGCACTTGAGATTTGAAGAGCCTCTTATGGAGAGGGTGAGTAACGAGATGGTTGGCGCCAGAAGTGGTCTGAAGAAGCTGCGATTTTCTCTTTGTTTTGGAGTGGCTTTCCATCGGCACTTCGATTTCGAGATCCTATTTTTAATTTTAATTTCAGAGAGACTCTGATTGTACGCGAAGCAGGCGAGTGAGATGGTCGCGAACCCAAACATGGCTCCTTGTAAAATTTGTTCAAATTTTTAATTAAATGTGTATGTTTCAAAATTGGAGTCATTTATTTGTTTGTTTGTTTCATAACAAACTTACGTTTTTGGTGGCAGCGGTGGGATGCTTTTTTAATGCTTTGCATTAGCATCCACTATGGAAATTAATTATGTGCACTATAATGGATTACGTGCCGCAATGTTGGAATACAGGTAGGCCATTTTGATCAATCTTTCTCTGGCTACTATTGAAAATAAATAGTTTGGAATGTTATATAAATTGATAGAATATTTAGTTCCAATGTTATTTACGTGGTTTTCATGTTATATCAATTAATTTTGTGTATAAGTTTGTAAATGGTGTATTCCATATTACAAAGCTAATTTCTGTATTTCGTGTATTCGAATTTACAGTGTTCATGCTATATCAATTAATTTTGCTTATAAGTTTGTAAATGGTGTATTCCATGTTACAAAGCTAATTTCTGTATTTCGTGTATTCGAATTTACAGTGTAATATTTTTTATAAGAAAAGTGTATCTTATTATAAATTTGCATTTCATAATTTTTATGTGGTTGATGTATTTCAATTCACGTAGGAATATGTTAAAATAACTATGTTGTTATAGATTAATGTGTAAAATCGAAAGTACACTTATATTCATAATTTTTTGAATGTTTCACTGAAAGTAGATTTTATGAAAGTAATATATACTTTAGAAAGGTTTTGATTTCGTTATGTGAAAACGAAAGTACATGATTACAAATAGGTTTGAATTTAAAGTAATGTGAGATTTATTGATGTGTTTTTGATTTTGTTTGCAAAGTATCAAACTGGTTTATTACATATTTAGAAACGCATATGTTTATTTTCATTGATAAAGATTTGAAAAGATATTTTCTTACTGTTTAAAATATCGTACGTTATTATCATTTTTATGTCGTGTATGATTAATTAATTAAGTTTATTGATTTGAAATCGAAAGCTGATTTCTGGTTTAGATTAGTTAAAGCTTTTAATTTATATTGTTGTTAAGAATTGTAGTGTTTTATATTTTGAATTAAATAAGGATTCAAAAATATGTATAATTTCATTTCTGATTTAATATAGTAGTATTTGTATAAGAATCTGATTTTATAAAATTTATACATTTTGATTAATAATTCAATTTATCTGAGTATCAAGTATTAGCTTGGTGATAAAAAAAAAAAAACTTGAAATCGAGAGTAGAAGATTTAATTTTAAACTTGTTCTTCTTTTCAAAATATATGATTTGCTGTTTATACACTATTTGTTGTATTACAATATAGTTTGTTTTCGTTTAAATTTTTAAATGTTATTGATATGTTTATATTAGTAGAGTGTGTTAAATAATTTCTATAGTTATTTACGAAATTTTACATATAGGTGGGTGTAGTCTGTGGTTTCTCTCATTATTGCATCTCTTCTGAGATAAAGCGTGAATAAATAAAATGGCTTTTTTAGCACGGGGAAAAAAGGGAGATTTAGTAGAAGTAGCTGAAGAGTTAGGGAAATGGTTCCAGATTCTTTTAAAATCCCAGATATTAAAAAATTAATTTTAACTAGTAAAAACTTTAACGAGGAAGAAGTAAAATGTATATTAGATAGGGTAATCGAGGAAAGAGTTAAAAAGGAACAGGAAGAAAAAGAGGAAAGAGTTAGGCGAGAAATACTAGAAAAAGAGGAAAGAATTAGGCGAGAAGAATTAGAAAAAGAGGAAAGAATTAGGCGAGAAGAAAAAGAAGAAAGAATTAGGCGAGAAGAAATAGAAAAAGAAGAAAGAATTAGACGTGAAGAAAGAGAACATATTTTAGAAATGAAACGTCTAGAAATCTCTTCAAATGCTGCAATTTCGAACACAGAATCAGTTACAAATAGGACTGAACATGCTCAAAAAATTCAATTAATGCAAATAACGCCAAAATTCGATGAAAGGAAAGATGAGATGAGTTTATACTTAATAAATTTTGAGCGTAGAGCAGAAATGGCTCATATTCCAAAAAACGAATGGGTAGTTTATCTTGTAAGTGCTTTACCTTCAGAGATATCTAACATGTTAGCTAGAGAACCTCCAGAAAGGGCTGATGATTACGATTACGTGAAGGAAATTATTCTTAAACGATTCAAGTTAAATAGCGAAAAATTAAGACAATTGTTTCTTAGACACCAGAAAACGTCAGACAAATCATGGAGAAATTATGCACAAGAATTGAATAGTTACTTTACGGAATGGCTTACGGAATTAGAAATAACGACATTTGAACAGCTTAAGGAACTAATGGTAACAGATCAATTGAAACGTCGTGTGCCAATTGAAATTAAGGAACATTTTTTGGCGGAATGGCTTAAAATAAATTCGCCGTATGATCTGGCAGAGAAAATAGATGAATATGAAAGTTTAAGAGATAGTTTTAAGACGAAAGATTTTACAAAACTCCCTCAAAATAATTTTGGTTTTCGTCAACAAAATGAAAACCGTGCCTTTAAGTTTAATGAAGTAGTTCGGAATCATAAATCTCATGTTCCTAAAAGAGTCGAGAATAAAAATTCTAATTATTCACATGAAAAGGAATTCGAAAAAAGAAAACAACTCCGATGTTATGAATGTGGTTCTTATAGTCATTTGCGGCCTCAGTGTGACAAAATAAAAAAGAACTTAGAATCGGTAGCATCCAACGAAATTGCTAGAAGTACATTTAATGAGTTGATGGCTCCTTACACTAGTATCGGCACTGTTAATGGAATTCAAATGCCAATCTTAAGAGACACTGGAGCAACTCTTGATTTGATTTGTGGAAAATACGTGAAACCTGATATGTTCACGAAGGAAAAGGTTTGGCTAAGAACACCTCTTGATGAAACTTTAGTATGCTTACCTATTGCCGAGGTTGAAATAAATTGTGAATTAGGTCACATTTTGACAAAGGCAGCAGTTCTTCGAGATTCTTTGGATCAAGGAAGATATTTACTGGGAAACAAAACAGCCGCTTTATTTGAGGAAATTAAAAAGCATGAGGAGGTGAAAATACATATGATAAATGCTATAGAAACTCGAGCTCAAAAAAGACGGAAGGAAAATAGCAAGAATAAAGAGATTATTGATTCTGAAATAGAATCTTCTAGGTCTTGCTTCCAAACTAAACAAAATGAAGAATTAGAGCAAAATACAATTTTGCCACCATTAGAAACCGAAGTTGAAGGGATGGATTTGATAAAAACATCTCCAGAAGAATTTGCTCGGGAACAAAAGGTGTGCGAAGATTTGAAACCTCTCTTTGAGCAAGCTAAACGACAATCTTCAAAAGACAATAAATATATTATAATAAATCAATTGTTGTTTTATAATAAAATGGACAATGATGGAACTGTAAGAAGATTATTAGTTGTGCCCAAGAAGTTTCGCAACCAACTAAAAGGGATCTGCCATGAGATAACTGCAGCTCATTTAGGTATAACTAAAACAAAAGATATGCTGTGCAAAACTTTCTACTGGCCTAACTGCTTTAAAGAAATTGAAAATTTTGTTAAATCTTGTGACAAATGTCAACGAGTAGGAAAGCCTCAAGATAAGAAAAGGGCTCCTTTGAAACTGGTTCCAGTAATTCCGGAAATATTTACAAGAATTAACGTTGATGCATGTGGTCCTTTACCTATAACTTCCTGTGGTAACCGGTATATTATAACAGCCATTTGCATGTCATCCAAGTATCCAGATGCCATCCCAGTACCAGATATACGTTCTACTACTGTGATTGATGCTTTTCTTCAGATATTTAGCCGCATGGGTTTTCCTAGGGAGTTGCAAAGTGATCAAGGAACATCTTTCATGAGTGTCCTAACATCAGAATTTTTAGAAAAATTTGGTATTAAAGTTGTGCATAGTTCCGTTCAGCATCCCCAAAGCAATCCTGTTGAAAGATTGCATAGAACTTTAAAGAGAATACTGAAAGTCCTTTGCTTAGAAAAAGGTACAGATTGGGAGAAGATTTTGCCTCAGGCACTTTTTGCTCTTAGAACTTGCATTCATGATAGCACTGGATATTCTCCTGCAGAATTAGTCCATGGTCGGAACTTAAGAACACCCATAACACTATTATATGAAAATCTAACTGGTAAAACCATTGAAGAAGATAGTGTGATTGCTTACGTTTTTAATCTTTTAAATAGAATGAAAAGATGCCAAGAATTAGCTGTGAAAAATATGACAGAGGCTAAAGAAAAACAGAAACTTTGGTATGACCGTAAGGCTACGAAAAGAGAATTTAAAGAAAATGATCTTGTGTTAGTTGTTGCACCTTCTAGATCAAACAAATTTTCTGTTCATTGGATAGGTCCAGGAAAAGTAGTAAAACGACTATCGGACACAAATTACGTAATACAATTTCCCGATAAGGAAAAATTACATGTATACCATGTAAATATGTTAAAACCTTATTTTCAGCGTCCAGAAGATGTTAATTTAATTTTTACCTCTAATTCTGATAATGAAGATATTGATTCTGAGAAAGAAGATATCCCAAGTTTTGAAATTAATTCATCTACCCTTTTAGAGACTTTTCCTGAAAGCTGTTTTAATGAAAAGTTAGAGGACGATCAAAAGAAACAATTGAGTAGACTTTTGATTCAATTTATTGATATTTTTTCAAATGAACCGGGTTGTACAGAACTGGCTGAACTGGACATCGAGTTAGAATCTAATAAATCTATTATAGCTAAACCATATCGAATGTCCCCACGACAGACAGAAATTCTGAAATCGGAAGTAGACAAGATGTTGAAAATGAAGGTGGTGGAACCAGGTGAATCCTATTACACATCACCTTTAATATTAGTTGAAGCTCCTGGAAAAGAACCTCGTCCGTGCATTGATTATCGCAGGTTAAATGAAGTTACCAGGACGCAATATTATCCATTACCAAATATTGAAGAGCGTGTTGAATCCGTTTCGAAGCGAAGTTCATATCTTTATTAGACTTAACACGAGGTTATTGGCAGATACCTTTGAGTCCTAAGGCTCAAAGATATGCTGCATTTACGACGACATTTGGTGTTTATAAACCTTTGAGAATGGCATTCGGTTTGAAGAATGCTCCTTACTATTTCAGTAAGTTAATGGCTGATTTATTAAAAAATTGCGAACATTTTGCTGTGCCTTATTTAGATGACATAGCTATATATTCACTTACCTGGTCTGATCACATCCAACATCTTAAATGTGTTCTGGAGAAGATTCGATTTGCAAAATTGACTGTAAAACCCCTTAAGTGCAAATTCGCTCAACTTCGTGTAAAATATTTGGGACACTTTGTAGGACAAGGTCAAAGAACACCAGGTGATATTAAAGTGAAAGCCATTACCGATTTCGAACGTCCCTCAAGCAAAACCGAAGTACGAGCTTTCCTAGGTCTTGTTGGGTACTATCGCAAGTATATACCAGAATTTTCGGTAGTTGCTGCGCCTTTATCCGACCTGTTAAAAGGGAAGTCCAAGAAAGGAACTGTAATATGGAATAATAACTGCGAAAAGGCATTCATAGAATTAAAGAACACTTTAATAAAGAAGCCTGTACTTTACAGTCCAGACTTTCAAAAACAATTTATCATTCAATGTGATGCCTCAAACTTAGGAATAGGTGTAGTTTTATCTCAGAGAGATCAAAATGAAAATGAACACCCTATCCTATTTCTGAGTAAAAAATTTTCGAAATCTGAGAAAAATTATAGCACTATAGAAAAGGAATGTGCAGCAATAATTTTTGCTGTTACTAAATTAAAATATTATTTAGATGGTCAGTATAAATTTATTATCGAAACTGATCATAACCCTTTAGTTTGGTTAAAACATCATACAGGATCTAATCCCAGACTTTTAAGGTGGGCCTTGGTGCTTCAAAGCCTAAATTTTGATATTGTTCACAGAAAGGGCAAATTACATCAGAATGCCGATAGTCTCAGTAGAATGCTGAATAACCAAACTTAATTATTTTCTTTTTTTTCTCAGATATTAAATTAAATTTTTTTTAATACAAATTTCAATTGTTGTTACATGTGTACATAATAAAAAAATTGTTTTTTATAGTAAAATGTGTCTATTTGTAAGTTTAGTTAAGATTGAAAATTCTGTTGTGTTAGATAATTATTTTGTGCTATTTTGATATAATTTTATTTTATATTTAATATTATATAATTCCATATAATTTTGTGCTTCAGCCAGAGTCCGATTGATCAGGGCTATCTGTAATACTAAATTTTGCTCTTTGTTGTTTGTGTGTGTTTTTTTCTTTTTATTTGCAGGTTGATTTCCTTAGAATGAGAAAAAGAAAAAGAAAAAAAACCCCGGGGAAGGAAGGAATAATTTAGTCTGTAATGTCTCATCGTCAGCACTTGAGATTTGAAGAGCCTCTTATGGAGAGGGTGAGTAACGAGATGGTTGGCGCCAGAAGTGGTCTGAAGAAGCTGCGATTTTCTCTTTGTTTTGGAGTGGCTTTCCATCGGCACTTCGATTTCGAGATCCTATTTTTTTTTTAATTTCAGAGAGACTCTGATTGTACGCGAAGCAGGCGAGTGAGATGGTCGCGAACCCAAACATGGCTCCTTGTAAAATTTGTTCAAATTTTTAATTAAATGTGTATGTTTCAAAATTGGAGTCATTTATTTGTTTGTTTGTTTCATAACAGTAGGCACATCCCCAATCCATGAAATTTCAGCAATCTAGTGTGGATGAAAGTGGTCACCCTCCCAATCACTGGCCATAGCAAATGATGCTTCACTTTCCTGATCTTATAGGAAGATGTGTAAAACCACTGAATAGCTCGAGCTCTCTGTATTTTTTTAACCAAAAAACATTTTTTTTTGTTAGATTTTTTGCATTAAAGTTTCATTTTAATGACTTTGATGACTTTTTAAATTAATTTTAAAATCAGATGCCTGATATATACCTCAAATTGTATAAGCTATTATTATTTTTTTTAATTATTTATAATTTTGTCTGGAATAACATTATCTGAAAATATCAAAAAGAAAATTTAACTTATTATTCTATTTCATCTTAATGTTCTTATTGCTATTACAGCACTATAAGAAGAGAAAAAAATTTCAGGAAATGAATGTCAGAAATATATGAACAATTTTAATTGCATGAAAATAATATTCTTACACAATTAAAAAATATTACAATAAATTTAACACCATATAAAATGTTTAAATATTACATACAAGAATTAAAAATCTAATAATATAAATTAAAAATCAATAATTTTATTACTGCAGATTATTAAGTAGACAAAATTAATTTAAAAAGCATTAAAAATATAAAAAGTGTATTAAAACCACTAAACATTAAATAATGTTTTTCTATTAAGTGTTTAAGGTTTCGATTCTGACTGCTTTTATGATGGCAATTTCTTTTTAATATTAACAATTGCAACCTCTGAATTAATAGGAAATAGAATTACCTTTCTAATTAGCACAGCTAATTATCATTTAAGATTATCTATTTTAATTGCCACATCAAGCAAAACTTTCGCTTCTAATACTAATAGTAAAATGTTTATTTATCAAATTCAATCATCTCTTCTCTAGTAAAATTATTTTAACACTTTAATGCAAGAAATGCAGCAGATTTGTCTTCAACTCTTCCTATCTTCTTGAACTGTACTGCATTTTATTCCAATTTTTTTTATACACAATATACATTCTGTAAGAGATTTTCTAACACAATACATTAAAATTCAATAAATGGAATATAAATAACAATGTTTCAATGCCTTTCAGTGACATATTGACATAAAAAAAAACACTATCTTTCAATAGGCAATAGATATATCTAATAGAACTGATTCTTGGTTATTTTCCAAAAATATATAATTATTTTTAATATTAAGCAAATTTTAACATTTTATACTATAAACTCTTAAAACTCAATCCATTAATTTGAAATAAAAAGGTGCAAATCTCTTACAATGTAGTGATTATTACCTCATTTCTAAAATAATAAAGAATAATTTCTCTCATTAATGAGCTAATAAAAACTCCACATTTTCAGAAATACTAGGAAGATAAAACAATAAATTTGGCAAATAAATAGTAAAATAAAAATTAATGACAACTTACTTTTTCATCAGTCCAGAATGCAAAAGAACTTTAATAGCATCATTGCTAACTGTATTTTCTGTTTGTTGGGATCCAACCATAAAATGCAACAATGCCTAAAACAGTTTTTGGTAAAAAAATTATTTATGCATTATTCATAACAGCAATTAAAATTCATGTGAATTATAGTTGACATTAATTTTTCCTATTGTAACTTTTAATTAAATGTATTTCCATTAAAGAAGAATAAAGGTAACAAAGATTCAGTAATTCTAAGTTAAGAGAAACAATATTTTTTAAAACATTTTATTTCCATTGTCATGAATATTAAAATCTGTGCAAGAATTAGGAGCTCTATCAAAGAAAGTTTTATTTTTCTTGAATTTAAATTAAGGAATTCAAATTAATGTAAAAATATTTTTCTTTTTAATGTCATGAAAGTTAATTAGATTTCAGGTAAGAATATAAGCATATATTTAAACTTATATTAAAATATTGTATTATAACTCATAAATATTTAGATCTAATATGAAATATTATTAGAAAACTATTATAGCTTTAATAAAAACATTGATAAAACTTTTTAATAAAAAAATCAGCATACATACTTCCCAACGTTCCATGGCATAGCTGTCAAGAAATTTTACATCTCTAGGATGTTTATCTTTTTCAATTGTTGCATAAACAGCCCATGGTTTCCCTCTGAAATGGAGATGATATAAATATAAGTAAACAACATAAAAAATATTTTGTAATTAATTTGTTTAAGCAAAAGTGAAAATATTAACCCTCCGAGCAATGCTGTTTTTAGATTTTTACGGAAGACTGCATTTAAAATCCAACCAGGTAAACCTCCAGGAACTGGATATTCTATATAGATATGCAGCTCACACAAAGCTTCAACTGCATCCAAATGTTGCCTGCAAAAATTTTTTTTTAGGTAAAAATAAGAAATTTATTTAAGAGCATTTTACAAGATAGTGCTGTAAGTAATATGACTAAATCACTAATATTTTATTTATATTAATCCAAAATAATTTAAAACTTTACAATATTAACATTTAAACTGGTTTGCCCTACAGAGCACAGGGTATTAATAGTTAGTCACATGTGATCAGTAGACCTTGCCAATATTTTTATTACTGTATTTGAAATAACATATATAAAAATAAAATAAACAATCATGAGAAAAATCAATTTTTCCATTTTATTTATATCATTCCAAACTATTACAACAAATATAATTTATATTCCCCCTTGTTAAAACCTGTATATTGTTTTGAACTGTCAAAGAAATTTATAAAAATAAATCAAAAAAGCATAACAATAATTTTTTGAAATAATTCATATTAGAATAAAATATTAACTGTAAAAAATTGAAGCAGCTAAATTTCGTTTAGAAAAAAAAATGGAATTAGTAGGGTATTCCCCTCTATTGACAATCATTGTGACCTTTTTCATCGTCAAGTGGCGTCAAAAAAAGTATCAACCCAGAATGGGTACCAATCGGCATAAGAAACTAGTGTTTTCCCTGATTTTGAATTACTAGGCCTAACACTACATAAGAAGACAATAACAACCATTTAAATAAAGTGGGGTGTTATTTATCAAATTTCAATATTTTTTTCACATAAAAAGGTATAGTTTAATCATAAATTACAATTTAAAGTAGATGCTGAACCAGAATCCTGATTGAGGAGGAAAATAAAATTAATGAACTATTGAGCAGAAAATCATAGCACTAAAATTAAAATTTTTTATTTGAATGCTTATATATTTTATTCTCATTATATTTCTTTATTCTAGCAACCAGAAATAATTAAAACTAGAAAAAATGTGCTTACTTCACATATTGTTGACCAAGCCAAGATCCAATAACTGCCTGTGGCACTGGTTGCTCCACGAATAAAAGTCTAGTAACATAATGCTTGGACAGGGAAGGAAGTTCTCTAGTCAATAAAATATGAACAATTAATATGACAAACATACTGTGGCGATCGCACATACAACATTAAATCCAGTACATTCCACCAGGTGGCAGCATAATACCAGGGATCTCACAAGAAATGACAAATCCAACAGAGACACCAGATGGCGCTACAGCACCAGTGATTCAGGGAAAAAATAACGAACTGTCAGTCGGACTAAAAATTCCGACCGAAACTGTCGTCACTATCGCGCCCTATATGTATCACTTTTGTATATAGTGTAAATTAAATATCGTTTAAGTTTATAACCTTCTGATGGATCTTTTTCGTTTATTGGCTTTAGTTTAAGATTTTATCAGGCCGATAGATCGTGCGTACTACAATCAGCCAAAATACAAAAGAATAATTTACCTAAGAATATCTTCTAGAAAAATTTGAAATATATTAAAACACTTTTTTAATTGAATAACTGCATAATAGTAGCTAGTTATTAACAAAATTAGTTATTTCTGGAGAATTACATTCAGTACTGTTCCTAATGGAATGCAAAATAACATTTATCATTCTTGGCATTATCATACACATTTATGAAAACTTAGGTTACTTTAAAAATGCCCAACACAGAAAACATTTGTGTAGAAAAAAATAAAAAACTTTTTAGGAATAGATACTGATGATATTATGGATGTTATTTACTATTCAAATATTTTTAGGAAATCAAAACCTGAAAAAAAAAATAGTGATAACTATCAAAAAGTACATATCATTACAGGTAGCAAACAAAGAACACTACATATTACTATCCAAAGGTCAAATAGAAAGAATTTAACTATACAAAAGAACTTAAAAAAGACAAAAGAAAAAGCTTTTTTATTTCAATTAAAATATACTAAACTTCAAATGTCATCATCATTGCTAATTCAACTAACTATTTTTTCAAATCTTTTGTTTACTAAAATTTACTGTTTCAAGCTGACAGACTATTTGATGCATATTGGTCAGTGTATAACTTTGGGAATTTTTAACTTATTTTTGTCACAACTGTAAGTTACAATTCCATTGTCATTTTGATAAAAGAATGTCAAGAAAATTTCACAGGATATACTCATAAATATAATACTTCATTTGCCAGATACATTAGAATAATTATCATTAACAATTGTGCACTCACAGCTTTAAATAATCTCTTCCATAGAAAACAATAGTTATAATTGCTATTAAAATAAGTCACTTTACTCAGTCAATTAAAAATTATCTTTAATAAAAGCAGAATTAGAATGAGAGAATCAGCATTTTAACTTTAAGTACAAAATTTAAGAGAAGTGATTATGGAATATAATAGCACATTAATAATTATAATGTTCCACATATGCTTGTATCACAAGTAAGAAAAGTACTATAAGCAGGTGCAATATGGACCAAAAAGCATACTCAAATTTACTACCTTTTAAGGAGAAAAAAATTATGCAGTAAATCTTTTTCAAAATTTGATAATTTTATAGTTAAAAAAATACAATAAAATATGATGTTAACTCACCTAAATACAGCTAAACATGTAGCAGGATGATTATAAAGTTTTTCAAGGGTCGCAGCAGATAATGTTTTAAGATAATCATGCAAATCTTTGCATTTTAAAGATGGATTTTTCAAGTTTGTCATTTTTGTGAAAAATACCTAAAAATAAGTTTTAAATTAAGGATTAGAAATTGGAGAAGTCAACTGAATTAGAAATAATTCTAAAATTTGACAAATTTCTCTGTGATATATAAGTTTTATGTTGTTTTTCAAAATCAAAACCTAGCTAAATGAACAAATACTGTATCAATATGAAAATATTAGCAACAATTTAAATAACTTTGACTATTTAAAATAACAGGATAAAATATTTTAAATATTAAATGAAAGAAAACAAATTGCAGTTTATATAAGTAGTTCCTTAATATATTTGATAAAATTAACATTGACAGGTCAAAATATTATTAATACAATATTAAAAATAATTTAATTTGATAGGTTATCCTTTAAAAATTACAATCAAATTTATAGAAAAATTTAGATGAATGTAATCTCTAATTTGAATTTTTCTATATAAGCTCAATCATAAAATAAATTGTTTCAAAACTAGAATAACTAAGAAATATTTGAATTTTGTATTACAAATTTTTTTCTTTACATGAATTAATATTAATTATTGCCTAAAGAAATTGACATTTGAGATAACATACACTTGTCAATCTGTTTGTAATGACGTTGCAAAAAAGAAAGATATCTAGGTTATATCTTAGCAAGTAGGCTTTATAAAGAAACCGCTATGTTAAATAAAGATAACAAATAATTTTTCCTTACAACTTTAGGAAGGAATGAGTTATTCCTACATGCCCTCCATTAAAGCAATCTATTGCTACTGAGTTCTCATTTCAAGACTTTTTTAAATATTGATTAAAATATAATAATAATCTAAAAATTATCAGATGATTAAGTCAGAACTTAATGAATCATCAGATATAAATCGAGAAAGTGATGAAGTATTGATTGCTTATAGAATAAGCAAATGAATAGTTAAAAAAGTTAAGCTACTTTTCGGAGAAAAATAGTAATATACTATCCTACATCAAAAAAAAAAAAATGGAAAAATTTATTTAAAAAATGTAGTTTTGTAGTAAAAAGTGAGGAATTACTTTGCCAAATTTTTCATCAATAAAATGAAAGTTAAAATTGTTTCTATGTGAATTTTATTTTGAATATATTTTTTATAAAGCATACATTACATAATTTTTTCTAATACTTCATTTATAAAAAGAGAGCATTTTAATTTAAAAAAATAGTTTTAAAATCTATATTACACACTTTTCTACTTTACAAACTTTTGATTTTAAGAATTATTTTCTTGGTCTCTAGGTGTCTGAAAGGTGTGCATTTATTGTAATACACTTTGATAATCTTATATGGAATTCTTTTTTTTTTTTTCTTGAATGAATGCATATATGATTTAAATTTCTTTGTTTATGTATTGTGATACAGATTTTTGATGCTTACTATTATTTTGTTTAAACAGATTTCAATACTTAGAAATGAACCATTAAAATGTCTGCAGTTAATTTATTTTTAACAAGAGGGTATATTTTGAATAAAAATAGTTATTGTTATATTGCTTTTGTTTGGAACACTCTTAACAAAATAGAAGAGTACTTTTTTTTAAATTAGATTATCAGAGAAAATAAGAAACATTTTTTTAATAATTATTATTTTATAATTTTAATAATAAGCACTTACATTTATTCCATTGCCCGAATTGAAGAGAAAAAAAATTAATGAAAAAATTGTGACTGCACCATTTAAAGCATTATATAAATAATTTATTTTACATTAAATGAGGCAAAGATCTTTTTGCCATTAAAATACTATACTTGGCAATATAACACTAACAAATATATTTTTGTTTTTGAAATTAAGAGAATCAATCATATAATTACTACAACATTTGATATATCAGAGAATTATAATAAAGAGTTATTTAAATTTACACTTCAGTAATGATTAACTGAACAATTTTTAATGATCACTTGCATAAGAACTGAGTATATAAAAGAATATTAGAGCATTTTACCTAAAGCTTATAACTATTAATAAACCGTATTATGAAACAAACACAAACGAATATTTCTTCATTGTTTTTATAGATTGTAGATTTTTACAAAAAATAATATATTTAAAATAAATTATAAATAAGCATTTAAAGGCATGTGATATGTTTTACAACTTATAGATAAATGCATTCAAACAGAGAAAGACAGATTATACAGTAATAAGCTAAAGTCCGCGTCAAGTATAAATAATAATAAAGCACGCCGGCGCCGCACGGAAAGCGGCGCGATGTCTTTTTGAGTTGTCATATTTTTCCAATTTTAGAAAAATATTAATATTATCTATTAACAGTTTAATGTGACTAAAAATACTTTAAATATTTGATACTTACATGAGCTAAATTTGTTAATTTTTATTCATTTCAAATAGTATTTATGTATTCAAACATAGAAGTTAAGGAGCGTTAATGTAACAGCAATGAGCATGCCGGCTTTCTACTTACATAACAGTAAATGTCTCCATGTGGATAGTTTTGTTTTCAGCAATTTTCATTTAGAGGTCACTAATGTTATTAAATTAAATTATTGATATCAATAACTATTTAAAAGAAAGTAAAATTGTTTGAAGATTTTTAAATAAAACTATTTGCGATTCTGCATAACAATGGAGGATTTTAAAAGAGTGAAAGAAACCTATAGTAAAAAATTTAAAGTGAGTATAATATTTCTTAATCAAATTACCTTGAGTTATTTATGAATTTACTAACAGTAAGAAGTGATTAAAGAAATATTTTTTGTCACATTAGTTATTTTTAAGCATAAATATTTGCATAAATATCTTAATTTTATAGTAACGATTATTTGTGAACTTATACTTTATTATGTTGAAAGTATCTTTTCAAAATATGTTAAATATGTCTCTGTTTAAATTTCATATATTTAGATTTTGATTGAAATTTATCTTTGCATTTATTGTTAATATTTTGCTTATTCTTTGTATTTTTAGCTACAAAAAATTTATTTAACTGAATTTTAAATTTAATGAACTAAATTTTCATTGTAAGATACAAAAGCTAACAACTTCTGCTCAAATTTTCTTTATTTTATGATGATCAAACAAAAGAAAAGTTTTAATTGTAATCAATTTTAAAAAATGTTTTGATGCTCAGTGTTTTCATTTCTTTTCTGAATAATTAGAAAGAAATTTGGAATTGATTATTTAAATCTTGTTTTCTTTCCTGTGTATTTCATGACAAGAACTTGTGCATAATTAATTAGAAAGCACTAGTCTTTAGAACATCTATTATGTATATTTTGGATGCATAAAAATTTGTTAGTTTTGTTTTCAGTTTGCATATTGTTACTTTTGCTTGATTAAAATATTGTGTTAATATTGTTCCTAATTAATGTTACAGAAAATGTGTAAAATATATGTTTATGATCCTTAGAAGAGGAAATTTTAAAATTTTACTATCTGATGTAATTTTCCATTCTTAATTTTTAATAAATATTAGTTTTAAGTTAATTTTCAATGATCAAACCATTTTAATCTACAATTGCTATATTTCAGCTTGCAAAATTATTTTTTGAAAGAAATTATTTTTCTCTTTACATTTCTTTATAGTTATTTTATTTATATATGTATTTTGCCAATACTTACTTATTGTATTTTCTCTTAAGATATTAGTAAGAATACAATATATGTATTCTAAAAATCAGCTTAAAATTGTCATGTATATTTATGTGTGTATGTATGTTAATTTATATCAGAATTAGATATATTATAAGTTTTAATTATATTTGGTGTATTTCATTTAATGATTCAAAGTTAAAATAAATAAATGTTTTCTTGTAGATTACAATTTACTTATTATTCAATAACATAAACATGTTTTAAATAGGGATTTGGTTCATACACAGAATGTATGACAAGAGCAATGTTTACTGGACTTTCATCTTTTGCACTGTGTAATGTATATTATTTAAATATCAAAGTTATAATTATTTTAGATTAATATTTTAGATTATAATTATTCCAAAATATTAAAAATTTCCTATACTGCTACAAAATTATCCATTTTCAAAATTTATATTTAAATGTTTATATTTTTTTATAAAATGAAAAGAAAAATACAAAAATTTAACATCTTAACCATATTTAGATAATGAAACCTATAAAATAATATTCATAATTTTCATAAGAAAATTAATCTAAAATATCCCTTTGTGCATATTTAGATTGAATATGAAACTTAAAATTAATTCTTTATTTAGTTATTTTATAGTTTTATAATAAAATTTATTTTATAACTATTTAACAATGTGATGTGCCTTATATGTTACACAAATATTTACTACTTTAATATATACAAATTTTACTAACATGAAGTAGACCAAAATAAATTAGGTATGTTTTAAAACTTAAATGTATTTATATACAATTAATTTCTTTATACACTTTCTATTTAGAAAACACAATTGTATATTTCTTAATCGTATAACGCACAATTGTATTCAAAATGTATATCAAGTTGACTCATTTAGCTTCAAAAACTTCTATTCAAACTAAATACAGTTACTGTACATAATTTTTTTTTGATTGATTGATAAAACAAGTAATTTTGAATATAAAATTAAAAGCTATTTATGAAAGTAGCGAATTTAAAGTTGTAATATTATAATGCTATTTCTATGCATGATTAATTTTTTTACTTTGAATTTTATACCAACTAAGAAAATTAATGATTCTAATGTTGCAGCTACAATTGTTTGCTTTTTCTATGAATAAAATCATTATCATTTGTTGTGTGTGAAATATATCTGATCATAATTAAACAAGTACTTTGCTTAATTTGAGATTAAATGACTCGAATCCTTTTAAGTAGATTTATCTGAATCATTATTATATTATATGTATATTTCTGACATAAATTGATTAATTATGAAATACTTTATAAATTCTTGGTCATAATAATCTATATTTCTGGGTGGTCATCCTATTCAGTTAATTGAAAGTAGGTATTACAAAGTAATATTTCTCACAAACTCTGAGATAGTATTTTTCTTCTTAAAAAAGTCAAGTTTTATTATAGAATATGAGATTTTTCATAAATTTTAATCAATACCTTCTGAAAGCATCGAGAATAATTTGCCTGAATAAGAATATAAGTGATATTAATAAAAATACTATTAGCAGCATTTATATATCTATACCAACTTTAGCACATGCACTTTTTGTAATTTTGTTTAGTTCTTTGTTATTTTTTCCCTTCGAATTTAAACTATGTTAACTTGATTAAAATAATGTATATCAAGTAAGAATTTTTTGGTAACTGAATATATTTTGTTGGATAATTCATATGATATTGGAAGGTGAGTCTATTTGTTGGGACCAGTAAATTTTTCTACAAAATATTCAATTTTATGTTGCAAAGGGTTTTGTTTACTGTATTATTTCTAAACAATGGTGTAAATGTAATTCAACTGTGTAAGAACTATAAGACGAAGACAAATCTTCTGAAAATATTGAACCTGCTGTAGAAATATACAGGTCTCATGATAGTGATAGGAATTTGAGCAGAGTGGCGAAAGTAACAAAGAATCTTAATTAGGAGAAAACATTTGTGAGAAAAAATCAAATTGTCTTAAATAAAGAAAAATGAAATCAAAAACATCTTTAAATTGATGAAACTAATAAGAAAAAACCCACAAATTATTCCATTTAATTATGCAAGAAAAGGAGGTGTAGATGCAGTAAATAAAATCTCTATCATATTCTCTTGTGTAAAAATTTTATGATTGCTGCTGATTATTTTTTTTTCACTTTGAATGTCAAATAAATAAATACTAAAGTTGTTTTAATATCAACAAAGTTAAATCCAAATAAATGAAAATTCCTTAATTACCTCTAATAGAGTCATATATGAAGATATGAACTGTGCAAATGGTTTCTAGAGAACTGTCAAAAATTAGTGAAGTCAATTAAGTGAACCAGAACTTATCATACAAAAAGTCCAAAACATATCAGAGGATGAAATGTTATGCATCCAAGATTCAAGGATGATAAAATTACAATTTCTATCACAAAATGCAATAATTTTATTCGCAAAAATCATTCTTCTTGGGTTAAAAGTATATCTAGATTAAGAATCTTTATTTCTCTCAAGCCCATAATTCTACTTTTATAATTTATAAATGTTTTATTTGCTTAAACTTTAATGATGTTTATTTAAGAAATAATTAGCTTCCCAATTAAATGTAATGTAATTATTGCTCATAATAAAATATTTTTTTAATATACCTCATTTTCATATTAAAACTGATTGGGGTGAGCCAGTAAGTCACCCCATGCGACCTCTAATGTCAGGGTCTGGAGTGCACCTTCTGCAGGTTTAAATGTGGAAAAATATTTTTAAAAAAATTCTTTATAAAGAATTCATTCTTTAAATATCCCTATGTTTTGAAGTAATTTGAATGTTTTTTATGTTAATTTTAATCGATTTTCAAAAAATTGTATCAGAAATACTTGAATGTTTGTTCAGTAATTACTACTATAAAAATATAAGAAAAGAGATAGAGAGTGTGTAGTTAAAAACTTTCGATAAAATAATTTAAAATAATTGCTTTCAATTTCACAAAGAATTTATCTAATAAAATTATAAAATGAAAAAATTTATAATTTTGTATTTATTTTTTTCAGCTTTTTCTGCTTTGTATTTCACTCAATATCTTTTGAAGTCTCACCTCCCTTATAAGCAGCAATATTTTTTAGTTCTCCCATCTGTAGTAAGTACTGTTGTAGCATGGAAAATTACATCTGAAAGAACTCAGTTATGTCAAGATGCATGGGTTGCATCAGAAACTCATTATACAAGTTATGATAAAAAGAGTTAATTAAGATCAATATTTCTCATTTGATATATTATGTGAAATATATTTTAGACTAATTTATTAAATTTTTTATTTAATCAGCATTAGGTTTCAAATTTCACCTTTTTTATTTTAATCTATATTTAAATAACTAAAAGAATGCATTTTTGTGTTAAGTTCTGTTCACTAAAATTTGATTTTATATCAAAGAATGATTTAATTTCATAACTTTAAAGAAATTTATCAATTAAAATACATTTTCAAAGATTAAGAATAATATTATTTTGAAAACATATCTGAAAGTATTTTGTTTTACCAAATCGAACTATACATTAATTTACCATTTAATTGAAAGACTAATTATGTCATTAACTAGGCCATTTAATTAATGGAGAATGTATTGAAAATATTAAAAAATTATTTAATCATGTATGAAAGCTATTGTCTTTATTAGCCAATATAATATTTTCCACAAATGTTATTGCAACTTTTAAAATTTATGAATGCTTATCATTTTTGTGCTGCAAATGAATATCTTATAAATTAATGTTTATTCAGTCAATATAAATTGCTTACAAATATTTAAATGGCTTGGGAACTAGTAATGGAATTAATTAGAATGAAATTGTATGTAGTAAAATAATTTTAATGCTTAATATGGGAATCAAATTTTAAGCAAATAAAACGAAAGAAAAAATCATAAAAGGAAATATTTATTGGTCTATACCAAATTTCCACTGTAATCAATTTTTATTCTTTTATTAAAATTATGTATTTCATTAACTTTAAAAAATGAAATTTGGAACTTATTATATGTATAATTTTGCTTTTGTATTCTGAAATCTTATCAATTGTATTTAACTTTACATTATTTCATCTTTTATATAAATTTGCAAATTATATGCTATTAAAATATGAAAACAAATTTTTGTTCTTTTCTTGTATCTAGTTATAAGTAAACTATGAAACCATTGTAAAAAGGCTCCTTGATAAGATAGAAAAGAAAATTTTATACTCAGAAACTTGGTACATCATAAAAAAATTAATAAATAAACATTTTTCATTTTGAATTGCTAAAAGCATTTATTATATTTTAACCTGATTTAAAAATAAATTTCATTTTGTTTTATATTAGTTATGACTGAAGAAAATGATAAGAGTGTTTAATTTAAATATTAAGTTATTAAATGGTAACAACATTTAAATTTAATATATCTTTTAATTAAATAAAATTAATAGGAATGCCATTATTTCTGACAAAAATTTAAGTACTTTTTTCGTTAGTGATATGCAAATTTATGAAAATAGTAATGATGTCTAGAAACGAAAATGAAGTGTAAAGCAATGTAATAAATTTATAAATTTTGCAATTGAAGAAATATTGTTAAAAATATAATACTGTGAGAGCGAAGAACTGATTAAATTTTTACCTGTAATGAAAATTCTTTTTTTATAAACAATCACTCATGATAAATACAATATTTATGTTATTTTGAAAACACATTTTAATCAAACTTGCACAATTAAGGATATAAAAGTAATACTACAAAAGTTTTATTTTTTATTATAAATGTTCACTTATTGTATAAATGATATTTAAATTAAAATTCATAAATATCAGTAAAACAAAACACTGGTTTCAATAAAATTATAACACAATTTATTTACATTCATAAATTATATTAAGTATGTTTTGGTTATTAATAATCAAAATATTATAATTAAGATCATTTATGAAAAGAGTTAAATGTCTGCGACAAATATTAAGAATCTAAATACTTTATCAATATGTAATGTAGTAGAGAGTTTCTTTCATAATTTTTTTAATAATTAAAAAATAATATTAAATTGGTATTCATGAAATTTTATTTACTTCATGTTCACTTTTTAATTTCATAGTGAATTTAAATACAAAGTTAATAAAAATAATTTACTTGTACCAAATAATTTGCGATTTCCTCTAGCATCACCAAGCTGTGGTGGAAAAATATTTGTAAAGAATTGTACTCTGATTTGTGTATCTAATCTTTAAATTGGGAAATTTTGTAGTCATGTACTCTAAAGTTTTCAAGAAGTAACACATTTCTTGAATTATTTCTGAACTTAAAGTGGATGATTATAAAATTCCTCCTTGTGAAGTTTTTCTGCATTATTGCTAGTTTAAGAAATCTTAATCTTTCATTTGTAGTTTTATCTGAAGCCTATTAAGAACACTAGATTTTTCTTTTTGAAATAACAGTAGAAAATTTAGAACATGAATGTTTGAAGCAAGAATCTTCTTTATTCAGTGGTTTTAGGTACTGTTTCATGAATTGTAACTTTATATTAATTAGAAGACTTAAAATTTCGCTACAATTCAGGAGGATTAATTTCATTTAAATCTCATTTCTTAAAACCTCTTGCTGTAACCTCAAGTTCTTTCTTAAAAATGGCTTTTAATAAAAGTACTCAATCTTTGCCAACTGATCCATAAACACAAAAAGCATGCATATTTCTCTAAATTTCACTGTTAACTTATTGATATTAAGATATCATTCAAAATACTGCAAACAATCTAACAATAAACAATATTTTTAAATTTTGAAGAATCAATATTTCATGGGACAATTTCATATGCATGGAATTACTAACAAAAATAATCTGTTTTCATTCCATAAAATTTAAAACTTTAAGTTTTATAAATAGAAAAGTTCAATTCTTCAACATAATATACATCCCATTATTTCAAATAATTTCTTCACATCATTTTTGAAAAAAACATAGTCATCTAAAAATATTTCAACATATGTTGCTCTCTTTTATAATGCATATGAAGATTTTTCCAGAGGCAAATTTATTGTTTGGAAACTAATAATTTGCAATGCTTCGAAAAAAATTAATTCAATACAATATCATTTAAGTCAAGTTATGTAAAAGGATGAGATAATTTTTTTGAACACTTGATATTAAAAACTTCATCTTCTATAGTGAAGTATTTATATAATTGTTTTCAGTTAATTTATAAATTAAGTGAAAATATGGATTAGAATGCCATCAAAAGAAAATTATTTATCCTAATGCTGTAAGTATTAGGTAGTGGATCTTGCAGCTGAAGGGAACATTCGAGTATTGCATTTAATGGTTCAATTTTTTAAAATATAATCCATAAATGCAAAACTGTTCTAGCTACACATTGACAAAGCTCAAACGTCTGTGTATAATCAGCAAATTTTGCATTACTGTTTTTTTTTTCCTTCCATTAAATAATTCAATTTCTTTTTTGATTGATTGTGTTATAAATGAACTACAAATTTAATAAATTTGGATCTTTCTTACACGTTTTAATTAACTCTCTTCACATTGAATACAATTTACATAAGAAAGAATGACTTTAAACCGTAGGTCCTGGTCTAATTAGCCCTCGTATGCAAAAAATGACCGTTGAGCGACAAACAAACAAACCAACATAAGAAAGAATGTTAACGCTAAAAATTAAGTAATTACTGGGGTATTAGTTACATTTAATTTATAATTTTTTTCCCTTTCAACAGAAAATTAAGGAAGCTGCACAACATATTTTCTTTTATTTTTTCTACATATTTTATTTTTAAATTTTGTATTCGTTTCATTTTTTTGATTTTGGTTCATTTATTACTGGGATATTGCAAACCTACCAGGTTTTACGTATTGTGTGTAAGTTTTGCACCCATTCGCTAGATTTTATATTTTTACTGATAAAATGTTTTATGCTTTTTTATTTAAACGTTTCTGTTACGGTAGAAAATATTAAGTTTTAAAATTTTTTTATTTTAAAAAAATAAATAATATTTATAATTTAAGTTCTATTACATCACAACTTAAATATTATGTGTGCATATTACATCATTCTTGATACTATTTTCTTCATGACGGATAGCAGGGATATAATGCTCTTGTTCTCTTATAGAGTAACAGCGAAAAATCTGGTGCATTTTATTTTAACTTCTGTAAGTGATGGGCTGTTGATAGGAGAAGAGACTATAAAAAATTAATTTTTTGGACAATAGTTATAAAAATGACAGAATAGTGGATTCAAATTGATTTTATTAATTATACCTCATAGTTATGTTAAAGATTTTATCTTAGCATAAAAAGGTGAAGTGAATGAAATATTTTTTTGCAGACTGCGATTTGAGCAAAACATTTCCTTGTAAATATAAGCTTTAAATGTTCAGGAAGCACAAATCATAGTGTTATATCATTGTATTCTATATTCTATGGATTTATTGTAACTAAATATATATTTTTAATTGATAAATTTTTAGTTAAAATAAGTTTTTAGAATCTACATTTTAATTAATTTTTAATTATTATAAAACTAATAATGAATTGAAATTAAGTAATTTTATTAATTGAATTAAAAAATAATGTTTAAGGTTGAGGTGCATAATTTTAACAAGAGAAATTTTACTGAACTACTTCAAAAGTTGGCATGTATTTTATTGTTTTAGCATAAAAAGAAAGTAAAATAAAAATAAAATGACAGATTTAATTTATGCATTTTGTGTTGAATTGTGACCATTTTCAAGGAATGATTGATATCTATATTAAATCGATCATTTTTATTTATATAAATTTATCAATAAAATATTTTTTTATCTTTCAATGAAATTTATTGAGTAATGTTTTATAAATTACTGAATAAATTGAGAGATTGTAAAAATAGTAAGATTTTAAACTCAACATCCTCAAAAATTAAAGAACAACAATGTATTATCAGTAGAATTAATTTAAACCAGTTTTATTTATTGAAATATGCTTTTTATTTTATATTTTGAACTAAACTTTCTAATAAACAGTAAGTTTTTAAATTGATTGCTTATATTTTTAAAAAAAATATTTATATTAAATTAAAATTTAATAAACTTAAATTGCATGATATTATTCAATAAAATCTGACTAAAAATATTATAGTTTAAATTAAATGATTTTTAATAATTAATGTGTGGTTAATTATTGTTTTTAAGGAATAATAATAATAAAAAAAATATCGAATTTAAATGAAATTATTTAACAAATGGTTTGAAAAAAATATAAATGATTGTGTTACATGCATTCTCATATATTTTGCAATATTTTCTTATTTCAGTTCTGTATTTATAAGTTAACCTAACGTTAAAATTTTCGTATTTATTCAAAATTGGAATAATAATCTATATAACTGAATGAAAAATGGAAAAATAACTAAATGAAGACTACATGACAAATATACAGAAATTAATATGAGAAAAACCAACGATGCAATTTTTCAAGCTAAAACTTTATAGCATTTTCTTATTTTTATCAATGAATAATTTCTTTGTTAAAACATCTGAGAAATAAGGAAGTAATATGTGCTGTCTCATTTCAAGCTATAATATATATATAAGCTATTGATCTTGCATGTATGAGAAGGTAACAGTATAGATTCCTGTTAACTAAATCATAAATTCAAATTATAAGTAATGGAGAATGTGCTTTTAAACAATTTAGGTATTCTTATTCATTAAAAGTTTATAATGATTTTTGAACTTATATTAATTCATAAACAAAGTCATTTAATGTAGTTATCTTTTTAGAATATTTTTTAGACAAATAATTTTAATCATTTCTATTTTGATAGTGAATTTTTATAATAATTACCGAAATAATTTTAGAGCAGTAAAACTTAAATATGAAAGAAATTGAAGCAATATTTTATTTACAAGAGTTAATTTTGCGAACTATATGTTGCAATTCACACGTTAACTCTTTCATGACATGTATAACATCAAGAATCTAAAATTTAAGAACTTTTGTATCCTGTTTGCTTGAGTCACACACGCCATTCTTTTCATGTATGAATTCATTATAACTACTGGTCTTAATATAATTTCACATGGTGAAAACAAAATACCAGATATCTGTTCTCCAGTGTGCAAAGAATTGAACATTATACCATAGTCATCTGAGTAAGCATATTATTATGTGGATGCATACCTGTGTTTTAAGACATTAGCTAATATACGCAATATAAAAAAGAAATATAGAATTCAAATTAGAGTATTTCTTAATTTCTCAAATTAATATATATATTTTAAATAAATCAGGTTATACATTTCTAATTTTGTGTATTTATGTCACATACCATATGAAAAAATACCTCTTTAGCAACTAGTTGCAAATTCTATTATAAATTGTCATTTTTCTATATAAATATATATTTGTAGTTAATACATATTCATAAAATACTAAGAAAATATGAGGATGAAATAATTATTCAAAATAAATTAAAAAATGCAGTGTTGATTATTTTTTGACTGATACACTTAAAATAATTTATTTTATGTTGATGAACTATTACATTAAAGCCAGGTGGGACGTAGTTGTACTTCTTCCCATTTTCAAGGCACAAGTCTGAGATTCAATTGTCGGGTTGGGCAAATTCGACTTATAGCCTTTCATTCCTTCAGTGGGTTGATAAAACTGAATATCAAGCCTACTTGGAAACTAAACACGAGGAGTTTATGGTTAGGCTGACCAACTAATAGGCACATATGCTTCAGATCCCAGGTCCCTCGGATAAGAAATTAAATGTGGGCACTGTTTTGCTATTGAGATTAGTTGTAGAACTATTATTACGTTACTGTGATTAAATAGTTAAATGATAGAAGAATATGCTAAAATTCAATAAAAAATAAAAACGTTTTGAAATTGTTCAATCGTTAACACTTAGTATATAATTAATTTTTCAAAAAAATATCAATGACGTATGTAACAAAAAAATTTTAAAAATCTACATTACATCTTTAAAAATTTTTTTATTTATCAAGATTCTACTTATACTATTAGATTAAAACAAATACACTGCTAATTCTGTTATTTTTTAATTTATTTCAAAGAATATCGACTGATGTTAGTTAAAAGTTGAATATCTAAAATTTTATGCTCATGTGTTCAATAACTTTTGTGTAAATAATTAAATTAACTTCGTTTTTAAGTACATAAAAATATCAAATTGAATTTTTGATTAATATATTATTCATTTTTCCATAATAAAAATATTTTTAATACGTTCGCAGCACTTAATGTTAAAAAATCTAACTGTATAAAATGTAATATAATGGATTTAACAATGCTTTGAAAAGATATTTTTATTTTTGGAAACATAATTTAATTAAATAATTTACATTGATAAAATATTATCATAAATAAAAAAATCACAAATTCTTAATGTTAGACTCAATAAATTTTTAAGTTTGTTAAATTATTTCTAATCAGTTAAAGTATATAATTATGTTAAATTTTGCTTTCAGCATGAATCTACAATATTTAATACTATTACTTTAATGCCAGGTATTTATCCCTAAGCTTTCTATAATTTTATGTAATTTGCATTAAATTTATTGTTAGCTGAATTGACAGCAGTCGGGTTAGTGTTCTGGTTTTCAGGTCAGTAGTTCATAAATTCGATGTGTAATTTGATATAGGAATTTTCATAAAATAATAAGTTTTTTATTTTTAATATAAATTGTATTTAGTCTTTGCAAATATTTTAAATTGGAGCACATTGGTTACTCTTATATTGATTAATGTGCTTGAAATCAAACTAGTTAACTTTTTAGAAAGCTAAAACTATCTTATAAAAGAATTAATTTGTATATATAACATATACATTACTAAGAAAAGTATTTTATAAAATTTTTATATAATTATTTAAAGTGCAAATGATTAAAAGCTGTTTGAACACATAATTGTAAGTCAAATCTATTTATAAGAAAATACGTTAATAAGACAAATTTTAAATAACTGCACAAAAAAATTATTCAATATATCAATGTGTGTGTATATATATAAACACTTAGATATGTTGAATTAATCTTGTATGCAGTATATATTATGATTTAGTATAAATAACATTTTAATCCTAATTTAAGATCTGGATTCATTTAAAAAGTGAAAGATAAAATAATTTCTTCGTCTGATATGCAGTTGAATCTTTAAAAATTAAATGTTCAACTTTAAACTACTAATATAATTACAAACACATAATACAATACTAAAATTACAAATAATTTATGGTAATGGATTTACAATTAATTTATTTTAAATGCTTTAAAAGTGAACTTTTTTAAATATGGTGATAAAATCAGGAGGAAATGAACATGAAAGAAGCTGTTTCAGTTTTACCTTGATGTTATCAGTTGGAATGATTAGAAGAACTGGATATTAATCTTTGACTTATTTACATCATAAAAATCTATACATTAATACTGCTGAATATACCCATCATAATTGATAATCAAGAAATTCAGCTTTGGAGAGCTATACTCTATAAAATTAGAGTTCTCAATAAAAAATTTTTTTCCTTAGAAAAATGAAAAAATAAATTTTATTTTGAATTTCAAAAACTATTAAATTAATAAGTAACATATTTTAAAAAAGTTAATAATTCTTTGTTGAATATTTAAAGTAAATTCATTATAATATAAAAATTCTCAATATAATATATTTAATTTTAAAATGTGTAAAGACATATAATTCCTCACAAATGTAAGCTAGATTATAAAAAAGGTAATTTAAAAAATTTCTAGTACAGAAGGTACAGTTTTTGTTTGAAACAAAAACAAATATCATAAATACATGTTTATTTGTATATTTTCCAGCTGAAACACTAAATGATGATCTGCCTAATATTAAAACAAATATGTCTTAGTTTAATTTTCAGTAAACTATTTTTTGCGTAAATGTTACATTTCAAAAGATTCTGTATCTTAGTAAGAACTATGTGTGGCACACTTTTCAATAGACACTTTTATTTACTGAAATTCATAATCTGATAGCAGTATTATCAAACGTTTTTGATAATAATAAACGATAAAATAAACGTTTTATGATATGATCAAAGTACTTTAATTGTATAATATATTTTTAACATTGTGATACTTACTTTAAGTTTTTATTGCCTAATAAACTTTACTAAAATATTGATTTTTTACATATATGATTTTGGTATAAATATTTTTCTTTGATTGCTATAATGAATAACTTAAGCATAATTTTATGCTTACAAATAAGAGAATAGTAAATAATGTGAAAAGATACAATACTTAAGTTATAGTAAAGTAGTCAATTTATCAATGTATTTATTTTATAAGTTTGAGAGTCAATATTTTCTGAAAAAATGAAATAATTTACGAGGATTTTTACACACATTGAATAGTTAAGTAATTTATAAATTTGCACAAAATTATGAAAAAAGATATTTCATAAAATAAGACATATGTTAGAATGTAATCTTAAGCTTGTGAAAATTTAACATCAAAGTAACAATAGAATATTCAACCATCAGCAGTTAATAACATCAAAAAGAATGTTTTTCTGCAATTCTAAAGAGTAACTTGTAGATGGTGCTTTTCAATCAACTTTCTTATTCTTTCATTTTCTTCATAAAGTTCACCATTCTCTACCATTAAGTTCCTTATTTCTTTTTTAAAAACTTCAATTTTTGCCATTCCAGATGATATATCCATTCCACAATCTATTCCACATGTTCCAATTAATTTTTTTTGTTCCCTTATTGCATTTAATTGTTTTTCAAGCACTTCAATTTCATCTTCTCTCTCAATCCAATTTTGAACTAATTCACTTTTTGTGAGTTTGCTGTAATATTGCCATTTCATATTTTCATATTCTTCTTCAAAGTCTTTATCATAATAAGTATAAGTTGGCTTATTCTCGTATATTTCGTCATAATCTGGAGAAGAAATCATTTGATCTTTAATTAAAAATTCATTGGTATTATCTGGTGCAAGTGCTATTCCAAGAGCAGTGAGTTCATCTCGTATTCTCTGTGCTTTTCTTGAATCTCGGGCATGAACTTTTTGCTGCTCTTCCCATGTAAGTTTGCAGTAAGGTTTCCATTTTCGTTTTCTAAAACGTCTCGATCGCTTCTTGGATCCTGAACGATGCTTATATTTCTCAGTATTTCGTTTTGAAGGTAAGTTTTTTTCATTTGATGAAGACTCAGGATTAGGCAATACTTCGTTATCGTTAGAATTTTCTTCGCCTAAATTTAATATGTCAGAGATATTGCTACTTGTTCTTTTTCTTGTATGCACATCACTATAATTTCTAACCTCGGGATCTTCTTTTGGTTGTTCTGTTTCAGATTTATCACAATCAGATTTTGAACTATTCAGGTTATCAATATCACTCTCGCATGTTTCACTAATGATTTTGGTTTGTTCGGCCTCGTTATGAGCGATTTCATTATTTTGTGATTGGTATTCAGTAGAAGAATAATCTTCAACTTCTACATTTAAATCCGACATCTTCCAAATTACAGTTCAAATAAATTTATTGTTAATTACAAGTTATTATTTAAAACACGTTTAGAGCTTAAATCACAGACTTGAACTATAGATAAGACATGCAACTGTGAATGACGCTAGTGCGAATGACGGAAATAAATCAATCCATCATTCAAACACTTTGCTTTTGATTACTGAATATAGCCATGTTTCCACAGACTTTTTCTAATTATGATTTCAGATGCTTAAATGATGATATGTGAGATCAGTATAAATAAAAAGAATTAATACTACATCACAAACTGAACGTTATATAATAAAGGTTTATACACTACTGGCCATTAAAATTGCTACACCAAGAAGGAATGCAAATAACAGAACGATATTTATTGGACACTTATAGTGGAAAGAACAAGTGATTAGATTTACAGGAAATTAGGATGTATTGATCTTGAGAAATCAGTACCCAGAGCAGCCACCTCTGGCTGCAATAATTTATCCGCCTAGGCATGGAGTCAAACAGAGATTGTATGGCATGTACGGGGATCTCAGTCCATGCAGCTTCAACACTATGCCACAGTTCATCGACAGTAGTGGATGGTGAGTGATGGCGTGCCAATCGCTCGGCAACCATTGACCACACGCTCTCAATTGGTGACAGATCAGGAGAACGTGCTGGCCAGGGTAACAGTCGAACCTGTTCTGTATCAAGAAAGTTCAGTACAGTACGGGCAACATACGGTCGTGCACTATTCTGTTGAAACAAAGCATTAGAGAGGCCTCGAAGATAGGGCAGAGCCACGGGCCTTAACACATCGGAAATGTAACGGTTGCTGTTCAAAGTGCCGGTAATGCGAACAAGAGGTGATCGAGACGTGTATCCAATGGCACCCCATACCATCACTCCAGCAGATGGGCCAGTATGGCGATGTCCAATGCAAGCTGGCAATGCGCGTTTTCCACGATGCCTCCAAACACGGATGCGGCCATCATGGTCCTGTATACATAACTGAGATTCATCTGTAAAAATGACGTGATGCCATTCCCGCGTCCAGGCTCGTCGCTGATCACACCATTGAAGGCGCTCCTGTCAGTGACGCAGTGTCAATGGTAGCCGAAGCCATGGTCGCCGTGCAGACAATCCATGCTGCTGCAAAACGTCGTCGAACTGTTCGAGCAGAAACTTGTTGCCTTGCAAATGACTCCATTTCTCGACTCAGGGTTCGTGACGTGGCTGTACGATCCCTTGTGACTATACGGATAAGATGTCTGTCTTCTCTGCTGTTAGTGATGGGGGGGGTCGCTGAGATCCTGCATGACGTTCCGTATGATTGTCCTGAACCCATCGATTCCATATTCTGCTAACAAACATGGGGTCTTGACCGACGCGAGCAGCAATATTGCGGTACTATAAACCGCAATCCCGGTAGGCTATAATCCTTTCTCGATCAAAGTCAGACACGTACTGATAGGCATTTCTTCTTCTTACACGAGGCATTACAACAATTTTCTTTGCCGAAAACAATGTTGAAATGGAAATTGAATATGAGAAAACTGCTGTCAAATCTCTGGTTTTATACACATTGTATATGTCGCTACTGTCGCCTGCTTTGTATGATTGCGCTGATAATCTAATCATTTATATATCACAGCAAGTTCTACCTGTCATTCAAATTTCACGTGTGTGGTGTGCCGCATTCCTGGTGTAGCAATTTTAATGGCCAGTTGTGTATAATAAAATGATATGAAAATGACATATTTCTTTTGTGGCTTGAGTTTATTATAAAAATAACATGATCTGTAATTAAATTTTTTGATTTATTAAAATTAACTTCTGATTAAAACACATTTGTTGGGAAATTTTGTGGAATTTTAGTAAGAAATTTGGTGGTCAGCTGAAGCGTATCCCTGGTATCTTTATTACGTTACTAAAAAAAATTATAATCATACATAAAATTGTTACTTCCGTAGAAAAAAAATTGTCATCATAAATTAAATCACAGCGAAATTGAACTTTATTGAACTAAACATAACATTAATTTATTCCTGATGTATATGCTGATTGACCGGGTTGGGAAAAAGCGTCATTCTCATGATCAAAATATATTTTGTTCTATCTTCATAAAATCGAATCAAAGGCGATATTATGATATTCGTGTTTACTATGCCAAATGACACATTTTATCACCTTCTTCGCCAAATCTAAGCGATTGGAGTCCTGGCATGGTGACCCTGCCAACTGGACAGGTGATTATCGCGCTTTGTGACGATGCGTTGTAGGCAGAGCCATTGATGCCTGTGGAAAATGTGATTAAGTTAATATAGTCGGAGTTATATGTAATTGATCGTATTATATTAAGCAACGTTTTTTCTTGTTCTAAGATATTTCGTTCTTAATTATATTAGGTTTTTCCTGATAATTTTATAGGGTGATTTTCTTACTTTAAAAATGCATCCTTTACTCAATAATTTGTCGTTTCTAACTTTATATCTAGTTGTTGGAATTAAAGACAAAGTTAAGCAGTTAATGCAATATTTAGGTATTTTACCTAAGAAGACTGATATTGCACCTAAATGTCCGAAATGTGAATTAAAACTGTTTTGATATAAATGTAAATGAAATCATGTATATAATTAATTAAATAAAATAACATTTTAAGTGTAAAAAAATATCGTATTTAGTTATTGCATTGCCCATAATTTCTGTTTTCAATCCTAATTTCAGTTAATATGTTACCATTGAAAAAATTATTGTTATTTTGAAAATAACATATAAACATATGTCACATGTAGAATAATTCTTTTCTAGAAGAAAAATTTTGTCCTACTTATACCTTACAAAAATACTCTAATTTTTATTATTATTATTTTTTTTAATAGTTTTTTCTCTAGAAAATGTAGTGGAGAGAATGTTGCCAATTCAGATGTTGACTACTTCAAACCATAGTTATTCAAAAAATTAGATTGTCTTTAGCAATTTTTGAACTGTTATTAGAAATAGTCTGTCACATTACAAAAATGTTTTGTAAATGCTTTTGAGTTTGAAAGAAAATCTTACAAAAGTAGGGAATAAATTGCATTGATGTAATAAAATAATTATTGGTTTCATTGTAAATTTTGTCGAAAATGTTATTGAAAAATTTCAAATGCGATTTTGACAAGCTTGAATTTCATTTCTGATGGGCTTATGTACAAATACATTATTTTTTTACTTTTTTATTCAATATTTGTTACGATATATTTAACATGAAAGAGACCAAGCTAAAGTTACCGGAGTTTTTTAGATTATCTATTTAATAGTTCACACTAATTTTCAATGTATAGTGACCCTAGAATTTAGTTTTTTATATTCATACGGTGCAGATATGTATAAAACCTTTCAATTCTCATGCTGTGTATTTTTATTGCACTTTCATGCTTATTATCGTCAAAAATATTTGTGCAATGAGAAATACAGTTTTACTGAACACAAATACTACTAATTAAGTTGAAATACTACACTTACGTATTGAAAATTAACTATGCAATGCAAATAATTTGGTTATCACTATTTAGTCAGAACGTTTTGAAATTTAAATAATCAAGAAATATTAAAGCTGTGTTGACAAAAATTTCATCCTAATCTCTAAGTCCTATTCAAGTTACTAATTATAAAAGTATTTTATATATTCATTTAAAAAAATGCCTCATTACTAAAATTTGTATATAATTTCTAATCTTAAGACATTGTATTCATTTCATAAAGCAGTGAAGCTTTTCTGTAGATCAAAAGTTTGTAGGTGATTTATTAATGCTGTTAACAAGTGTATATATTTTGAATTGTTTATTTCTCATTAACTCTTGTAAAATTTTGATTGAAATGTTTAATATGAAAATTAATTAAAAAAATTTTAAATTATTATTAAAAAAATTAACAATTATTGTTACATATAAATTCAAAGTCTTATATAATTTTTGGGAAAAAATATTAAATTATGCAATGGCATTCCAGTATAAAAATTATTTTAACCAATTTATTATGTTTAAGATTCAATTTAAAACTTTTTTTTATTTCCAATGGCTGACAGCAAGAAAAAAAATGGTGAATAAATTAGAGAACACTGACAAAAATAAAAAGAACAAAGTAGTGAATTAACTGCATAAATGCTCTCTTGCTTCCAAAATTATTTGCAGAGGCATCCACTGGTGAAACATGAAAGTACATGTTTCTGAAAATGTCCATAGAGGATAATTGAGACTGGAGAATTTTCTACTGGTACAGATATTTGGACAAGCAGTCATGGCCATTTGAGAATCTCATTTAAGTGTCATTGACTCATTCCTAAAATTATGGTTCATAAATCACAATTTATTTTGCGTACTGAGTTTACCAAAGTCATTGACCATTTTGCAGGCTTAGAACTGTTGTCCAGAGTGTTACAGTGCACACCAAAATTACTTGTGTAATGCATTATCTACAACATTTCAGTTCACTGTTAGAAATAAAATCTCTTAAATCATTATCTAAAGTTTTAACTGAATGCCCTACACTCTAACCTTTAACTATGAATTGATTTAACTTCCACCTTGAACTTAGATGTTCATAATGATTTAGAATAGATTTTCTAAATATATTGAGCTAGCCCTCATGTGCAAAAAAATAATCTAGTAACAAACAATTAGTATATATTTTATTAAAGCTTGTTTTTTCTAAAATACTTATTCAAATTTTAATATAAATGAAAAAAATATTCTTGTATTTTTATACATTGTAATGTTTTAAAAAAGGGAAATATAATTATTAAAAAAAATTGCATAAGTAACTATAAAGATTTATTAATGGCTAATAAAGTGATGTAGTGATATGTAGTCTAATTTATTTATTGTAAAAATGGTTCATTACTCTATCAAAGTGAGTGCATTTAATCTATAAAAACACTATCACTGAAACTTGATCACTAGCAATCAGACGTAGATGATAATTTTAAAAATGGGGGGAATAATCACATAATTTCATTCTTGATGCAAGTTTACTTTGTTATGGAATGGTATGCATCTCAGCATAAGTAACAATACAGCGAGTTCATATTAGTTTTAATTATATACAATTTTAATTGATTATAAACAAAATGAAAAGTAGCTTTTGTCCTAAAAGTTAACCATAGATAAAAATATTAATCTAAATTTCTTTCTGTATTCCATGCAACTATTCTCTTTCCAACCTCAGAAAATTTTAGCAAACTGAATTTGGAATTTATTTAATTAATTTATATTGATATTTTTCATATGCTTTTGTTCAAGTGTTTTATATGTAGTAATTTATATTATCATTTAAATAATATGTTCTGTGCTAATTTTTGTGATAGTTTACCTTAATAGACTGTTTTATTATGGCTTGATTGAAAAAGTTGAATTATTTTTAAAAAGGGCATTCTGCTTGACAATATTAAATTAATTTGATGTCTAATTTCAGCAGTTTCAATTGTAATAGTAATAGAAAAATTTAATTAGCTGTTTATTCTTAAAATTTGTAATCATTTGGAATAATGCATTGAATATATTAAAATGTTTATTCTTCCTATTCCTCCATTTTATGCTCATATATTGTGTTGTTGTATAAATATTAAATGTACAAATGTATAGATATTAAATGAATGTGAATAATTTATAGTAACAATATAAAGTAAAAATAATCTATTCTGGTGCCATTCTTCATTTTATATTAGATTCAACAATGACAGAAAATGGTGAAGATGTTATCAGTAAGCAACAAGCATTACTAGATAGTTATTTCAGCTTATTGGGAAACTTTGCTTTTGATAAAGCAAAAGAATTTTTAGTATGTATCTTTCAACTATTTTCCCTTTTAAATTTAATATCCTGGATGCTATTCCATTGGAAAATTGCAAGAGTTACATTTTTACTCTTTCAATTTTCTTACAATTTTATAACATATTTTGTTTTAAATTTTTTTGTACAAAAAAGTTTACATTTCAAAATTATAAAAACTTAAAATATATTTGATAAATTTTTAGAAAATGAATTTCATGGTATTTTGGTTAAAAGTGTGTAAGATTGCTTTACTTGTTAAGTTGATTAATGATTAAAGTTAAACTAAAATCTACCAAATTTTCTTAAATTGATCACAAAGAAAGCTATCATGCTTCCATGTTGAGATTCAAAAATAAATAAATCATTGAAGTTTCCCAGAATAAAGAAATATTCATTATTGAAAGTATTATACTATTTTTGAATAAGCCATTGCTACCTGTAAAAATAATTAAATGTCATATACTACTACCTTTAATATGAAGTACTGTACTTCACAAACAAAATCAGCAAGGCTCACAGTCTCAAATAGTTTTATTTAATTGTATAGTCATCTCTTTCTAAATTTAATTCAATAAGTCTTAATTTTTTTTTTTTACCATACTGCAAAAAAAGTGAATAAAAATAATCCTAGGCTTTATATCTATACATTATTAAATATATTTTCCTCATTTGACATATTATGAATAGTTCCTACTTAATAAATTTGATAAATAGGTTAGATTTAATGAACCAGTGGACAATATTTAATAAGTCATAATATAAATTTAAAAATTTACATTAGTATTGTTTGGTGGTGGACTTTTGTCTTAAATCGCCAAAATATATTTTCTGCTTCTGGGCAAGAGTTCTATATCCAGCAATAATAATAAATAAAAATTGCAAATTACATCTTTTTTTAATTAATTTTTCTATGTAATGTAATTTTTTTATTATGTATACATTGTAAAATTTATATAATTATCGATATTGTATTTGTTATATAAAAATTATAATATATATAAAGCAGCAATATGATAAGTTTAAAATTTGTGCATTAAAATTAATTTATTTTTAAGAAATTTGAAGAAAATTTTTATACTCTAACTAATTTGGGTTATAATCATTATAATAAACCAAAAATTTTCATTGTTGATCATTTCAACTTCCTAATGCATATTCAATAAATATTAATTGCAATGCAATTTTTTATTAAATCTCATTAGCCATCTGCTAATAATTTTAATCTTAACATTTTTTACTATTATTTTGTCCTGCATTATGATTTTTTTTGTATGAAATTTGTGAACCTAAAGGTTTTACCTTAAATAGTTGAATCTCAACAGTCAAACTCTTTTTAAATAATTTTACATGGTTCATTCAATTTGCCCACCGCTGTATATATTTTTGGGAACATACATACATTGGGTGTAATTTCATAATAATTATATGAAATAGTAATTTTATCTTGTTTCATGTTATGAAATAGCACTATTTAATTTAGTCAATAGAAATATGTAAAAATAAAGTCATCATGAATATGTATAATATGTCATTTTATTTTTTTTTTATTCCTGTTTGATCATTTTTATAGCAAAATTAATAATTTGATTTCAAGTAGTATATTTTAATTTAAAATGAAATAAGTAGCATGAGCTTTATAACTTGTTGCCGTTTTGCCCATTTTATACTTTATTGAATTAATATTTTAGTCATGATTATTTTTTTGAATGACAATAAGATTGAGTAATACTCTAGTTTGTATAGGAATATTTTAAAAATTATCATTAAAGTAGATTTCAATGGATACACTCTGTTAAAGTATTTTTAGTAAACATATTGGCGTCTGCTTTCTGAAGGTAAATAATGTTGATACCTTTAAGGTTAGGGTGATTTTAAATAATTAATCATTAAATGAATGATTTTAAACTAATTTATTTTTTGTTATTCAGGTAGTTAAATTTTAAATAATGAATTTCTCTCTTATGAATTATGTCCTTATTTTCACTTTATATTCTTAATTTGTATAGTTTTCTCTACATGATTTTTATTTATCAAGATTTTCTTTTATATATTGCATATTTAATTGTTGATTGAAATACAATCTTTAATTTATTAGGATAAAGAACGAGAAATTGCAGTAAAAAATCACACAGTTGCACCATTTTTTAGTTCAGCCTTATCAGCTTTTTCTGCCTTAGCTTTAGCAGAAAAGAACTATTCAAATTTTATGTTTCTGGGACCAAAAGGATTTTTACGAAAAGATGTAAGCATTTAATAATACTTAAACTGTGTTTGCATTATTCTTGCAAACATTTTTATATGTATTTGTTCACTGCAAAAAAATTCATTTTTTGAATCAAAGATAATATTAATTAAATGTTTTTGTCAATTATTTTAATAACAATTAAAACATAATTGTTTTTTACACATAAAGCTATTTAATATTCATAAAGTAGATTTCATTTATTTAATCCTTAACAATACTATTTAAACTTGATCTGTGTTTATTTTATTGCATAATTTTTGTAATAACGTAGTGTTATATGTTATTGTTCGTAGAACAAAAAATTTATTATATCATTTATAATTAATGTTTTATGTAACTTTTAAATCAGTAATGAGTTATTGAAAATATTTTATGAAACCCTCAATTTTGTTTTTATAAACTTAGATTTTTTTTAATATAGTTTATTTTATACAAATTTTTAGCATATTAAAGTAATTTAATGATAAAATTTTTATATTTAGAGTACTTTAAAATCTACTTATGAAAGTCTTCTTAATGAATATCAAAGATTGGAAGAGAAACATTACATTACTCCTGTTTCAACTCCAACAATGTCCCCTACTTCTTCTTGTAGAACTCCATCTCCACCTTCTGGATTACCTTCTCCATCTCCTATCAGTGCATCTAGTGAAGTATCTGGGTCTGCAGCTAGTTCCTTAAGCATAAGTAGTTCTGCTCGAGGAAGTGTTCACACTTTTCCAACCTACCTTGGAGAAGATATTCTAGAAAATCTTGCAAGTCATCTTTGTGGTCAGTTAGTGAGCTTTGTTAGAGCTCGCCTGAGAACAATGGAGTTGTATCCTCTTAAGTATTCAATTTTGCTTAAAAAAAGTAAAAATGGGATTTCATAAACTATAAATATTATGTTATATATTTTTTCTGCTTGAAATATTTGATATTTCGTAGTATATTAGTATTTAGTATTATGTTAGTAAACATACAAGTTTATGAATCCCTATGTTTCCATTTAGTTATTATTTAATCTTTGCTTTAGATTGAAAGCCAATAATTTGATGAAGTAAAAATAGTTTATTTTTTATATTATGTGTTTTAATACTTAATAAACTTCTATTATTAAAATACTGATTTAATACACTATTTCGCCATTCATCACAACATGTCTGAAAAAGACATCTCTTCTTTTACACATAGAGTGGATCTTTAGGATTATGTCAGTATGTGATAGAACTTATAAAAAATATATGCTTAGAATGTATTCATAAAAATTACTGCAATGAATCTGATTTAGCTGTAAAAATTTAATTCAAAAGAAAGAGGAAGGATTATTGACAACCTTAGATTTGGAATTTAAGCCATGGTCTTTTTAACAAGGTTTTAATATCCAGCTCCCTATTAAGTGATGTCAATTTTGAATGGAAGGAAGGAGAGGATAAGAGTACTCTACTGACTAAATTGATATATCAAAACTGTTAATGCCTGAAACATGAAATCAGTACCTGAAATAATATTTTGAGACATTGCCAGAGGTTATTTGACTGACTTTGTCTAGTTGTGCATGTGATCATATCAACAGGCAAGAGCTTATAGTATTTGTTTTCAGTCCTAACAGCAGTTCACCAACCAAATGTTACACATATATCAATAGTCAATATATTTCATGATTTCAAAGAAAATTGTTACTAAATAATATTATAGTAAAAATGCCCTTCATGACGCAGCTGCAAGATTAACAAATGCCCTGCAGAAATGTGTCATATTGATAGTAAAATTTAATGGATATTTGATCATGATTTTAACTTGTTTATCATGGTATGACTTTGTTCTTGATTTAATTTCTAAAAATATGAGTGCTGATGTATAGAGAATATGAGATAGCATTCAAAAGTTTCTGGACTAGTCTATAACGTAAAAAATATTATGAAATAAATTACAGAAACACATCCTCCTTTGAAATAAGACCCTTGTGAAGCAACTCACTTTTGCCAACCCCTGTAAAAGTGAGTATGCATGTAAAATTTATTTAAACATATCTGGAATGCTATTTCATTTAATTCATCCTATGATATAAAGGAAGAGGAGGAAAAAACAGTTGTTTTCATTTTTGCTAGAAAGTCATTGATGAGTAGGGATCAATGAGGTGAATCATTGTCATGCAACAGCACCCATGATTGCTCAGCCCACTCTTTCGAATTGACACATGCAAACGATGCAGGGTTCTGACATATAATTCTTTATTCACAGTGTGTCTTTCAGGAATAAATTTCAGAAGCACAATTCCCTAGATATCAAAGAATTCCTCCAGTATGACCATTCCTTTAAAAAAATCTTGGTGGAAATTCTTTTTCTATAGAGATTGTGGTGATTTCCACATTGTTGATGCCCTCTTGGTTTGCAGATTGTACAAAAACCCCAGTTCTCATCTCCAATAACAATTCTGTCAAATAGGGAAGGATTAATCTTTGTCAACAGCCAAGGTTATGTCACCCCCCATATCCAAATTTTTGTTTAGTCTATATTTAACATGTGGCAAATGATGTTTTGACTCACCTTATGCATGTTAAGATCCTTAGTCAGTATGTGGCCTCTGATATCCAAGTTGATTTTGCTATTTGGCAAATTGCTTGCTGCCTGTTCTCACATACCACTGCAAACACTTTTTTGATGTTTCCATCAAGGCTCAAAGTCATGGGACAACCACAGAGTTCCTAGTTTTTTGGCATTTTCCCTGCTTTCTCTAAAACTACGATGCCACTCATAGCTTTCATCCTCGATAACGTTTCCCTTTTGTACACATGTTTCAACACTTTAAAAGTCTCTGTAGCACTTTTTCCCAAGTGAGAAAGAAATTTGATATTGACTTCTGCTCAACTAACACCATTTCTTTATATTGCCAGCTACTAAATGCACCTGCCTACAAAAAATGCTCTTGCCACAATCTTTTGACCACATGATTTGAGACAAACCATTTTTAAAAAGAAGGAAAATGTTGTGACACAAAAACGTTTTTGTACTACTGCAAAAATATTTTTACATTATATACTCAGTCTGGGAACGTGAAAGTGTTCTTTTAGCAAATTGATATTTTACTTTATACAATTACAAGTTTTTATTTCAAAATTATAGACTTAATTTGAGCCTTTTATTTCATTAAAAATTTAAATCAAATCGTTATTCAACATTCTGATATTGTTCAGATATTTGATTTCTGAACAATACAATGCATTTTAATCTAAGTTAGAGTGCATTGCATTGTTCATTTTAATTTAAATTAAAATATATTATATTATTATTTTGTATTGAATTCAAATATTTCTTTTTATGCCAAAATAGATTATTGTTATTATTTTAATGAATATCTGTTTTTGTTGTGAATTTCCATATAAATTCTTTCATTGCACATTTATATTTGTTGAGTTTGAAATATTAGGTATTTCATTGTTTAAGATATAAAAATAGAAATTATTTAAATATAATATTTTAATGAACTTAGTTGAATTTCATTTAATTCATGTAAGATAGATTTTGTATTATTTAGTTATTAACTAATATGAAGGAATTCGCTTTATAAGGCTATTAAAAAACAATTTTCACTCCTTGGATGTATTAATATTGGTATTTCAAGTTTAATTAAACTTTTTGAAATTTAAAAAGTAAGATTTTTTAATTGATACTTTGCATAATTTGACTCTAAACCATATGTTAGTGTAATATTAACAAAATGCTGAAAAAGAAATACTAGTTCTGAAAGAAAATAAAATTCAAACTACAGAAATGTCAATTCTCAAAATAATGCTAGTTAACTTAGTACTAAGTAACTATTTACTACTAGTTAAAAGTTATGTTACAAATTAAGAAATTTGTGATCCTCTAACTGTTACAAATCAAGAAATTTGCCATTTTAAGAATTGCTTCTCTTGTATTATATTAGTTAAATATTTGATTTTTTATTTGTTATTTATTGTTATTGTTCTTTATTTATTATTATTGTAATATTTCCTTCATTTTATATAAATCAGCTATGAAAAAATGTATTCAATGAGCCTTACTAGGTTTATGAAGTTTGATCAATTATTAGCCATGATAAATGATATTATCAAGTCAAATTTGAAATTATTTCACCATCCAATGCTTTCTTCTTTGAAATCTTCTTTTAGGTGAGAATGAGCGTTCTAATTATTTTTTGGTTATGATTATTATATGTACTATTGTGATTTGATTAATGTCTTCATAGGATTAATATAATAGTTTTTTTCATTTAAATGCATAATATATATGCTGCAATGTTGATTGCTCTTCAGAACTTTGTAATTTTTTCTATAAGTATCTTTGTGCATTATTTAGGCATTTTTTTCCCCTATAGATGTTGAAAATTGATTTGCATTATTTTTTACAAATACTGGAAAACTTATTTCATCTAAGATTTGTACAACTTAATGTAAACAAAATGTATTTAATTACAAAATAGTTAACCAATCAATGAATTGTGCATTAATTTCAAATTAAAGTCACAGAATTATTGAAATATATTAAGAAAAAATGTTTCAAAAATGCATTAAGTTCTACTCTTTTTTATTAGCTATATTTTTATTAGCTGACATTTCAAAAATGTCACATATTTTTGATGCTATTTTGCATGCAGATTTTAAGTTGGGCATATTTTCTGTACCATATAAAAATTTCTTGATAATTTTATTATGAATGCTAAATACATTGAAATGTACTCTATAGGATTCATTAACAATTATAAAATTACTTTTCATTTCATTTAAACACAACAGAACATTAGTTTTATTTATATGAAATAAAACTAAAGTTTAAATTTAATCTATTAGTAAAATGCTTACTTGTAATTTTTTTGTAGAAATTTTTATTTTATTAAGCAAACATATAATTTTGAAGATTCATTTTGATGATTTAGTACTAACCAAAGTCAGAGTTTTTATATTTTATCTCTATTAAGTTAGTTAGAAATTATTTTATTTGAAATTCATTTACTTTTCTGTGAAGATAAAGAAAAAATAAATTGCTCATTTATGCTGAAATTTGTTTAGTTGTTGACTGGGATCTTTTTATATCTATGATTGACTTCAGGATTACAAGTTCTACATTGTGATGAGAAATATTTTTTTGACAAAACGTATTTATTATAAGAGGTGCTTAAAGACTTTTCAAACATCCTGTACATATAGGACAACTTTTGAAAGTAATAAACTGTGTTCAGGTATTGGGAGGTTGGTAACCAGAAAATTTTCTAGTACTCAGTGTCATTTGTATGTATGCAGTAAGTAAGCAGAAATATGACAGCTATTTCTCAATACTCAACAATTGCTGTGATTAAAATATTTCTAATCATAAAGTATCAGTGACGTCATAGAATTTCCTAGACAAAAGGATGCCCAACTTGCTGCTGAATAGTTAGCATTGCATTCTGGTCTTGAACTGCATGCTCATAATAGTTTTGAATTTGCTTTAAACTATTGCTCCTTGTCCTAGTATCCCTCATGTGAAAAAAAATTACTACAAAATTTCAAGTAAAGCAATTTTTCCTTTAAATTTTTAGTTATGTGCAAAAAGTCTGTACATAATATCATTCTTATAAATCAAAATATGAATTAAGAAAATACATTAATTTAGGTTGTTCAGAGGGTTTAAAGTACTTTTGATCCACCTAAATAAATGCACTTTCTTAATTCATTGATAAATACTGTAAAATAATTTAATCTTACAGTAATTTTAAATATATATGAACCTGTTTTTAATAAAAATACTAATTCTTTTCAAACAAAATGAAACCTGCATATATTTTATCATTTTAGCATAACAAATTTAAAAACTTTACATTTAAAAAGTTTAAATAAGACTGAGATAATGAAAAATTTTAGTTTAGTACTGCCTCAGAAAAGAATTTTCTTATAAAATCCATAATCATCCTTTAAAATTTTTTTTTATTTCTAAGAGCAGATTAGAAGACAACTGTAATCAGTCAGAATAACAAACATTAAAACTAGAAAATTGGTTTCATGAATACAGATAACAAAACTGAAACTACAGTAAGTATAAATTGTTCAGCTTGTGTCAGCTCTCCAGTATCTTTCCCATAAGTGTTCAGAGTCCAGTACAGGGAATAACTCAAATGGTTCACCTCCATCTCCTCTTATATTTTGCACAGTTAAAAAAGAGGACAGTAAATGCATACAATATAGATATTAACAGAGACAATTGTGGCCAGTACCAAGGAAAAATAGCAACAAATCTGTCCCTTAGCCAAAGTAGTATATTTGTGATTTCATCAAATTCATTAATTGTTTTTTATTTTCCTCTTTAACGTTTCTCTCCTTTTAATATTAACTAATAATTTTATCTTGCTCAATGTTTTTATTACTTGCATAAAAAGTGATTCTTGAAATATTTTATCATTTTCGTGTTACTGTTTTTTTAAGTGAAATTTACATTGACTTTATGAATATTCCAGTTAATAGAAATAAGATCTTTTTATTTCTTTCTTTATTTATTAAAATATTTATTTTTGATTATATTAATTTGGAATATTAATGCCATACATTAATCTTTTTAATTAAAAAAAATAATAAATAAATAAATAAATAAAAATAAATAAAATAAAACACTTTATATGCAAAAAGTTTTGCAAATTTATTATGTGAAAACTTATCTAAAATTGATTCATTATGTTGTAAAAGTATTAAATTTATAAAGAATTTAAAATATGTATTGCAAAATTTAAAGTTATATTTGTACTTCGTGTTATTTGGGATATAATAGAATGCAAAAGCAAGCTAACTAAAATTTCAAGATAAAGTTTTAACTCAGACAGGATGGAATGCAAAATTTATTTTAATGCTTTAAAATTTATGATTAGAGTTAAATTTTATAAGTTATTAACCCTCAAAATTAGACTTCAAAAAGTCATTTAAAATCTTTTTATTTTTTAAGTTGAAAAGTTATTTGACATAATTATATTTAAAATGAAAAAATTCTTTGATTGTCTTTAACTGATTTAGTGAATAATAAATAATTGTACAAAGATTATGTACCATTGCTTAAATAAATTAGTTTTAAAGACATAGGATAGATTATTTAAAGTATTTAAAATAAATATTAATATTAAATTTACAGTCCGAATTCTGTTTTTGTCTGTATTTTATAAAATAATTTTTTATGTCTTCAAGAAAATGCTATTGCAATAGCTATATTGATTGTATTGAATTTTTTCTGATTATTGAATTTTTATGTGTAATTTCAGGAATATATAATTCAGTATTCAGTGCTACATGAAAATAAATATTATATAAAAAATAAAAATAAATAAAAAACTTAGATAACAATTACTGCATAAATGTTAAATATAATACATATAATTTTTTTGATTTTGTTCAATATAGATATTAATATGTAGAAGTTTTCATTATTAAATTTAGCAATTTCTTTACAGCTCTGAGTGTGAAATTTTAATGAAGCTTTTAGAAGCTGAAATTCAGTTGCAAAATTGGAGATTCTTGCCATCTTTATTATGTCTTCATGATGCACATTCAAAGTTAGGTGCTTGGTTATCAGTGCCACCAGAAGTAAATTCATTTAATTATTAACACTTGTTTTTGTAAAAAAATTATGATATTTAATAATAAGACAGAAAATTTGATTTTATAAATTGTTACTGCAAACTAAAATACTTTATAACTATATAAAAAAATGGTGCTTGGAATTTTTTTTAAAAATTCTGTCACTAAGGCATTGAAGCATTAAGCAGCAAAATATAACTAGGATATTGAAATTTAAAAAATATTGAATGATATTTTTATATAATTTTATACAAACTTATTATTTTAAAAAATAATAATGAGAGGTATCATAATTTATTATTTATCATTAAAGTGGCATAACCATTACTAATTATTTATATTTTCCTACTGCTTTGTGTTATACATTAAATAATTAATCTACAACATACATATGAAAATTTTATTCATTTAAAAATATTTCAGAAAAGAAAATAATTTCTAAAATTATATTGCAATTTATATTACTTTTATTTCTTAAAGAAAATATAAATTTTCTCATAGTTCAAAATTTTAGAGTTATGATTTTGTTAAGCTAAATTATTTAAGTTAACATATTTACATTTGATAAATTTTTATTCAAGATTTTCAAAATTTAAATTAAATTTGCATTTTAAGATTTCTTTAAAATTAAAAGTTTAACTTTGAACATTATGGATTCATTAATTTCCAAATTGAGAAGATACCAAATAATTCATTCAGAGATTAAATTACACAGAAAATAAAATTATGTGAGGAAACATCAGTTTAACAACTCTACCAATTTTTTTCATTCAATTTATAGATTTTATATCTCATTATGACTTATTTCTTTACTATTTATTGGTTGTTAAAAGTTTGCTGTAGTTTTGTGCTACCATTTTTTAAGGAATTTTCACTCCTATAGTCAGAAATAAATTTGCTTTGAATATTTAATTCAATTATCTAAAGAAATTCCTTTGCACAAATAGTATTTTTACCTCTTTGAATAAATTTTGAGTTTGCAGGTCATTTTCTTTTATTTTATCTGTAGATGAGTATTTGATTTATTTTTTACAGATTAAAGGTAGCTAATTGTACTTTCTAATGTTCATATTGTATAGCTTTTTATCTGTTTTAATCTCTTTGATTAATTTAATGTTTGTGTTATTTTTTGTGAAATAAATAGGAATTACTAATGATAAATGGCTAAGGATGCAGTAACTCCTTTTAGAATCAATTAGAATTTACTGCCACCATTATCAGGGTCAATTAAAAAAATCCATTTAGATTTTTTATTTTAAATTAGACTTAGTATAGCAATCTAATCATTCAAAGATCATAACCATAAGTCTCTGCTTGCCTCACAGTCATATATTTTATAATAATTATTTGAATAAGGATTGCTACTATTCTGTTTTGTAAAATTTCTAATTTAAAAAAAATCAGTGGCTTTCTATTATAGAACTATAGTTTTATCTTATTAACATAAAATATATAAGAAGGGAATATATAAAAGCTATTTGCAAGAAATAAGTATTTTAATCATTTAACTACAGTATATTCAATTAATTTTTATATCGTTCTCATGGACATGTACTATGCCTTATAATATTGATTGTAGTGGTACTAATGTTTTGGTTTTGTATAATGTACCAAAAGACTCTGTAGGCTCCAATGAAATGCAGTAGTAAGACTCAAAGATCAATTCATCAATTGTAATTTTGCTCATTTTATTAAATCTGTTGTTTATAAATAGCAGTCATTCCATAAAAGCTTTTCATCACTTAATAGTGTGATGAGATTATGAAAAATTTGTTGAAAATAGAATAGAATTTATATAGTTTAAATTGAAAGTCTTATTTTGCCAATTTTTAATTCCATTCTCTTTTTACAGTATATTTGTTCATTATTTTTTTATATAATAGGTTGGGGAAAAAGAAATCCGTTATTTTTTTGTTAGATGACTGTAGTGATCGATATCTCGTGAAATACTGATCAAACAATTTCAAATTTTTTCTCATTATCAAGGTAACATTTCACTCTGGAAGAATTTTTTTCTGTTTTTTGTTTGGTCCATTCAGTTATGAGTTACAGGATGTTAAAAATAGAAGTGAACAAAGAGAAAATTCAGTACATTTTATAGTTTTTCTTTGACAAAGGCAAAAATCCAAGCCAGGCAGCTGAAATTGTGAATGGTGTTTACGGTGACGATATTGTAACAGCCAATTATGCCCAATTTTGATTTCGTAGATTCCATTCAGGAATTTTTGATGTTAAAGATGCACCTTCCACAGGTAGATCGGTCATCAAAAATGTCGATAAAATTAGAGAAATTATCAAAGTTGACCAGCATGTTAGCTGTCATGATATTGCTCAGGAGCTAAAATTGACCATAAAACAGTTTTAAACCATTTACACAAAGCTGGATTCAAACAAAAGTTTGATGTTTGGGTGCTTCACCAACTAACAGAAAAAAACATAATGGAATGAATTTCCATCTGACAAAATGAGATAGACCCATTTCTTAAACAGATAGTGACTGGAAATGAGAAATAGATCACATACGATAACCCCGTAAAACGATTGTGGTCAAAGAGCGGTGGAGGACCTCAAACAGTGACCAAACCAGGACTGATGGCCAGGAAAGTTCTTCTGTGCTTTTGGTGGGACTGGAAGGGGATTATTCATTATGAGTTGCTTCTATATGGCCAAACACTTAATTCTGATTTCTACTGTCAAAAACTGGACCGTTTGAAGATAGTGATTAACCAGAAATGACCATAATTGGCCAACAGGAGAGGTGTTGTGCTCTACCAGGACAACGCTAGGCCACACACATCTACAGTGACTTGCCAGAAACTTCGGGAGCATAAATGGGAAGTTTTGTTGCATCCACCATACAGACCAGACTTGGCACCAAGCGATTACCTTCTTTTTCTTGCATTGCAAAATTTCTTTAGTGATAAAAAAATTGTCATCTAGGGAATATTGTGAAAATCGACTACTAGAGTTTTTTGCGATAGAGACCAAGACTTCTATGAGAGAGACATTATGAGGTTACTTTTAAAATGGCAACAAAACGGTGCAAATTTGACCCAAATCGGACAATCTGAAGCATGTTAAATAAAGTCCTGAATTTCATATAAAAATAATGGAGTTCTTTTTCCCCAACCTATTATAACTCCCTGGATTTATTTTATCAATGTGCCTTTTAATAATTTTGTTGATTTGAGCCCTGTTCATAGTTTTCCATTTGTATGATCTGTTATCATCAAGGTTAATTTTTAAAAATTGTTTGATAATAAAGGAAACAAGGAACTCTCCACAAATAAATTAGATATTTAACACTCTAAATTTACTTCATTCTGATTTCAATCCAACAAATTATCAAATTATTATTAAAATCAATATAAGAATATGAATCAGAGGTTCCTCTATTTTTCCCCCTTCGAAGCATGTTTTTATTTCTAACTATGTTGATATATCATTAAATGAGCAAATTGATCTAAATGGGCTGTTAACTCTTGTCCATGTAAGTTCAGTTTAATGTCCATTTAAGTTTAATAAAACTTGTTAATAGGATTATATTAATCTCCTTGTAAACAAGTTAAATTATCAATTAAATATGTGAAAGTTTATGTATGTAGTGGTGTGTAAAAATGTATATTTTTCTTATTGAAAAGTTATTATATTGCTTATAATGCATTTATATGAATTTTTACTATAAAGCTTATGGTTTATATTTATTATTTTCACAAATTAAATTTGGCACATTTAAAATTAATCTTCTTAAATCTCATCTAGCAGAGACTGGACACAGAGATGAGTAACAACAATAAAATTAATCTTATCATTTGCAGCCCTATATCTATTATAATTTTAAAAAATATTATAATATATTTAAATATAATTATGTGAAAACTAAATCTTAATTTTTAACACCAATAAAATGTTTTACTGTATAAAGCAATAAGATGGTAATTGAATTTATTTGAATTCATATTGATGTTGTTATATTGTCTTTTAAAGATAAAGAAATTATCATCATCTGGTAATTATCGACCACCTCCAGCTCCATTATTATACAATTGGTTAAGAACTTTAAAGGCAACTCTTGTTTCAAAAGTAAGTATTTAGTTATAGATTTTTTTATTTATAAAGTAGAATTCTTGCACTTTCCTTTAGACTATACTTGAGGGTGCCCCTTGAATTCTCGCCAAATTTATCACCAAGCTGGGCGATGTTGTTCTATTTATGATAACCCTAAACATTATACTGAAATCCATTCACAGTTCTGATTGGTTTTCTTCTCAGGATAAATTTAAGCAATATCTGTAGGTGCTATTAGAGAATTCTGTGTAACTCAAAGTGAGGATATTCCAGCAAAATAAAGTGAGTACATTTTTTTCTTTTTTTATGTGCTTACTGCATTATTTTTGAAATTTCATTGTGTTTTGGCCGCCATTACTGTTTGCACAGTGTACCGCACAAACAGGATTGGCGCTAAACAAAAATCGCCGATCTCGTCTAGGAGCACCCTCAAATATATTTTTACCTTTTGTTCTTTGGTGTAAACATTTCTTATAAGTTTATTTTGAAAACAAAAATTTAAATGAATAATTCTTAAAAATATTTTCACTAATAATTTATAAAATACATTTTGGTTATTTATAGGGAGAATTATTTTTTGATTTTTAAGAAGGCTTTTTTTTGTTACTTTTAATAATATAATAAAATAAGTTAAATTTCAACACTATTAAAGCTAAAATTTATCTTTTCAATGTGGAAAGAATTAACAATATTTTAATTTAAATTTCTAAATTGTACGTCTTCAAATATCCATTGGTGTATATACATGTATATACTACCCTACAATAATAGACCCAATGTCAGTGCATTTGCATCTTTTTATATCTGGAATATATCCATTATTTTGATTATTATTTTATATGTCATTGAATTTCAAATTGGAATTTGTAAATTCAATAGTAAGGAAGCTTACAATATAACAATATATACTATAAGGTGTCAATTATCAGGCATTGATTCTCATTCATTAAAAATATGTATTGATTTTATATGCAGGGATGACTCTGTTAACTTAGTTCAAATCTTTTATTGGTATTATGATACAGTGCATAAAAAATGCTCATTCTTAATGTACTTCTTACTTGGAACAGCAAAATAAAGAAAACAAAAAGGGAAGAAAGGGAAAATGTTGAATGGAACAGGAAATAAGCAGATAAAGAAATTTTTGACTGTCATTGCTTATGAAAATTTTCAAAAGATGAAGTAGTAGCACTCAGGTTCATCAATAGCTTATAAGAAATTCTATAAGAATTGATGATTTTCAAGAAATAAGAGTTTTTTTGATAATGTTGAATGCTGGCAGTGATGAAATTAAAGAAGTGTCAGTAAAACTAGCTGTCACTCGACAAAAAATAGCTCAAATAAAAAGGAATTAAATTTTTTGTCTTGTTTTAAAATTTGAGGTTGTTTTTAAATCTGTGGTAAAATATTTATAGTTTCATGAATAAAACATTTTTCATTAATAGTTCTGTTGATAAAAAAATGGAATTTGAATTTGACTAACTTTCCAAACTTTACATTAAACTTAAGATGTGTATTGACTATTATTAACTAGATAATCTTTAAAAAGTTTAGGGAGTTAAAAGTTCAGAATTTATTATTAAGCTTGGTTGTAATTTAAAATTTTTAATGTATGTTGATAAATGTAATTTTAATGCTATTAATATTTATTTTTTCTTCTTTTACTTTACTAAATTGAAAGATTATCTTGAAAATTGTCCTAAAATTCCATTTTCAGAATTATGAATTGAATTTTTTTTTAATCCAGTACTATACCTGGATTTACAAAATACATAGAAATTAGTGTCATATTGTCTGAAGTTTTTTTTAAACTGTTCCTATTAAATAATGCTAATATGTTAAATTGTAAAACTGTTAGTTTCATATTCTAATAATGTTTTTCATGTGTAGAAAGGTTGCCTTCATTGTAATATTTCATACTTTTTAAAATTGTTATTCGGCAACCGGATGACAAAAAAATTTTTCTTGGCTCGCCCTATTGGCACCAGAAAAAGAGGACGACCGAAACTCCGATGGCGTGACTGTCTTAAAAACGACCTAAAAACACTAAAAGTGACAAACCTGATGACCTTGTCCAAAAATAGGGGGTCCTGGTATGCACTTCTGAAGAAGGCAAAGGCCCACCCTGGACTGTCAGGCCAATGAAGAAGAAGAAGAAGAAAATTGTTATTATATGAGCCATTTTTCTTTTTATTTACAGTTTTCATAAAACATTTTATAGTAATGGGATTGGCAACGTGAATTGGAATAATTTGGTTAACATTAAACATTGATGTTCAACATCTAGTTCCATCACCATGTTCATGACATCATTTTTATCATGTGTTCTAATAATTTTGCTGCTGATGTTAGATAATAGATTCGGTCTTATAAATTATTCTTCTGATTTTTAACTATTTTTTTCTGATGAGGATGCATGATAAATTGCAGTAGTAGAAATAAATTGTTCATTTATTTTTTTGTACAGAAAAATTTTAAAAATATCTCTAATTAACTATTCCAAATTTAATTTGACTATTAGATTTTATCATCTTTCATTCATGTTATTTATTATTAATTAAACATCATAATTTTGAACATAAAAACTCTATGTAAGAAATTTTTTCTCAAGTCATAATATATACACACACATACAGGTAACCCTCCTATAACACGGTATCTTATAACACGATTCGTAAATTGCGGGAAAATTCCTACAACACGTCATCCTATAACACGGTTTTGTTCCAATGTTAGAGCTTGTTATCGGTCGGTGGCATCCCTGGATGCAAATCAAATAGATTTTGAGGACGCTAGCTCTGATGAAGATTGTGCAGTTAAGAATTTAACATTTAACAAGAATTACAAGAAGGCCTATGCTTAGCGGAAAATCTCGAGTCATTTTTCTTGAAAACAGACCCTTCCACGGAAAGAAGTCGAAAATTCAAAAGGGAGCTGCAAAACTGTTTAATTCCATACTGCGAAATTTACAATGACCTAGTAAGAACTAGTCAGCAAAGTTCGATTACAGATTTTTTTAAGAGGGGAAAACATGCAAAAACTTTAAATAGAGAAAAAAGTTCTGAAATTGAAGGCGATATTGTTCCACCCAAAAAACGTTTTCGGTTGATTATACTGAGCAGTGACGACGAATAAATTCATTAAATTAGGGTTGCGTTAGATTAAAATATTTTTTTTCTTACTTTGTGTTGGATATACATTTGTTATTTAATAAAAAATAAGTTGTTTATGTCGAATTAAAAAAATATTTGTTTTTAATAAGTTTTTGGAACGTAACCCCCCTTTTTGCACTAGTTCTTGGTCTCATACAACACGATTTCACACAACACGGCATTTTCTAGGAACCTAACTACTGTGTTATAGGAGGGTTACCTGTATATATATATTATGACTTTAGGAAACATTTTTACATAAAGTTTTTAATTAAATAAATAAGTAACTTTCATGTGTATTTAATACTAACATAATTTTTAGCTAAGGAAAGAAATCTTCAAAAATGAATAAGTATTTTTATTTAAGGTCAAAGAAAAGTACTTTTTATAGTTATTTAATTTTACCATTGCTTTTGAATAATTTTAAATTGTAATTTTTCTTAATTATTTATTTTGGCTTACTGACTTTTCATTTTTAGTATGCCCTATATTTCCATGAAATATTAAGTAAACAGACTCCTCCCACAGAAATGAAGAATTTATGTTCTAAAGCTATTGTCGACTATTTCTCTAAGTATGTTTATTAATACATATGTTGATGTGCATTTTCACAAAATGTATCCACTGTTTTGATTAATTTAACTAAAAAAATATAATGAATTAAACAGCATAGAATATTTGGCATCAATATTAAAAACATTGACTTGAATTAAAATTAATATTGAATATATTATTCAAGAAAATATTAAGAAATTTCACTTTCTTATATGAGTAAAATTATTCTTATAGTTATCATTTTGAAACATAATGACATATTTTAGATACGATGTCATTACTTATACAACTACAGTTTTTTTAAAGTAATTATAATATGCATTTTTATACACAGATGAAGAAATATTTTTGTATTTCTATACATTCAATATAACATTAATACTACATCAGTTGTTTTCATTTAAATGAATAACTTATTTGTGTTAATGGGAAAATTGTTAAAGAACTTAATTTCTACATTTATTGTTTTCTAAAAATTTTATTAATAAATAATTTTGTTCTAAATACTATATAATTTCTGTATAATAAAATATATATTTATAGCAGATAAAATATGATTTGATTATAATACAGTTCTTATATATAGAAAATTATATTTAAGGCAAATTTAAAGGAATAAGTTTTTATACCACTTTATAATTGAATTTTAATACTTTTTGATTGGATCATTTTATAAATAATGCAAATTAAAATGCCTAATTCTGTGTAAAAATTTCCTAAATTAAGTTGTATTTGTATCATTCTTTTTCTTTTCAGTATATAGTTAAGTGATTTTTTAAGAGCCATGATTGCTTATCTGCATCATAGTGAAAATGTAACAATATCAGAAAAATGTGTAAACAGAAGGATAGATACAGTAATTTAAGTTATTTAAATCTTGTAAAGTCAAAGTGTATTGCAAACAATCCATAATATTTTTGGTTATTTTATTGACTGGAATAATTTATATTATTTTCTTTCCCAAAGAAAGTTTTCAGCACTGAAATGCCAAAGCACTCCCTGTTGATAAACAACAATATGTTGATGTGACTGAAAAGAACATTTTTTTGGCATAACAAATCACATTTAATAACATCTATACATTATCTGAGTATACTAACTGTGTATACTAATTGAGACAAATATTGTCTTAAAAAAAGGACTTTAGATTGGTTCTATAGATAGTGATGCTTTAAAATTCACATCTACATGTGTAGACTAACTTATATATAGGCTTTCCCCAAATACCCTACAGATTATGTTCATCAAAATTTTGCAGCATGTGCAGGGTTCTCTTGATGCTCCCATATCCACAGGACTATTAGTATTTAACAATTGGTATCTTAAGACTTATATACGACAGGATTTCCATTGGGAATTTTATTATTGACTTTAGAATACAGTCTACCGTTAGCAAGGATGTTTAGAGAGCCAGGTGGATTTTGGTGTGGCTGGATGTAGGCTTATCAGAGGAGCGATGCTTTTGTTGAAGCTATGGTACCACGTCTGAGAGTAGCAATAATTTTCTCAAGTCCTATCTGGTCGCATTTATTGAGCATTTTATTACATCATGGTTTGGTTGTGAAATCACCTAAAATTTCAGATACCAATTAATCCTTATTGTTGGCAATATGACGACTCAACAGTGCACAGATGACATTCTTGGCTTAGTAAAGCTCTTTTTTAGGGGCTGTCAAATGCCATTTATCAGCAGCATAATACCAATCTGCACACAGTGTGAATTAGCAAACATAATTGGCAAGACTTCCTGATGTTTTCATGGCCATTAGTATCCTAATGATCTCTCATTAATAAAAAGTGTTTCAGATTTGATTCATCATCATTTGTAATAGATTGTTTGCACCAATCTAGAAAATGAACTATGACAAATGGTGAAGAGAGAATCCATCAAAAGACAATCTGCATGCTCTGTATCCATTATTAAAAATACTGCATTGTCACATCATTTATTAGTGTACCGTATTGTTTTGAAAATCACTTATTATTTGTTTTGTGTCTCTCTTTTTACCTGTTACCATCACTTTCTGTGCAAGTGTCTTAGGTATTATATTTTCACTTTCAAATATGCTTTATTATCTTAATGACTTATTAATATTCGGAATAATGTTTATTTCTTATGATCATATGCATGGAAGAAGTTATAAAGAATTATTCAATTGAATAACTGTATACAATTTTAACATGAATAATATAATATGTGTTGATTGAAAAATAAATGTGTTAAAGTTAAATTTGTATGATTCTCATATTATAATTCAGTTAATATTCTAATTGCTCTTTGAAAAAATGATATTTCTATCTGAAAGATAAGAAACAATATAATATGTATACTGTTTTATTGCCATATTAAATTTTGTAAGATATTGAGTAAGTTTCGTATTCAAAACAAAACTTTCTGTATTTTTATTTTCATGTATGCATTTAATTTTTGTATGTTATATTTTTATTTGGAAATTTTAAACTAGAATCAAAATTTTTATTCATTCAGTATTAACATATTAGAGATTTGTTTTGTGTAGTTTCAATAATATAAACTGCATTTAAATTGTTTGATTTGTTTTACAAAATTAATTACAGGATGTTAATAAAAAATTCAGAATTTTATTATTTATTTGATTTGCTAAAAACATTTTTTATTTTTCACAGAATCACAACATTCCAGAAGAAGTATGATGTAGCATGTATTGCCATAGTTCTTGATGCAACTGGATTAGATAACTATACTGGCCATGGTTATAGTTGCCCTGGAAAGAATCATGAAGCGCCAAAAGGTCTTGATTCATTTCCGCCAATAGTATCTTATCCATCAGTAAGTTCAAATATTTATTACTAAAAGCTTCAATAAAATTTTGATATCAGTACATATTCTGTTGTAATTTGCTATTCTACTCAGTTTGTTGTTAATAATTGTGTATATTTGAGTATTAGTAATCGCTTTTTATACTTAATTACATTTAAAATATTATTTTATAAAAGAAATAAATAACTCTTTTCATTGATTGACTTAATTGATATACTTAAGCAATATAATGCATTTTTTTATTTTATCGGTTTAACTTCAGGTGCTCATCTTAAAAAGAATGAAGTCTATTAAATTATTGGAATATGTTTATAAAAATGAATATTTATACCACATAATGAATTCATTATATGAATGTAACAAAAATTTCTAAAGTTTTCTTAAGCAAAAAATCAATATTATTGTTTAACTATGCAAAACATTACATTTTTGTTAGAAAAAAATTCTATTGAATTGATTCTAAACTACTAATACATCTTTGTTTAAATCTTACAAAAATGAGAATTAACAGAGATTATACAAGTAACATGTATGTTTACTATTATTTTTATGATATGTTTTTTTCTAAGAATGATATATTTACAGTTAAAATCAGTTTATTTTGAGAACAAATTTGATTCAAATAATAAAAAAAGATATTGTAATATTTCCATAAGTTTAGATCTACAGTAAATTGTTTTTAGATTGGAATTTATATGATTAAATTTTCAAAGTATACAGCTTGAGAAATTTTTATATGCTTATCATTGTTAAGTTATTCTATATTCATCCTTTTTAATTGTGAAAATAAGACTGTTTATATAATGAGAATGTTAAAAAAATTTCTATAATTTTTATAAAATTAAGGCTTACATATATTTTAATCTTAAATTTCTTAAGTACCTTGCCATTTGCGCAATTCCTCATTTCAAAAGAATTTCTAAAACTTAATGATTGCTCTTTAGTTTGAAAAAGTGAGATTTCAATAAATCATACCTGAATTTCTTTGAATGAATTTCTTTTTGTATTATTTCATCCTAATCTGAATATTTTAGGATTAAAAATTTATATTATTTTAAAATGTATTTCTTTCAAATCTCTTGAAAAATATGAATTTTAATATTGTTTACTCATTAAGGGGGAAACTAAATATTAGATATTCTTCTAGAAAAGAGGAATAAACTCTTCAAGTATTACACAACATTAAATATTCATTATTAAAAAATTTTTTTAACATATATATATATATATATATATATATATATATATATATATATATATATATATATATATATATATATATAAATGAGATTTATTCTTTAAAAATATCATTTATGTTAGTCAGTATAATTATAATATTAGTTATTAGAAAGCTGAAGACCTTAGTACATTGAATAAAAGAATGCCAAAATGATCAGATAAAGTGTTTCTTTGACTATACTGTAAATTAAAATTCTTTTTATTTTTAAAACATTTAATTTTTTCAAACATTTCTTAGGGGCAAAAAAATTTCAAAAAATTTATTTTCATGTTTTCAGAATTTTTTTTCTCAAGAAAGACATTCTTGCCATTGGCCATGTGTTGTCATGATTATGAATAATAAAGAACAAGATATCAGAAACACTGACACTGCTGTCTCATTTTATGATAATGTAAGTAATTATATAATTGCATAATATTAATATACAAATGATATTAAGTGATACACATATGATCAAAATATGCATTTTGAAATTTATTTTTGACATTTTTGTAAAAATAATTACAGTATTATTTATTTGAATAATTAAATGCCAAAAATTGTAATATATTAAGATTTATTTAGTTTATATTTTTATGAATTGTAAATTGCATGGAACTATTTTCTAAATGTTTTCATTAGCAGTTATTTATTTTTATTTATTTATTTATTTTTTTAATAAATTGTTTTGCTGAATAAGGAATTAAAAATAATAAATTTATTTTGTATTCTAAAATTACACTATAAAAGTGTAGAATTGGACACTTTTTGAGAAAATATCACATTTATGACAAAATAAATGCTTGTTTGCATTTTTTAATAATGTATAGTTGCATACTTTTTAAGGCACTTGTATTTTTATGAATTCATAACATTAATGATGTTACTTATTACTTATATAACAGGTATTTTCAAAACAAGAGCAGGAATTTTTTTAACTATTTTACTTTCTCATGCCTCATTTTAAATTTATAAATAAAGTAATATTCTATTTTTATTAAATAGAATATAAACAACCAAAACACATTTATTTGTTTACCGAAAGAATACTTTCGGTAACACACAATTGTATATAATGTAAGTCAATGAGAGACTCAAAAGTTATGCCCAGAAATCTGGGGCATCTACATAATCATACATTCAGGACATTCTGGGACTTGGCCAACATGCAAACACTAGCATGGCAGAAGATGACAAGATCGCTCACCTTATGAAAGGGGTATCTACCAGTAGAGCATTAGTAACACATTGAATTATTCAGAGAACCAAACTAATTGTATGAGGAGTCAAATGTTTATTTAGGAGAGGTTTCAAGTGATTCTTTATTTAGCTCTGGAAATGAGTATCAGGGTTTTGACGAAAAATTTTAAAAGATATTATCTCCCTGATGGATTGGGTATTTTCAAAAGTAATACTTTCTACAAGTACCCAAACTATCTGGGATTATTATTGTATTACTTTATATTTAAAATACTGTAAATTGTTATAATCAAAGTGGGTGCAATTTATATACTAATAAGTGTGGTGACTAACACAAGTTTCTAACTTTCAACTACAGTTTCATCTATAGACAACTTTAAAACAGCTTTGTTTGATCTTAAATATACTCTAACATGTTATTCATGCATATATATATATATATATATATATATATATATATATATATATATATATATATATATACATTATTTCTGAATACTGAATTAAATGTCATTTAATTTAGATATTATCCTATCTAATTAAAATTACTTTTGTCATATTATTTAAAAGCAATTATTAGTTTATAAATACTCAGTGATATCATGCATAAATATTTTTTGATGTACTCTTCATATCGCAATGATATTAATGACCATTTCTTTGTAATCAATTTTGATTCAATGTCCTTATGTGATCGACCCAACACTTTAAGTTATCTTTTTTAGATGAGATTACATTTGTTCATTATTTTTTAATTTTGGTTTTTACAAAACATTTCAAACAGTATTATGTTTTATTACTATAAATTATTTGACATATATATTTTGTTGTCTCACTTGAGTTTTTCATAAGAATTTATATAGTAAACTGATTTTACCTATCTAACACTATCTTAATTTTAGAGACTCAACGCAACATATTTCATGTCAAAGATTGAAGGTAGAATGACATTAGTTGTAATATTTGAAAGCAAGAAGACAGATAGAGATACTCATATTCATAGATTTATGCATACTATTTGTACTCAACTGAGGGGCAATAAAGTCTTTTCTAGTATAAAACCAGGATCAAAATAAAAACTTTTTGTATATAATAATGAACCAAAGTTATGTTCACTATATAAATCAATATAATTGTTTACAAGCTTTCCTTATGTGATTAATAATTTGTGATAATTTCTAATGATGTAATAAATAAAGGAATATATTTTTTGTATACAAACACACATGCATATTTTATTCATATTTAATAAATTTTATTTTTATTTATGATTGGGTACACTTTTATTTTTACATATTTCATTTTTAATTGCTTATTATCTTACATTAATTAAATATTTTTTTATACACATAGCTTTTTATTTTGCAAAACCATGATTCACATGTCAACGGTTTAAACTACAACAAATCTAAACTTCTAAATTAATAAACAAATCATTAAATTGGACTAAAAATGTTTAAAAGAATTCTTATCAATTTAGAGTTTTGTTATTTAGTCGAATATGTGTTAAGTTAATCAAAGTTAGTTTATTTTCGAAAATTGAATCAAAATTAAAATCTACTTCACAGATTGGTATCTGTATTGTGCTTGCATGCGAAATTTAAAGTGAATTTGATTAAAGGATGAGGATCAAGATATTTTTACTAAAATTTAACAGTACAAGTAAAGTCGCTAAGAAAATAAAAATTCATTTAATTATTTTTTAATTTTTGTTTTATGCAGATGTAGAATTGATAATCGAAATCCAGGTAGTTGCAATCGATATTTCGTTGCTCATCAATCATATGTACTGATTTTGATATAATGGAAGTTGAGGCAAAATTATTTTGACTTTCTCAATTTCTTGAAATATTCAGTCAATTTTATAAGTGCTTTGAAGATAAATAATTAAGTAATATAAAAAAATATGAAAATATTTTGATATATTGAAATTTCTGTACGTATATCAAATACACAAAATCCAATTTCAACCCTTATATAAAATACATACTAAATATAATATTTTTAAAAGTTATTGAAATGTTTTAAACATCAAAATATAAACACCTCAGTAGAGTAAATTGAAACAAAATTGTTGCAAAAAATTTATGTTCCATAATCTAATATTTTCACATTTAGGACAATAGGAATTTTCTTTCTAGAATAAGAAAATTTCTTGTTTATTGAAATTTATAAAACAAAAAAATTTATATTATAAAATTCATTTAATTTTAATTAATGAATTAATTCAAATGAAATTTCAAATTAATGAATTTGTCAATTATAAAATTCATTTAATTTTATAATTGACAAATTCATTAATTTGAAATTTTGACAAATATTAGTTAATTAAATTAAGTAGCTATAAAAAAGTGAAGTACCCATTAATTTGTTTACCTGTTTTTAAGTGATAATAGTTATAAAATTATATGTAAGTAAAACCTGAGAGATTCTACTTATTTTGTGTAATCAGTTTCTTTTTATCAATTGATACATGTTCTACATTATATAAAAATCATGATAGCTCACATTTGAATCAATCCTAAGTTTTTTTATCCTACTTTTAGCTATCAACCAAAAAACATCAACTTAAAAAAAATCTTACATTTTTGTGTTATTGTTTTTTTAATATTTCTGGTAAATATGAAGTTTATGTTAATTATATATAAGAAAAAGAAACTGAAATTTAATTTTACATAAAAAAGAAATAGAAGTATAGTTACCATATGGTAAATGTAATTCAATTTTTTATCATTAATTTTAGTGAGAAGATTGAAAATATCATTTTAAAATCTTTATTTTAATGGTAGGAGGGAAGGTAATGGCTGTTATTCAAATATACTTATTCAAGTATTCATTAGTGAGTCATTTCTTCACTTATTAAAGAATTTCTCTCTGGAAAAAAAATTCTATATAGATATGCAGAGACAAACATTGTCTTTATTTTGAAACAGAACCACATTTTTCTTAAATACAATCACTTGAATGTTTTCAGAATTTGAGAAAAGATATTTTACAAATAAATCGCTTTATACTAACTAGTTCTATCTCTACTGCTGCATTGTCTACTTAAAAATCAAAATTTTCCATGATATAATGAAAGAACTCTTCTGCATTAGTCTCTGTAAAATGTGATTTGTCAAACTAAGCAACAATTTAAATTTTAGAAACATTTGTTGAATGCACTTCTCAAATTTCAAATAATTTTGACATATTGTCTGCTGTTGCCAAGATGCGTTAAAAACCCTATCATGTCAAGCTAGGGATCAAACACACAAGTATTCATCAGAGGTGATATTTCTCCCTCTGTTAAACCTCTTTTAAAAAGAATGTAATATGTGCTCTTTTTTTTTTAACCTTACCTTTATAAGCAGCGTTAAAGAAAATTTTTGATGATGTCTATAAGAAAAGCTCCTAGAGTGCAGCAAGCAGCAGTCATTTCTCATATTCACGGTAATTATGTGAAGTCTGAGACTTATACAAAGATGGATTAAAGATTTTTCTTATATGTTCTTAGTGTACTACTTATCAGGTTAAGCCTGGCAAAATCTGCAAACTTAAACCTAACTAAAGAGGATCTCTACATTCTTGATATACTGGAGTCGTGGACTTCATTGATGAGTCCCCATTCACCAGCAAAGCTAAACTGACAAGAAAAGAAAACTGCCAAACTGTGTCTTCTATTACAAGGAATTATTTACTTCATTCTTTCAAAAATTCTAAGACAAAACTCTTGGAAATGTAAAACTGGTACGGTTCAACTAAACATTTTTTGTATGAAATGATAAATCATTACATAATCTGGCTCATCAATTAGTGCTTTAAACAAACTTCTCTGAATTACATGTGCCCTAATTTAGTTCACTATTCTTATCATTGTTTAATTACTTTATTCATATTTAAAAACTATCCACACAATGACTTCGAGTGTATTACACAATGGTAAGAAGAAATGTTTGAAAATTGTCTTTATGATACAAATTTATGACCTCTACCATCGTAGAAGCTCCATCAGATGCTAAACCTTCCAATTTATATGTACAGAATTATCAGAATTGATTAAATCTTTAACTGCTAAATATATGTTGTATTCAATAGTGCATTGTACTAATAGTATAATCTTTTAGTGTTAACATGTTATCGTTAAAACATACGCAGTTTTGTGAATCGAATTATCCAAGTTAACAAATGTTGCATACAAAAAACATAATTCATAACCTAACATGTATGTTATAAAATGTGAGATATGCTAACAATGTTGTGCTGGAGAAACAATTAGTTGTGGTCAGAATTAAGTTTAGTAAATAGGAGTATTAAAACAATCCTCACACTCAATGGTCTACATATTTCACTAATTTCATTGATTGCTTTAAGTAATTCTGTTTTTAAATGAATCAACATAATTTGCTTACACTTCAAGCTAAAAACTAAATCATTTAATGGTGCAAATATACAATCTGAAAACAATTTATTTTTTAAAGTAACTGTTATGAATGTGTTAAGTGATAGAATTGGAATTAATATAAAAATATATGGTAAATACCTAATCCTCAAAATTAAAAGTTAGAGCAAAATATTGTGTATAATCAATTATTGAAATGGAATCAGTTGAGTTTGGATTTTAAAATAATTTATTGCATGTATTGAGAACAGAAAAATCAATGGCTATTAAACTGGTAATTACTAATAGTAGAAACAAGGCTGCCAGTATCTTCATTTTAAAGAAACTAATTTCATTAATTGAAATAGAAATAGTAAATTTACTTTAAATAATGTTTTTTTAATTTAAAATATCTGAATATTTTTCATAAACAAGCTATTAAAGTGTGCAAAGAATAAAATTAATACATATTTCATTACAAAAAACTGCATTAAAAAATAAAATGGCTCATTTTAAAAAATATTTTTATAGGATGATGTATGTACTTGTTCTGCAATCAAATTTATTTAAGTTATCTCAATACTTACATAAACTGATGAGAACTATTATATAATTGTGTTAGTTGTATTACTAATTTGTGTAGAACTAATTCATAGTATTTTTAATGAATTTAATATGAATTGAAAAAATAAAAACTCAAATTGATTTATGCAATTATATTTATTGCATAAAATTAAATTGTTTTATGTAATAAATATATTTTTTCACAAAAATGCTTCTAACTTTTTAATAGTATAGAACTTTTACAGAGTATTAAGATTGTATAGGAAAAATTTTAATTAGATCAATGCAGTAAAAAAAATTATTATAAAAATTGTGCATATTATTTTATTTCAATTATGAATCACATTAAGAATAGAATTTATAAAATTGCCTGGTTATCATATTATTTAAAATGTACTATATAAGTACAAAAGACATTTATTTTTAAAAGAATAAAAATAAATTTTAACTGTTTGAGTATGGTTGCAGTTAAATAAACCTTCCTTTAGGCATTAAATATCATGTAATATTATTTTAAATAAATGTACTCTTAATGTTAATGAAAACAATTTTAATATAAAGACAGATCAAAATATAGTGAAAAGGAAGTAATAAATTTAGTAATTTAATTAATTAGAATTCACTAACACATTTACATAAACATTTACTTTTAGCTAAAAGTTACAAAAATTTATATATTAAATTGAAGTTAGTATGTGATTTTAGAGATAATACCGAATAATATGTTCTATTTATAATCTTTCCATATTTATTAAACAAAAGTTATATGAATTCATTTAATATGAAAATTTCTAATGTTTAATCACACAAAAAAAATTAGAAATTTATCCTTTTCTTATAAATTGGTAATTTTTTAAATTTCTTAATGATAAATTTTGATAAAAAATTACTATTTTATATTTTTAGAAATAAGCAAAAGAATTAACAATTATCTACTACAAAAATATGACAACCAATTTAATATGGACTTTTTATGTGTATTATTAATTTACAAATATGCATAAGAATTTCCCATTTAAAAATATGGTCTCTAGAGTTTTACACTGCTGGCCATTAAAATTGCATTTTTTAAGAGTTGAAGTATACAAATGATTAACATTTTAGGTCCTTTGGACAGTGCAGGAGAGTTGAACAATATCTGAAGCATTCCATACAATATCCTAGTAGAATTCCCAATTGAAAATTCGTTTTATAAAGTTGGAATTTTCTCAGAATATCGTGTTTTGCCTCAAACAAGAAGAAATGCTTACCAGCAAATATCGGAATTTGACAAAGAAAGGATTGTTGCCTATCTAGAATGTGATTATTATTCTGTGGGTAAAGCCAAAAGAATGGTTAAAATCCAAACATATCATGCGAATATGAAATTGTTAGGCTCCAGAATATTCTAATGAATAGCATGCACATTCTAAACGCTATCACAAGACTAATGCCTGAGATATAATGAGGCTGACTTTACAAAACTACAATCACATCATAAACCATTAGTCAGGAAATATTTCTGCATGTGTTATTTTAGCATATCCAGTATAAGTTTGTACAGCACAATAATGTTTGTAGCATGATGGACTTTCAGCACAACAATCATTACTTCAATTTTCCTTAACAATGCAGCATCGAAACAAATGGTGACTCTAGTGTTATCAATGACAAAACTACATACAGGATTGGAAAAATGTTGTTTTTACAGACATGTTCATGTGTGAATCATTTTGATGGTTCATATGATCCTTGGAACAGATATGATGGTATGGGTAGCAATTGGGTACACAATATATATATATTTCTGGCTCAGATTGGTAGTAATTTGAATGGTAATCTTTACTTTTTTATATCTTAAGACTAATGGTTGCATTCTGTATTAGTTATAAAAAAAAGCTATCTTTAAACAACATAATGCAAATTTGCATGTTGCGCATCGTATTCTGAACTTCCAGGATATAGAGGTTATTCAATTGTTGTCCTGGCTATCTAGACCTCTTACCTGCTAAAAACATCTGATCATGGATTGCTGCGATTGGTTCACTTCTGTCCAATTTCTGTTGTTAATAGAGTTGCATAGACTTCCAACATCATGGAATGAATGGTCTGTTGCTCCCATCCATAAGCCTAGTTTTACTCTATGCCTAACCACAGTTAAAGACTTTTTTTTTACTATCTGGGTAGCAAACTGTTTTTACTAATTTTGCACTACTTGTAAACAAACCTCCAAACTACTAGCAAATTTAATCACTTTGTTATCACGACGAACTCTTTATGTACAATAACTTTATCATTTATTTTCCTATATAATGTTGCAGTTTTAATGGATAACAGTATATGTCTTGTGGGGATATTAGTTTTAAGCATATGGTTATTAATCCTTCAAAAGGTACAATAACTTAATAATTTGTGAACAGAATTCTCACCTTGAAGATACGTGATAGTTGCTCTATAAGAATATTTGCTTCATTATTTTTACTCAGGTGATTAGCCGTTTGCTTACCACTCATGTTATTCCACTTATGGTATTTCTTTGGTTGGATGCAGAGATCTCACACTTATACAAAGGTGATATTCTTGATGCATATGTATGTCCTTATGCCAGAATAATAGGTAATTTTCTGCTACATGATGATAGTGCAACAACAAAGAAAGATGCATTGTAAATGCTTATTGTGACCAGAAAAACAATTCAATATATGGAGAGTCCTGCTTCATCACTGAGTTTGAGTCCTATCAGGCATTTTGGAATGCTTTAATGAAAATAGCTACATTCAGCCCTACTCTGAGAACTCTATAAACATTTACAATTGCTTTGCAAGATTAATGGTTTACTTCCTAGATAGACTACAAAATTTACAGTACTGCTCATCAATGTATATATGTCATGTGTTACTTCTAGAAAACCATACTCTTCATTAAATTAACACTTTGACAGTATTACATAGATTAGTTCATTTTAAACATATGCTAATTTCTATAAAACCATAACTCTCTAACAATTCCTTTTCATAATATCTTATACTTAACTATGTAATTTAAACTGTGGGTTAAATTTCATTAATTCAACATGCATATTTGTATAATCATAATTTTTGTAATTGTCTCTTAATTTTTGAAACATGAATTGGAATGAAAATAAAACCATTCACATAGTTCCTAGAATATAATGAAAATTAGGATGTTTTATTACATATTGATTTATAATTTTAATCAAAAAATTACTCAGAAAGTCATATATAATATTAAATTGCTTTGATTTTGATCACGAAAATATTCCAATAAAAATAAATACAGTTCTTTATTTATTTAATTTTGGGGATAAGCTGAAGATAGAATGCATAAAAATTATGCACATAGTACTGTTTACTAGAAAATATTTAATATCTTTTAGCTTTACATTTTTACTACATGTTCATATAATGAAGTTTTAATTTATTGTTAAATTTAACTTTAAACATTAGTATAACTACAGTAATTGTTCTTAGGTATTCTTTATGTAAAATGTCTATTAAATTAAATATCATGAAAAATACATTTTGTTTGTTAAAATATTTATATAACAATATGTACACAAATATGAAATAATAATCATCTTTTCTTATGAGTTGCAAAATATTTTTGTCTAAAATTTATGGCTGTTTCAGGAACATAGCCCTTCTCTGTTGCATCTACCTATAAATATACATACAGAATATAGTACAAAAATCAGAACATTAAATTACATTTATAAACAAAAAAATTTAGAGTAAATTATGTTAATAAATATATTTTCCATTATAAATATAATAATCCTAGATTTAAATTTTTATTTTCCATAAATTTAACTATAATAAACACCTAAAATTTAAAATTTTTCAAACTCAGTATATTAGATAATAAAAAATTACACACATTTTCCTTGATTTTTTCCATAGTAATAAGATATCTAGAAGAATGGCCAGTAAGAGCTTGTTTGCAGCTTCCAATTAATTCTAAACATGGATGATGAGGAAGTTGCTTTTTGTCAAAACTAGAAAACAGATGTATAAGAAATTAAGCTTCATAAAATTAGAAACTCCTTTCAAAAACAAATTTTCTCAAATGAGATTTTGAAACTAGAATGACAATAGCCATATCTAATTCTTAACAATATATACAGTAAGATGAATAATAAAAATTTTAATCACTGTGTTTTATTTAAGAATTATAATAACTTATTTACTATACAAATTTAAGGTTTTTGCTCTGCTCAAGAAATGCCCATGAAATATCATATCCACCACCCTATATAGAGGCCAGCTAAAAAAGTTTGTTTGAGAAATAAATCATACTCATAGAAAGCTAAAAAAGGATATTCATTCATTGTGAAATGATCACATCATTTAGCACATTAGATGCTACATGCTTCACCAATAAAGAATAAAACAATAAATTAATCAAATAGAGAATAAAACAGTATTTATTAAGTGAGATGATTTACAAGATTTTGAATAACATTATTTATTTCTCAATTGAGAATTTTCAAATATAGAGTTATAGATAGAAAGAAAATATAAGAAAATTGATTATATTTTAGTATATATCTAAAAAAAGAAGTGAATTTTCAGATTGAAATTTACACTGTACTTTCAATGAATTCAAATGAATATATAAAAATAAAATCATAGCACATAATGAAAATATTTTAATGTTTTATAGCTAAAATTTCAGTAATTATAGATGGAATTTTCAACATTTTAAGCCAATTAAATAATAAACTTACTCTTCATTAAAAGATGGCATCCAATATACTAAACGCCCATGTAATTTAAGATATATTGAACTAAAATCTAACAAATCTTCAATTATATCTTGTAAATTGTAAGATACTTTTGATGGAATATGATTCATTGCTCTAAAAATAAATACTTTAAATTAGATTAAAAGTTCATAAAGATGCAATAATTTTACAAGTTTCTCATCAAATATTGTCATAATTTAATATATTAAATTATAATAACCAGTGAATTTTATTTCTGTAATCTAAAATAAATAAAAATAACAATTGATAAAAAATTACTGTTTTTACTATTGTTCTTTTTACTTTAAATAATTTAAAATGATACTCACAAATGATCAGGAATTTTGTAATCTTTTTCAGTACCTATTCTTTCTGTTGATTCTCTGATACCATAGGGAGCTATGAAAATAAAAATAAGTTTAAAATAAATTACATTCTTTCACAATTCTTGTAAAATGTGATATAACTTACAATCTTATGCATAAATGGCACCATAATTAACTGTATTATTTAATTAGAAAATCATTTACGTTTATTCTAAAAAATTCCTAAAATCTGAATTCATTACAAAATGACTTAACTTTATTTCATTAACAAAAATTTATATTCTGAAAAATAGCACAGAATCTTAGTAAAGGAAAAATATACTAGCTTCCAATTCAGAATCTCTCAGACTACTTTAAAATGTAAAATATTTTTTTTTGATTTTAAAATTTAAAAAAAAAACTGTTTATATTCCAAAAGCTTAAGTAACACAGTAATAATCTGTTTTACAAAGATAGCTTTTATATATTTAAATAAATTTTGTAGATTTAATTACATTGGTTCCATATCAGTAAAAAAAATTTTTTTAATGAAATCTTATAAAAGCTTACAAAACTATATAAAATAGTTTTGTTCAGATGGTTAAGAAACAGAATTTAATCATTACTTAGTTCTAATTATGCTTTTCAGCAAACATTTTATTCCCAAAGACAAGCAAAACACTACCAACAACTGACAAAACCAAGAACTGAAATTTTCTACGCAAAGGTACAAACAGAACTGCAGACAAGATAACATTCCTAATAAACATTCTTGCCTCCCAGTATCTTGACTATTCTGCAAGATCACAAATAATTTCACAATATAGCATATGATCTCTACCTTTTCCTTCTCAGAATTCTAAATTAAGCAAACAAAATCAGTTGTAAGGTCTATGTGGTATCAATTAGCTAGTCAGCAAAGCAATCATGAACTATAAATAGATAGAAAGCTGCAACAACATTGCATTTTAGATTATTGGAAATAAAAAATGCACTTGAACTCAACTTTTTATAGCCAAACAAAGCAAAAGATCTAATAAGATATTATTCATAAATAAAATTTTTAGAAATAATTTTATTCTTGTTTAAAAAAAATAGTTGTATTAGGATTTTGTAACAAGCTGGCACTCAATGGCAACCTTCTTAACAGATGGACACTATGAATATTAGTTTTAAAATAACAAATCAATGAATAATAGTCCTTCTCGTTAAAGGAACACAAAAAATATCCTTTACTTGATACAAAATGTCACCAACACAACAAGTCAGTTTGTAAAAATAATGGTCAAATGCATCTAGAGTAAGATCGATATAAATGTAAATTATTTTTTGCTTATGGATATCAATACCTTTAAATAATTTTTAGATTGTTCAGTAAACAGCAATAGATATAATATAAACTACTGCTGAAAACAAAATCATAAATTCTAATTTATTTGGCTAATCAATCACTTTAAAAGAAAGATAACTACATAATACTTCAAAAGCTTGATAAATTATAAAGGAGAAATCTCTGTAAAAAAATAAATATTAAAAAATAAAAAAGACAACCTTGGCAATTTAGATATAATTTTGCCATAAATGGCAGTTGATCGTTGCTCTCATCTTCAGTAAAGCAGTTTAAAGGTTATATATACTTAAGAAATAAATAATTTTGATAGTTTAGAATTTAAATTAAACTGTAAAGTTAAATTGTATTCATCTACACAAATAAAATAATGACCATAAAATTAAAAGCCTCTTAGAATTACAGAAAATAAAACAAAAAATAATTTGTAGAAGATGTTAAAAAATAGTTTCTAAAAAGCTTCAGATAATTTTACATCTTTTGGTAATGAAGTTACTCATTAAAATAAAACAAAATTGAATTGTTTACATATTCAACATTTCTTTATCAGCTTTAAAGCAGGTAATTTTAATTGATGAAAAATTATTGCAATAATAAATGTAACTTAAACAATAAGATCCTTTTAAATTGCAAAATATTTCATAACTTTATAACACAATTTAAATATAGATATGTTATAGCTGCTTTCATTTTCATATAATATAAATAAAAATTATTTTTTTATAGAATTTTTCCTAAATCAAGCTTATTATACTATTATTACACAAATTAATTTAACCATGTTAAATTTTCCTTATTTACAAGTTATAGCATCAATAATGTATGGATAAAACAGAAATAAAATGGTAATAAGCCTACAAATTTTTAAAAAATATATTATAACATACGATCAGTTATAATTGCATCAAAGAATGATGAACTTCTCCATAATGGTAATGAAGTATCTGAAATTATGACATCTAAGTACTGAGATTCATAGCCATACTGTTTCATATTGGAATAAATACTCTCATCTGGTTCTCTTTTCTTCTGATTCAATCTAGATGGTTTTGCTGTTAAGGAAAATAAGGACACATTTCAATTAAATTTTCATGTATTGTAAAAATTATATAGGATTAAATAAATTAGGATTAAATTATATAGGATAATAATAAAAATTTTTATTTTACTTTTATAAATTTATAATTCCAATAATAAATATCATAAATTAGAATTTTAAAAAACATTATATGTGCAAATATTTTAACTTTTATTTCCAATGCATTTATATAATTTCAAATTAAATGCAATGTAAAAATAAATATAATTTTAAAAATATAAATTTCCTATCAATACTATGTGGTTGCTTATAAATATTAGGTAATTTTATTATTTTAGTTGTTACAAGAAAAAAAAAATAGAAACAGTACATAAAAATTATTATTTGTGAATAGCTAATTTTGAATTTAGTATTTATTATTAAATCATATTCTATTAAATGATGAACTGAGCATAAATGTTTAATGAATATCTCTCAGGAAAACCAAACTATGAAACAGTTTTCAAAATATATTCAAAGCATTAAAAAAACTGAAAAGTTTTATAATTTGATAAGAAGATAATAACATGTTTCCATTAGTATTATAAGCAAAATATTAAAATTTACATGCAATAATTAAAACAAAACCAACAAAACATATTTACACTAAATTCAATTAAAAAATTATATAATTAAATTTAAATGTTTAAAGACAAAAAATACAATAACTTACAATTTCCTTGCAACTAAATATGACAGATAGAAATAAAAACAGTAAAAAAATTTATACTTACATATTAAAGTCTAATTTCTATCAATTTAAAGACAAGCATAACATTTAAAAAAATTTTTATTTATAATCTTAAAAGTACTTTAACGTTAAAATTAAACATATTAGCAGATATTCAGAATATATGTTTATAATTATATAATAATGATTAATAAGTCAAAAGAAAATTTTTAACAACAGATTACAATCATATATTGAAAACTTATTAGAAATAGGAGGAAATCAAGATAACTTAAGAGAGAGATAACAGTAAGTTTTTCTTACCCACCTTTACCATGAAGCATAAGATAATCAATATCAGTTCCGAAGACATATCCACCAAAATGAGCAGCAGCAACCAAAAGACCACCTAAAATGAAAAAGGATACATTAATATTAAGAAAATAAACTTGCATACATTTATATATCAATATGAATATATATATTTCTATACTATGTTACTAACAAAAATTTAATACATGGAACTTTCATGTAACATCAGAAAGAATAATAAACACAATAAAAATATTTTTTTATTTGTATAAAAATTAAAATATTATAAAAAGAATTGTGTCAGTCCCATATCTTTAACATGCAGAATATTTAAAAACTTTATTTTTTAAATTATTTAATTCATAATTATATTTTATCACTGGAGAACAATTCTTTAATAATTAAACCATACCAATTAGAAAAAAAATTATTTTAGAAATTGTTACAATATTAACTAATAATTCAGCCTTTATACTTAATTACAAATCAAACAAAATTTTTTCCTTTAAGAATTTTCCTTTAATTAAAAATCTTAATATTCAAAAAAATGATATTTGTTAACAAACCTGTTCCCACAAATGGATCTAAAACTATGTCTCCAGGTTTAACGCATGCAGCATTTGCCATTACTAATGAAAGTAATGGGTCCATAGTAGTATTTCCAATGAATTTTCTTGTTTTCAAATTTATCTTTTGGCTAACAGCTCTTTGACCATCAGCTATCTAGAAAATAGTTATATATCAATTAATTGAATAAAATCGTATTCCATTATTCAGGTAAAAAAATAAATATAAAGTTAATAAAAAATGATATCACATTTAATTACAGAAAAAAATTAACACATTCTTTCAGAAGTTCATCATTTCAAATAAATTTATAACATAGCTATCATTTAACTAAATTTTCGAACAGAAATAGGTAGATTGGAAAGATCACATAGAAATGACAAAATCTCTCTTAACAGCTTTATTTACAGGATACCTATAAGTTGTGAGTTTTAATTGTTCTTCAGAAAATTATTAACAGAAACTTTAATTAATTAATATAAATTTGGATAGCAAAAAGAAAAGTGAAGAAAATCATGCAAAGGAAAACACGTTAGACATAAAATAAGAAACATACATAAATTAAAATGAAATTAAGGAATAAAAATTATTTTTGAACTTTTATTTTTTTACATGAAATTAAAAGTTGACACACAGTGGCCTAATGTTGTTAGGAATATAAAATTAAAAGAAAACATTAAACTTAAGGGCTATTATATAGTTTACTCTGATAAAAAAAAAGTGGTAAGCTTTCCTGTAATCCTGTGTCACTTATTGCCCTATTTGTACATCAGTTTCTTTATTCATATTTGCGAATACATATGAATTAAAATCAATTGGAAGGGAAAGCACCTTAACATCCTTAACATATACTATCCTCCCAACCAAAAATGTTTACCTGCTAATCTGTGTCATATATGATGAAAACAATATTCTTTAGGTGACTTAAAAGTCAAACATTCCACTTAGTGTAGTATAGATTATAATCAGAGAGGAGTTGTGTTACTTGATTTTTTGGAAAACAATGTTTACTTTATTATCAATAATGATTCATCTACTCACTTCTCTTATAGCTATAATACCACAAATGCTTTAGACGTTTCTATTGTCAATTCAGATATCTATTCTTAAAGCAAGTGGACAATATTACAAGATATAGGCAGTGACAAGATTATGAGTGTTTCATCATCTGAAGAATCTACCTTCTTTATACCTGTCTTAGAGGCAGTTAAGCTTCTTTTACTCTTTAAAGATGATTTATGGAGCCCTTTTCTTGCATTTTTTAATTTTTAGGATCTTTGAGACTTAGATTTTGTGAAAGACTGTGGAGAAATTATTTTCAGGATAGGAGAGACATTTGTATTAGAAATATTTAAGGAAAAGTTTGGAAAATTTAAGAAATCTGTTTGGGTACTACAAGACTTTCATGACTTTTTTACTGCTTGTGAATAGCTAGTACCTTGTTGAGGGATACGGGGTGACACTGTATGCCTGACATCAGGGTATGACAAGTTTTGTTTCATTTTCACAGTAATAATTTCCTTTTCTAAAATCCACGTTGGGCATGACTGGGAGTAATAGGGATGTTCACCACTGCCCATAAAGCTGTCATAAGCCTTCTTATTTTTCCAGTTGCAGGCATTGAAAAGATTATATCTAGAAGATGTAAGATTGGACTGTTTGCTGATAATGTCTTATGGCATCCAGTAATGATAATGGTCAAACAGAATCTATGGTAAATACTATCCTCTGAGGTATCAGTTTTGATGAGAATCATACATTGAATTTTAATTTATCAAAATCAATTATTAGCTTTTTCTCAACTTATCAGCAATCATACAATTAACAGCCAAAAATCATAATGGATGGTGAATAACTGCTATACAAAAAATATCCTAAATATCTGGGTTATATTTTGGATCTTGAGATCCTCAGTAACAAGCATATAGACTATTAGCAAATAAATCAAAGAGATGAGACTTATTGAAATACAATAAAGGTAAAGATTGGAGTACAAATGCCAATACTCTCAGATTAACTTATACCACTCTGATCAAACCTAATTTGAAATAGTTTTCAAATTTACTTTTGTGCATCAGGCACTAACATATTAAAATATGAAAGAGAGCAATTAAGTGCTGTTCACATTATCAATGACATGAGACAGTCCTGCCTCATAGATCTTATATTATATGAATGTGATATTAAGCCTTAATATTTAGAAGAAACACATTACTTGCAAAGTATTATAATTTGCTCTACAGATTCGACTCAGTAATTGGACAAACCGACAGAAACTGTGTGTGAGAAAAAACAGTCCTTTCTCTCAAATTCACCTGAAAGACTTAAAAATCATGACGAATACTTTTTACGAGCAGTATTTAACATCATGGCAGGCTTGCCTGGTGTACATTTCTAAATTGAACTAAGAACACTAATAAACAAAAATCATGACTAGTCTGAGTATCTATATCAACTTGCTTCAGGTTTTAACCACAAGTCAAATTTAAAAAAAAATTAATTAAACAACAAGTGAATTGTTTAGGATTTTATTATTAGAAATTATTTTCTTGATGCGTTAACAAAAAGAGAAAAAACTTGATTTTAACTAGCTTTTGTTTAAATTAGAAATTTTATAGAATTTTCGACTCAGCATAAAGTTTTACGTTGAGATATTACCAATGTGTTTGAGGAATAAAAATCAAAAAGAAGAATGACGTTATGAAGAAATGCTAGCTACTGCATCTTTTTCTGAGTACGACTATAATATGAGTGGCAGATAAGTTTGTGAGGTATCATGCTATGCAAGCCTTATGAGGACAACTGTAGTCATCGTGCTTCGCATCTAAACACAACATGAAAAAATTTAATTTAAAATTATTGTTGTAATTTCAGAATTGAATAATGGTACTTCTGCTGTAGATACCTCAATAAAAACCAAGATTTTTAATCAGAATGTTAGTTATAAATGAGTGATAGAACTGCTAATTGCTCCACATAATGGATTTTGCTCCCACACACATTTTGAAATATTTTATCCCCTTCACTTTATTGAATCATATCAATTTGAAATTACCTTAATTTTAAAAGAAAAGAAAAGTAAATTTTCACAATAGTAACACTGGTTTAAAGATCTGAATAAATTTTTTCTAGGAAAAAATTGATGTTAGAAATTATAACAAAAATACTTGTAATTATGAAAAAATAACACAATGGAATAAAAAGTAAAACAAGACATATTTTTTCTTTAAAAACTTCTTTGTTTAAACATTGAAAATTTAAGTGCATGAGTATTTCAACAAATATATTTTCAAAAAATTATTATGTTCTCTACAAATATTTCAGAGTTAAAATTTACAAAAATGCCTCTCACACTAGTTTTATTTCTAGAAATTAAAATGAAAGCTATTCAAATATGTCTAAAAATTATAAAAATACAAACCCATCGTCCAAAAAATAGTCTGTATGGGAATTTAGGTGCATAATTCCTATCAATTCCATAGTATTCCATAAAAAAGAAACTAAAATCTGGATCCTTCAACTTAATAGGACCATCAAATTCTAAGAATTCTAATTCCTATTCAAAAAAAAAAGTATTTTTTACTCTATTACATAAAAGTTGAAAATATAGCTATTTAAAATTTAATTTTAAAAAATAATACTTCATTCAAAATTCACAAAAACAATAACTTTTAACTTTCTTTCAATAAAACTATGTCTCCAAAAATTACTATTTTTATTATAACAGCAGTACCAATGAAAAATTAGCAAAATTTCATGCACACATACAAGTTTTTCATTAAAATTTTGAAACTCGGCAGTAAGAAATTATTCTGTTTTAAGGATTGAGCGATAATAATCGAAATGTTTTGATGTAATTAAATAAGATACGTACTGAATATTTTATATATAAAAAAGCATAACCTTAAAATTTCAGGATTCAGACAAAACATGTTCAAAGGAGAAATCAGAATATGTTCAGAAGTGTCACATTAGGAATTGAAAGAAATATAATTAATATTCAAATGCTCCCAGATTATTACACACAATGAATTACCTGTACATTTGTTACAGAACTTTTTTATTTTCACAGTAGCATCAAAGATTCTTCAAATCAGCATATGCGGCAAATAATTCATTCTAATTAAACACAATTTAAAAAAGGCTTTTAGACTTTTTAATTTAAGAATCAAATACAACTATCTTCTAATTACTTTCATCCTGGAGCTTGAGTGGCTACCAAATGTGTCAACAGCCAAACATTTTTTTAAAAAAAAGACAGCTTTGTAAGAAGCTGCAAACTGTTCCTCAGGTACATAGAACTGTGGTTATAGCCTCAGGGCTAGGCACAGAGAAGCACGCTTGTGCAACAACAATCGCGATTATAGTGTCCTAATGATGGTTATGGTATACCTGGCAAACTGCTAGAGTATCTTGCCTTATCCAGTAACTCAAGCAATACTGGATGAACTTTATTCTTCAAGATTTAATGCCACTACTTATCCAGGTAAAAAGTTTTTAATTAGATCTGTCTTTTCAAGATAAAGAAATCTCGAGTAAACCAATTATGAGAGTAGAAATGACTCCTTTGGTAGTAGTGGCAGAAATGACTGCAAGTCCATCCACTGCTGAGCAAAGTAAGAAGCTATTAGTAGCATAACTGCTTTTCTAGACAGCATAAAGAAAACAACTTCATGACGAAATTTTTTCAACAAGACCCTGTGTGCAGGAAATGCTATAAGAGTGAGGAAATGGTGCATCATATTTATACGAATGTCGTGTCCTTGCATTTACTTGATTTACTACTATAGGTACTCTTGGTACTAAAGAATTACACTTCAGCATCATGAAGAGCCATTCTGATTTCATAAATAAGGTGAAACACATTAATAAATGTAGCTAGATTATTTTGAATTTAGAGCTTTTTGGTATAAAATGCTTTTAGCAGTGGTACTTTGGCTGTCAAATCCAATATAGAACTATTTCATATATTAATTTTTCAATGAAATATTTATTCAAAATAATATTAGTTTTGTATATCAATTTCCATGAAACTTATTATAAATTAATTTTAAAAACATTTTTCTTACTTAAAATTATACTGTTCAGTAAATAAGATTTTCATTCAATTTAATTAGTTAATTTGATATTAATTTAAAATTTTATTTTTGTTAAATTTTTTATAAATACTGATTTTCTAATTTTTAGCACTGAAAAAATAATCTGGCAGTCTTGATAAAACATTTTATTGGTTTCAGAATTTACTGATAAGGTAATTTTCAATTTACTATCTATATAGAAATAAAAAAGAACAATGATAAATTACTATAAAAATAGAACTGAATTTTTTATTAGATTACTTAGACATTTTCTACAATTACAGGAAGATTAAGTAGGTAATAATTTTTCAGTCAACATGAATTCATATTTTTACTCACTGTGTTTATACACATAATTTTTAGTTTTTTAATTAAGACATTAACTGGATAGATTTTATTATATTATGTTTAAATTTTTATCTTATACTCCTAAAATTCTGTCTTGTAATTTTGAAAGTATTTGTATCCAAAGTAAGAAGCTTAATATAAAATAATAACAACTAGTTAAAGTCAAATTTATTAAGAATAGTATATGGAAAAGATTACAAATTCAATTTTCATTTAATAATAGCTATTGTATTTTAAAGCATTTTAAAACTCATATTTATAACATAAATTGAAATTCAAAGTCATTAATTTTTTCACAGCATTCAAAATAATTTTAATAGAAAAATTAATAAAAAAGGTAAAATAAAAATTTAGTTAAAAGCTAAATTAAATGTGTTTTTTATTTAATATGATAAAAGATTGGAGATAAACTAGAAAACTGTAAAATGGTTCTTATTTTATAAGAACTAAAAATTATTAGCTAAATATTGTTAAGAGAAAATAGGAACAAAATCCATCTTTATAACTGTAAGTCATTGCTTTGTTATGGCTCTGAAATCTTCTGTTATTGGCGTGCTAGAGACTGCCTATGGCAATGACTTCAATCTTTTTTCACTTTATTGCATTTTATCAATTTCTAAGAATTTGTCATACAAACTTTCTGTTGTTTTTAACTAACATTGCTGTATTTTGCCTTGTCATTAGAAATTAAAAAATATACTGGCTATTCTGTTGATAATAGTTTAAAGTAAAAAGATAAAATTTTCTTAATTTCAACATTTTAGTTATATATTTAATGTGAGACTTACAAAAATTATATGCTTACTTACATCAATCCGTTGAACTTTGTAATCTTTTGGCATCTTTTTACCAAATGTTTCAACCATGATTCTAAAAGATACATCTTTACTACAATATGGTTGCTATACAAATAAAAAATAAATAATATTTTCTTTATCACAAAATTTAATTAAAAAAATATTGGTGATATCATAAAATATGGAATTTATAACTAAATATTAAAAAGAAAATAGAGAACAACAATAGAAAAGAAATATTAAAAAGAAAATAGTATAATGAATAAATAATTCATAAAATAAAAGCAGTTTTCTTTGAAAGGTAATTTTTTTAAGCAAACATGCTTGACAAAATATTTTAGTATGAACAATACCAAAATCCTTTTTTTTAATGAAAATGCCACTTTTTCAAAAGTTAAAAATTTCCTTACTTAATAAATGTTATGAAATCAATTTCTATTATATCTGATAATGGTAACATAATTTAAATACATTTTCAAAAAATGTCATACATTAAAAATAATTATCATGTATTTCCTAGTAACAAAAAATAATGTAAATAAATTCTATTGTTTTACCAAATTTATTCTAAAAGGATTTTATTATATTTTAAATTTTTAAATAATTTTAAAAAACAATTTTATACAAATATATTTGTTGACTTTTTTAATGCTAAGAATAACCTTCTATATAAGTATATTACATTAAAATATTTCTTTATAACCATTCCTGATATTAAAATATATAACTTTAGATATAAAAAAGTGAAAAAAAAATTTATGCTTACTATGAATGGCTTAGGAATATTTTTTAAGTTACAATGAAGCTCGCTAAGAGTTTTGCCTTTCGCCCATAATTCATATGCAGACCTATGTACAGATAAATGAGTAAAAATATTTATAAACTAATTCAATAGTAAATATATGCTGCAAAAATAAATGTTAATGTTGATGATAAATGACATAAATCATACTGAAACGAAACTCTGACATTCATTTTGCTAAACACAATATAACAAGATTTAAATCAAGTGGCCAATTGCTTGCCTGCTTGTCACTCAATGATCATTTTTTGCAGGAAGGGATTATTAGACCCGAACCTATGGTTTAAAGTGAGTTCCAAACCACTACAAACATCCATACCCAAGGTGGGATTAGAACCCACAAATTGTTGAACTGAAGGCACAAGCAATCAAGTGGCAAAATATTGACATACATACATAGGTGACTCAACAAAAAAAAATATTGTTTGCAAATTTAATTATGTTATAGTCATATTGTTTATGCAGTTATCAGCAGTTATTATAGTCATATTCATATTCACCATGCTGGTAGCTGAATGATTAGTGATTTGACCTTCTGCTCAACAGAGTTCTTTGGCTTAATTCCCACCATGAGGATGAATGCTTGTAATGGTTTGGAATTCACATTAAACTATATATTCTTGTCTAATTATCACTTTTCACTTGTATGCAAAAAAAATGTGTAATTTGAATTATAATGCTGTGAGTTTAGTGTTCTTTGTAAATTTGATAAATACTGAATGGAAAAATAATAAAACCAGTCACATCTCCTCTGATAAATATCCAAGTTTCTCCCATTTCTTCATTCACATGTTAACTGTTACTAAATATTTTTAATTAAAATATTATGTAAAAAAAACAAAATGTAATTATTCAACACATATTTGTAAAAAATAAAGTTTTTTTTTTTTTTTTTTTTTTTTTTTTTTTTTACAAAATAAACTAATTTATGTAAATAATAAAATAACTTACCTTATTAATACAGTTCTAGACATAACTTTTATGACATCAGCTGGTGATGAAAAATTAACTATAAAGTATGGCTATAAAAAAGTATCAAAAAATAAAAAGAAATTAATATGGTTAATTTTAAATTCCTACAATTTTCAAAAATAATGATTTAAATTAAAAAATGAAGTTAATGACAAATCATTACATAGCCTTAAATTAAATTACATGCATGGTAAGTGGTGAAAGGTGGATGTTAATTTATATCAAATCAAGTACAAAATTTTGAAAAGAAAATATTACATTTTTACAGAATGTTCTTTACTAGGTTTTTTATTAAGGAAATTAGTTAAAATTGTGTTTCCAAAAAGTTTTTATCAAGATTTATTAAATGCATTAAAAATAATTACATTGTAAAATGTTTACACAATACAGGGATTGAATAAATTAATTTGAATGAAAAGAAAGTGATAAAATATTGATAAACACACCAAAATTTTTCTTTTTCTTAAAATTATAAATAGGTTACAATAATTAACAAATATAAATAGTCTGAATACTCAATATTTTGCACAATTTTTTTAGCACATTATTTTTGAAATTATATATTTATTAATTTTTATAACCTGTATAAAATCGTTTCCCTCCAGTTTGCTCAACTACTATATACTTAATTTTATAAATACTCATAAAAATTTTTACGGTATTTCCTTCTATCATTTATTATTTATATGCTATTACGAAAATCATAAAAAATTTCATATATTTTATTTAACATGGCTTTTAAGAAATGCATTCCAAATAAATATTTAGGTTTGATTAATTTCTATGCTTTTCGTCTCTTTGGAACAAGTTTCTGAGGAAAATTCACTGATTTTCCATACAAAATTAAGATTAAGGAAAATCATATTAAAAGAAGGAAAACTTCAAACATTTAAAAAATATTACATACTATGTAGTAAGTTACATAATACTAAGTATAAAATTTATTTAACTTTTATAAACTATCATCAATAATATTAACTTTAAGTTGTATATTAAAGAAAATTTTAATAAGAAAACAAATTGGCCTTAGCCAATTCTTTTTCTGTAGTAATTTTATTGTTTTATTTTTATCATTGTAAAATTTTCTTTATTCTGACATTCACAATAATGTACCGAGCTCCACGGGTTCGTGTTGATTGAGAGTTGAATAAAGCGACCACTTAATGAACACAAGACTTTTATTCGTAAAAACTTCACTAGATAAACGAAATTCCCGCTGTAACAATCACAATTATACAGCTACAATTCGTCAGATACAATAGGAAATAGCTTCCAATCACAGGTCTCAAATACCTCAAACAGAGAACAACTAGCTGTCACAACTAATCGTCTTCACTCACTGACTGTCTTCACAAAAACTCTCTCTTCCATGTCGGGCTGCGGTATTTATACCTGACTTGGCGGAGAAATCTACCAATTTCGCCAAGGTTCTGGAAGCTTCTAGGCTATCTCGAAAAGTATTGGTCCTAGAGCTTAGGTGATAGGTGTTTCCAGAAGTATCGATTTCTCACCAAGTCACCAAGAATCTCGCCAACCGTCACCAAGTCGCCAAGAATCTCGCCAACTGTCGCCAAGTCGCCAAATCATTAGGAAATCCGCTTTTAAACTACAACACGTCTAAATACCGCAATTTTTGCCCAAAATGTGAGAATTTCCGATCTGTCTGCGATATTTTAAGACAAATATAATCATTATTTATAAATTTGTAACATTGCCCCCCTCTCAAGGACTGCACATCCCAGGCAGTACAATCCCCTGATAGGAGGCCAAATTTAATATAAAAGAATTTACATTTCAAGAGGATACAGAACACATTACATACACAAGCAACTAAAAATACAAGAAAATAGAAAAGATTAAAATTATCTATACTATTTACAAAGAAACCATGGTCTACTAATTTTTACTCTACATTACGATAAGGAGCTAATCTATCATAATGTACTACCTTTGGTTTTGAAGAAGATGATTTTCTTATACGAACCACGACGTCGTTCAGTCTTTTTAGGACTGTGTAGGGACCTTCCCAGTTGGCTTGCAACTTTGGAGAAAGTCCTTTACGTCGAATCGGGTTCCACAACCAAACTTTGTCACCTTCTTGAAATTCATGTCCTGTCGCTCTTGAGTCATACCTTGTCTTCATTCTTTCGGTCGTCAGGTTGATTCGGTCTCGAGCGAAGTTATGGACATCTTCAAGACGTGCCTGAAGGTCTCGAAGGTATTCCTCTGGTGATGAAGATGTATCCGGTGGACGACCAAACTGAAGATCACAAGGGAGACGAAGTTCGCGATCAAAGAGCATCTGTGAAGGAGTATATCGGGTAGTCTCATGGACAGCACTGCGATATGCAAGCAGAAACAGCGGTAGCTTCAAATCCCAATCTTGCTGATTTCTGGAAATCATAAGTGAGAGATTATTCAAGATGGTTCTGTTAAACCTCTCTACCATGCCGTCCGATTGTGGGTGTAGTGGTGTGGTCTGCGTCTTGTCTATTCCGAGAATTTGACACATTCCTTTAAACACAACAGAGGTGAAGTTTGTCCCTTGATCAGAATGAATTTGTAAGGGTGTGCCGAATCTGGAAACCCATTGCTGCACTAGAACCTCGGCTACTGTAGTCGCCTCTTGATCGGGGATTGCAAACGCTTCAGGCCACTTAGTAAAGTAGTCCATGACAACTAGTATGTATTTGTTGCCATTTGAAGATCGTGGTAAAGGACCCAAAATGTCTAATGCTATTCGCTCAAAAGGTGCTCCTACGTTATACCGTTGCAACCTTCCTCGGCTACGTTTCTTTGGTCCCTTACGTGCTGCACAGTCATCACAAGATTGACACCATTTCTCTACATCTTGTCTAGTTTTGCTCCAATAGAAGCGTTCTCGAACTTTCTGTAGAGTTTTCATTACTCCAAAGTGGCCTCCAGTTGAGCTACTATGCAATTCTTTCAAAACATCTGAAATTCTTGATTTTGGAAGAACAAGCTGCCATTTGAAATTACGTCCATCATCGGATTCCCATTTCCTGTATAAGACACCATTTCTTATATGGAGTGAGTCCCAAAGATCCCAATATTGCTTAGTAGCAGGACTGTAGGTGGAGATATCCTGCCAACTTAGTTTCATACTGGAAGATTCTTTTAATTCTAAAATTGGATTTATATCTGGGTCTTCTTTTTGGGCTTCTCTAAGTTCTTTATCACTCCATGGGTCTGGTTTCAATGGAGGTGAAACAGTAACTTGGCATACCGAAGGATTTACTAACTGATAGTTCTTCTCTGCTCTAGAACAATATCGGCAGCTTTCATTACACGGTTTCCTTGATAGTGCATCAGCATTTCCATGAAGAGTTCCTTTGCGATGACGTATTTCCATTTTAGAAATTCCACCATCTTTTGTTTTCGGACAGTATCTACGGACGTGTCCGACTCCACCGCAAGTCCAACACTGAATTTTCGTGTTTCTGACACCTTTACTCAATTCTATGCTACGTAATTTTCGCCGCAGATCTTCAATTTGCTTTCTTAGATCATAGTTCGCATCAGTAGCAGAGACGGCTCTGATTGAGTGCTGGTCTTTACGCGCGGCCTGCTGGGCAGCCTCTATCTTATGTGCGTATACTAGGGCAGATCCGATATCTTTGACATCGGCGAGTCTAAGTGTTTTCTGTACCTCCGGATCCCGCACACTATTGATGAAGTGATGGAGAGCCAAATCTTGACGTATCTCAGCTGGGCAGTCCGAAAATGCTAGATGGGAAAGTCGCTGAATATCGGCAGCCAATTCTTGCAGACTTTCACCCGCTTTTTGATAGCGAGACTTTAACTGTAATCTGCTATATTCTTTAGTGCACTTATCTCCAAACCGCAGCTCAAGCGCACTCGATAGAGCTTGGAAATCGTGCCTCTGCTCCTCCGGAAGCGTCTCGAGGATGTCAGCCGCGTCTCCTCTTAAAGAAGCCGCCAGGTGAAAAGCTTGGGCTCAGGGATTCCATCCATTAGCTTCCGCTACCATCATAAACTGGGTCTTGTATACTTGCTAGGATGATTTCCCATCAAATGTTGAGAGTTTAATATTGGCTAGGGAAGGCACAAATGCCACGTTGGGTTCCTCATGTCTGTTTGACATTTGTTTCTTCAAGCTTTCAATCTCCTTATTGATATTGTCTAATGCTTCTTCCACATTTTCTTCTATCTCCAGAACTTTAGTTTCTACTGAAGTTACCTTATCTTCCATTGCATTCATCTTCTCCTGAATGATGTTGGAGAATTCTTCTTTAACACTTACAATGTCCTTCTTAAGTTCCTTTTTAAGCTCCTCCTGTCCAGCTTTCATCTCTTCCTTTCCAGATTTAATCTCTTTCATCATCTCGGTTTTAATCTCTTCTTGTCCAGCTTTCATCTCTTCTTGTCTAGCTTTCATCTCTTCTTGTCCAGCTTTCATCTCTTCTTGTCTAGCTTTCATCTCTTCTTGTCCAGCTTTCATCTCCTCCTGTCCAGATTTTATCTCTTTCATCATCTCGGTTTTAATCTCTTCTTGTCCAGCTTTCATCTCTTCTTGTCCAGCTTTCATCTCAGCCATCTGCTCCGCTAATTTTTCGAGAAAACTTTTCATTAAATCCATATCCATTTTTCTTGTGACACGCTGCATCAACTCTTCAACCCCGATTCTGACACCAGTTGTACCGAGCTCCACGGGTTCGTGTTGATTGAGAGTTGAATAAAGCGACCACTTAATGAACACAAGACTTTTATTCGTAAAAACTTCACTAGATAAACGAAATTCCCGCTGTAACAATCACAATTATACAGCTACAATTTGTCAGATACAATAGGAAATAGCTTCCAATCACAGGTCTCAAATACCTCAGACAGAGAACAACTAGCAGTCACAACTAATCGTCTTCACTCACTGACTGTCTTCACAAAAACTCTCTCTTCCATGTCGGGCTGCGGTATTTATACCTGACTTGGCGGAGAAATCTACCAATTTCGCCAAGGTTCTGGAAGCTTCTAGGCTATCTCGAAAAGTATTGGTCCTAGAGCTTAGGTGATGGGTGTTTCCAGAAGTATCGATTTCTCGCCAAGTCGCCAAGAATCTCGCCAACCGTCGCCAAGTCGCCAAGAATCTCGCCAACTGTCGCCAAATCATTAGGAAATCCGCTTTTAAACTACAACACGTCTAAATACCGCAATTTTTGCCCAAAATGTGAGAATTTCCGATCTGTCTGAGATATTTTAAGACAAATATAATCATTATTTATAAATTTGTAACATTAACTTTCACAGTAATATATAATCACTACAAAAGCAAACTCATCACAATTTGCTTTTGTGCAGATCATTTTCTGAAATGAAAAATAATAAAAAATAAAAACTATAAAAGGGGCAAAAAGGAATGATTACCTTGCAATAGTATCAAAGTTGTATTTTGCCTTTAATTCAAATCTATGCATTTGATAAATGAAAGATTTTAGATGGATATTTTTATACAGGAAATATTATTAATGACAGTGACTCATTACTTTAAGCAGAAATTATACTTTATTCATAAAGAAATTCAAAATAAAGTACAAGTGATGAAAGAAAATAATAAGATAACTTATGTTTTTACAAAAAAAAAATTAAAAAATATTTGTGTAAAATTTCCAGTGTACTTAGTAAAAACTGCTAAAATTCATTGTTATGACTACTCCAAGCAGATTAGCTTTCTAAACTAATCTTTTGAATTTGAAGCAATTATTATTTTTACCTATCAATTATGCATGTATATAAAAAAATTGAACAAGCTACTGATTTTGAAAGACAGTAATATTATTCAACAGTCTTTATCAATAAAAAGCAAGAAAATAATGATGAATATTGGTTAATGTCACTTTGCCATCCAAATGTGTAAAAAAATTTCAACAGAAAAATATGAATATTGCTAAAATTCCATTGATGTATCACAAAAATTAAAATATTTTTAAACAGAAAAAAATGAGGAACACAGTAAAAATTCATAACTTTAAATACACATAAGTAACTAGTTTCAGAGAAAAAGCTATGCATAAAAAATTATTATATACACTGGCTAATAATATTCTTAAGAGGAATATAAATGTTTCAAAATAAGAGATTATTCCATTTGTGAGATGGAATTAAAGTTTAAAATGTATACAAATAGTCAAACTAATGGAAATATTCCAGATTTATAAAGAATCATTTACTAAAATGTAGAGTAAGACTGCGTTTGGAATGTCAAACAGCTTAGATTTGCCAGAGAATCAAATCATACAATTGCTGAATCGTAGTTAAAGGAATATTGTATCATCTTTCACATAGAAGAATAATGAAAGTTATGCTAAACATGTAAATGAATGATATTTATCCCAAACTATATGCTCTAATTTATATTATAACAATTTCCTCAAATTGAGATTAGGGGTCAGTCTATACGAAAACAAACATTTCACTTCATTTTTATGTTCATCAAATCATGATTGGGCAAGTTTTATTGCATCTATAGGCACATCATCATTCTAAAAAAATCATTCATTGCAAAAAAGACAAGCATGACATAGGATAGGCTCAGTAAATTAAAACTTCTTTATGCTTCATCTCAGTATCCATGCTTTTTGAGTAATGACTAGACCAGCAGAAAATTATGTCTTAACTGTCTAGACTATGATGGATCCATTTCCATGCTTGACAAATGGAAGGAGAGAATCATAATCATATATTTATGTAGGTATCCTTCAAATGTGCCAAGTCTTTTAGTGGGAAGAAGTGTGAAAAATTATGTCAGCAATACATTTTTCATTTATTGTGCAGCACTTTTGAGTTTGTGTTGGCTGAGAGTTGATAAAACAATCTTTTAAAAATTGCAAGACAATTCATAGCAAATTCAATTAAAAATAGGAAATTTGAGTTGTAGAAATCACAGTTATTCAGCTTCAATATACCTAATACAATAGGAAATAGCTTCCAATCACAGAAGTCTCAAACACCTCAGACAGCAGCTTCTATACACTAAACAGCATCCAAGATTGATCATCTTCACTCCCTCTTCTATGACAGACGGCAGTATTTATACCCAACTTGTTGTGAAAATATAAGAAATTCAAGCCTGGTTTCTGGAAGGTTCTAAGTTATATGGCTTAATAATGATCCTAGAGGTTTGATGATGAATTTTACCTGAAGTATCCATTTCTTGTCAAGTCACCATTGGTGAGCTTCACCAATGGTGACCAAGAACCTCACCAATGGTCATCAAAACAAATTGTTTAAAAGAAATTTTAAATATACAGTTGAAACTTTACTGATACTTAAAAACATTAAGTATGATTTATGTTATCAAAATAAAGATGCATAAAAAATAATTTATAAATATATCAACATTTGCATTTCCAAAAATTTATTGATTGCCAAATTTTTATACTAAATTTAACATATCTTAATATCAATTTTTTCAACAATTTTATAATACTCAAGTAGAATGTTAGTTTTTTCAAAATACTTTGTATCTATAAATGAACTTAATAAGTAATAAAAATTTGAAACAAAAATAATATTCAATGAAAATTACACTTACATCATTTGTTGATGGTTCTTCTATCCACTCAAATTTTATGCCAAAAAGTTTAGTAATTGCATATAGCTCCTAAAATACAAGATATCTTTAAATAAAAAGTTATATTCTCACCATTTATATAGTCATTCTATTTTTACTTCCATTATTATTCTAAAGTGCTCATTCATTGGTGCTTAATGTGATGATTTTTGAACTGTATTTTTATTGGTTGGATTCTGATAATCATTACCACATACCCTTCATAATATTAAAATGACATTTTTAGTGAAAAAATTCAAAATTGTTGAAAATTAAATAATTTTTTGGAAATTTCAATAAAAAATTACAGGATCCTAAAATTTATGGGCCAAATACTTTAACATGAATTAATTAGAATTAAGAGGTAAATATTTTCTTTTTAGAAATGTTATAACAGGCAAAGGATTTTTAGTCTAAGTGATTGATTAGAATAAAAATCAATAGAATATTTAAACTTTACATTATTGTTTAGTTTTAAAAGACTATATAAACACTTGTGTTTTTTAAAAGAACATGTTTCTTATACTTATGATGCAATCTTAATCAGAATGTTAGGATATTAAGAAAAAAAAATATGGTAAGCACTTTTATTAAATTATTAATTCTAAATTTTAATAAGGTTGCCAGATTTTTTAAATTCATAAGCTTAAAGAGTTATTAAAAACTAAAAAATGAATTTTGAAACCAAATTTAGAAGCAATTTTTTGTTAGCTATTTAGTTCACAGTTCAGTTATTGACCCCTGTTCAGCAGCATTACAAAAGACTTTTTAAAGGTGGTGCACCACTACACTGTTAAATAAGGATAAAGTAATAGCAATGAAACCATTGTTGTTCACATTATTGATACAGCTGCATTGCTTGATAAATTTAAGTGAAATATTAAAGAAGAAAAACTATATATATTTTATTTTTAGCGTGTATAAATGATAATGTATTTTCGCTTTATATTTTATAATATATATCTTCATTAATTAGATAAAATCTTTTCAGCATTTTGCTTTGATAGCACATACTGTGAAATGAAATATTCTAAATTGCAAAATTCAAAATTATATAATATCATATAATTATATAAATAGTATGAAATATTCAAGAGTACGATATTTAAAATCCAAAATTAATTGAAATTGCAAATAATTCAAATAGAAAGAAACACACAAAATTTGAAAATGCGACATTCAAGTTAATATAAAATAGTGTAAATATGTTAATAAAAAGAAATGTTTCAAATTGCAATTTTCAAAACCTGTAATCATGGGAAATCATATCACTTTTACAGGATAGAAAATATTTATCAACATTTTTCTGCTCTCGCTAAGCACTCTGCCAAAATAGAATTTTACCCATTGTTACCACATATCCTTATTTATGAAATCAGTCTCTCCATGTTTTTATACTAAAACATGAGCAACTTTTTATTTTTATTTTCAAAGTTTTCCAATTTTATTCTATTTTTTCAAGAAGTATTTATTTAGAAGTCATGGTTAAAATTTTATTTATGATCTAAAATTTCTGTTTTCATTTAAGTACTAAAATGCATACAACTCTTTAAAGCTTATGGTTATGTTATTTGTATTTATATAAATATACACTATATTCATCAAATGTAATACATAGTTCTGAAATTGAAATAATGATTCAAAATGTTTGTTCAATAGTATCCCATTTTTTCACAATTGTAATCTTTGATGGATATCTCACAATAGAGATGAGCATAAAATGTCAGAAATACTTAACAGAATAAGAAAAATATTAATCGTTAAGTCCATTTACAAAATAAATGGCTATAATGATTTTTATTAAAAATTAGATTTGATTTACATTATTAGATTAGATTAACAATTATTAGATTTGATTTGCATTTTCAAAAAATGCTGAATTGATATTATTTGCATAACATTAACGAAAACTAGAGCATTAATTCTTTCAATTTCATCATTATTTCACAGAAAATTTAAATGTCTTAATAAATTCATGTTTTTAAGTTTTTATTTAGATTCATTAAAATTTAAGCTTTAAGAATACATCAATTATTGCTTTTCAAAATATAATAAATATACGGTACTTTTCCATTTCGCCGGCACAGGCGATAAAAATGATACAACCGGTGTTAAAGGGGACATCTCTGCTGGTAACCTTTTACTGCTACATTTCCAAAACATGTGACGGCCTTTTACTATCAACAACTTTATTTTGACTCTTTTTTTTTCCATTTCATAATTTTATACTATGTTGCATAAAATTATGAAATGGAAAAAAAAAACATACAAATTTAATAATTTCATATACATTTTATAAACAAATTTAATAATTTCATAAAATCTCTCTAGAAAAAATCGGATTTTAAAAATATATCATAAAAAATAATAGTAACAAATTCACATAAAAATATTTAAAAAAAATAATAAGAAGATTTTGAAATATGCATCACCCGATAAATTGTAATCTAATATAATAAGTAAATAAATTGAGGCTCTGGCACCTATCATTCCACGCATAGCGTGAACACAAGAACAACAATTAAATAAATATATTTAAAAAATTTTATGTAAAACAACATTATTTAAACATTTTTATGTGTATACTGTGTGTTGTCGCCAATTGGCGACTTACTTTTCACTTGGCGAGATTTGCACTGGCGAAATAGAAAAGTACCAAATATAGTTACTTTTCTTTTCCTGTAAGATTAAATTGATTGTCACTTTAATAATTATTCACATTAAAATATTTTAATGTTATTTCTGTTAACCAATTTTTTGAAAAAATTGAAACATTTGAAAATGGTCAATTTCAATATTTGTTGATTTCTTAATGAAATATAAATACAAAAAAATACTCAAAATGGTCCCCACAGTTAATAACTGAAATGACATTGTGTATAAAAGCTAATAATTATTATTCAATAAGCACATAATATATATATATATATATATATATATATATATATATATATATATATATATATATATATATATATGTATGTATATATATAATATTACATGAAAATTCAAATAAGAAGTAAATACATCTTAATTTGTGTTAGAAAATAAATCAAAAATTTATTCACAAACCTGTAGTCTGAAAGTCACTAGGTCATGAGCATACCATAACAGAAAACTTTTTCCATGCGTTACAACTTTGGACATTTTTCTTTTTTAGAAAATTCCAAAAAAACTAAAAAAATAAAACATTTAACACTAATAATTAAGAAATGTCATTAAGATAAAGATAGAGATTCATAACTAATCAATTTTATGTAACCTTTATCTATTCAAATGAGAAATAATTGATGCAATATGCTATTCATAAATAGTATTAAACAAAAAATTTAATAAACTAATTTCAATATTTGAATGTGTTATACGTGAATTAATAATATAAACCATTTATATTAAAATATAAAAGTCAAAGTTTAAAAAAATATACAACTTTTCCATTTTTTTATTTTAAAATAATACTTTTTAAGAGAATCAAATAAAAAACTAATAATTAATATTTACTTTATCAATATAATCTCACTTTATACTTCATTGTCATGTTGCTACACCAGACAACATTCCATAAAAATATTCGTACAAATAAGAAAATCATGTGAACATTTAAATTGTAATGAAAGTTAGCATAAACGGCCAAGTATATCATTTACGAATGCGAGGCTCTTGCCCTCCCTAGATTAACTTCTTTAGGCATTATCCATACTAGAGAGTTACACCTAGACTCCATTAAAGGGTTATCGGACTTTATTAATAAAGTGGGTGACCCGAGTAACTGGAACTAGGAAACATTGGGTTTGGAGTTAATGGTACAAAATGCTGATTAAAGCAGAAGTGCCAATGACATACAAACCCAACCTTAAGAAGAAGAAGAAGACAGCATAACAAATATCAATAATTATTGCAGCATTTCTGTATTTCGCTAAAGTGAACAGATCCGTACGGAGGGTAAAATGGCCAAGCAGGCGATAAAGTGGTGCCATAAGTATATAAAACTGGTTTAACGGTTCGAATTACATATTTATGACGCGCTTTTCGTTTATGAGGTAACGTGATCACTTGATATGCGCGTTTTGTATGGAACCCTTGAAACTTTTACAGAGTAATCTTAACGCTTTGAGTTTTGTTATTCGATTTTTGGAGTTTGTGTGTTGCTTGCAAAAATTAATAATTATTGGTGAGAATATATTGATTTTACGTTTTCGCAGAGTACATATGAAGAAAGAATCATCAGGAAAACATAATAGAAATTTTTTTAGATGCGATAAAAATGGTATATTCGTCGAAAAGTAACGATTCGGAGAGCGATGAAGATTAGGTGAGTTATTTTGTTTTTCATTACAATTTTATTCATATTCAGAAACTAAAGTTTTTATAAAAATGAATGTTTCCTTAAGTAAATAAATGTTTATGTTGTGTGTATTGCATGTTAGAGTTAGAACATGCAGCATACTGAAATTTCTTTAATGTGGGCGATATATTAAAATTCGAGCTTAAACAAAAAGTGAAATTTGTTACATCTGAAATTTAGTCTTATTGCCCGGTTTGCACAGTAGTAGGTAGCGCTATACTGATGTTTTTTTTAAGGTGGGCGCCATTGCTCGGTATATTTAAAATCGAGTTTAAATTGAAAAATGAAATTTGTAAACGTTCGAAATTTAACTTTATTGCCGGGTTGGCACTGTAGTAGATAGTGCTACACTGATGTTTTTTTAAGGTGGGCGCCATCGCTCGGTATGTTTAAAATCGAATTTTAAAAATTTCGTTTCTATTTATTAGAATTTAAAACTTCTATAGTATTTAACAGTATTTAATTATAATGAAATATTCAACTTTTTAATATTTGGAATTCTAAAAAACGCACGATTTCAAAGCTGAAGTTCGAACGCGATAGTTATAGGTTTATGGCTATCGCGGTTAGTGACGTAATTAAGGTTGGCGACAAAGCTGTAGATTGCTTGGCGCAAAAATTTGAAATCGCGCCAATCCCGTACGGATCTGGTAACTTTTACCCTGTATTTTACTTGACTAAATTGGCCTTTTACCCCAAATTAAAGACTGCTACAAATTAGATAATAATTTTAATAAATAGATGCAAATAATTTTAATGAAGGCAGTCGAAATTTTCTTAATTATCTATTAGTGGTTTTTTTTTGGATAAATCTGAACTTAATAATTTGTATCTGACAAAAACTGAATTTTTAAAAATATATAATAAGAACTCTAATAAATTTGAATGCACGCAGACAGTATTTTTTAAAAAAATATATAAACTTACAGAATAATGTAATAGGTTAAAAAAATAATAATAATGAATAAAATGCTAATATCACAACAAATCAATTTATCACGGGCAAATGATCCATACGCTTTTATTGTTTATTTTCGAATTCTTCCGGGAATGCATAATTCTTTCATAGAAATCTTGCATGTGTCAACCATAAAAAACATCTACTCAAACTTAAGAAAGGAAATTTTTTTTTCATTTCCAATTACTTTTCAAAACTCATAATTTCATTAAGAATATATTAATAATATTTAACAAAAACTATGCCCTATTTCAAAAAATTTATATTTTTCAGCAAATACTATGAAACATTAATTTCCTATAATGGTTGATTAAGAATTGCGATTAAATTTGCTTCGAATATTTACACCCGAGGTTTGAATGTGTGGAATGGTGAATTAAAAACCAAAGCATTAACCTTTATATATCATATCAAATCTGAATGTTAATAACACTAAATATATATATATATATATATATATATATATATATATATATATATATATATATATATATATATATATATATATATATAACTTACATTGTATTAGAGCTATAATTCAGCAATACACAACCGATAACGCCTATATTCTATCAAATTGTGATTCTTTATAAATGTTTAGTGATAAAATTTGTATTAACAAAATGTATTCTTATTATACCTATTTTTTATATTGTAAAAAAAGTTTAAGATGATGGGGAAATGCTCCTCATGACCCAAAAGGCTCAGAAATTAATTATTCCAGCACTGACTAGATTATAAAGAGCTACTCTTCGATTAGGATATATTCTTACGATATGGCAAAAAACAGATTTTTTTCATTCCTAATAAGCCTGAAAAGATAGCTATAACCATGTCACTTTCGGATTTATCAATCTCTCTTTATTCTTCGTTAAAATTAGCGAGAAAATTATTTATTACTTGGAAAAATCGTCCTTTGTAAAAACTATATAATTCCCCAATCAACCTGATAATTCCAAGATAACAGCTCTAAAATTACCTGGATAGGAAAAATATTGCTTTGGTTTATTATCTAGACATTCAATATACTTTTGATGATACTTCATATCGTTACATCCTTAAGACTTTCAGAGACATGACCTTTTACACAAAACCATATTTTGCATCAAAGAACCTGCTTTCAGATAAATGTATTCAATAAACATCTTTGGAAAATTATTTCAATAAAAAAAATAAATAAATAAATAAAAAACTACCAGAGGTTTTTTTTTTAAGGAGTTGTTTTTGCAGCGAAGAAGATAAGTTATGTTCATATTTTCTCTAATATCACAGAGTGGACAAAAACGTTTGAAAAAATTCCAATGCAATAAAGATGTTCGCCTAGGCAGTCATGACCAATAAACACATAGTAGTAATCAGTATTATTATTCTTTTAAATAATATAGGTGACTACACTCAAACACATGCAGATAACATTATTATGCTCATCTTTACAAAGACTTTAACATAACCTGTCAATTGATGCAACATACATTAAGTTATGTTAGCAACTGGTGCTAAGAGAGGAATCTGAAATTTAATCCTTAGATAATCAAATGTCATACCTTTCACTCTCAAATAATGCATACATACATGTGTGTGTGTGATGAACTTTTTTGTTCCAAAATATGTGAATGGCCAAATCAATATAGCCTCTGAAGGGAAGTATTCGGGCTTATTTCTATATCAAACGCTCACATAGATTAAACATCTTGATTATAAAATTAATCAAGCAAAAAGGTGTATTCTGATGTGCAGAAGTATGCTTGGTAAATCTGGAGTTTACAGGCAAAAATGATGTTTTGCATGTACTCAGGAATTATCAGACATATCATAATATGCCTTTGTAATCTATGAGTGGAGCAAGGTTGTGTAGAAAACTGTGAGGGATGACATGGAGAGTCTACAAAGATTGGCTTATCTGTGTATCACATGTACTATAACCTCTGTACCTACTTGAGACTATTTCAATTCTTACCCCATGGAACATTTTCATTTGCAACACTGCTAAATCTGAAAAAGTAAAAAAGAATTTAAAAAATTCGTACTTGTTAAAATTTAATCGATGAATAACGTTTAGATTTATGCCTTTAAAAGTTATATTTAATAAATACATAATATTATATGGAAATAAAAATATAAAAATTAAAAAATAACATTTAAATTTAGATTTTCTAAAATCATAAAGCTCATTATTCTTTGAATCCTACAATGTTCCTTCTATACTAATTCATACTTTCCCTATATAAATTTTCAATTGTTAATAAAATACCTTTTATTTATCCACTAAAGTTCAAATACATTTTTTAAACTTATAAAGGTCATTTGATGTTAATATGTTTTTTTTTATCCAAATATTAATTCATTAAAAAATTAATTAATTAATTTTTGTTCTAAATGGGAGAAAATAAATTTTTCTTTATTAATTTAAGTAGAAATTGATTGTAAATATATTATCATTCCGTTTTATATTTTATTTTCAGCGTTCCTGACTCCTGAGCTGTTAGTCCCGGGTTCGAATCCCGGTTGGGCATGGATGTTTCTTTCCTTCTCTGTTCTCTCTGTCCTTTCTTCTGTGATGTTGTATGAATGTGGCCCGCCCTATAAACGGGTTTGTGGTGGTATGGCGCGGGTAATGCTACTCGCCTTCGTGACTTGGTTCACAGGTGCCCGCAGGGTAACGATAAAAGAGTAACAGTTTCTGGGTTCAGTAACCCTTGTGTGCCCGCCATTGGTTAAAAAAATATTTTATTTTCTAATTTTTCACACAGCTTAATTTTAAGGAATATTATGTTGTTGGCATTTGCATTAACGATTTTTAATAGTTTCTAAAATGCGGAGTAATTAAAAGCATACCTGAAAAACAATATATGAAATTTCAAATCTAAATCTAAGCTTAACTTAAAAAATAATCCAATTTTTTAAAATTAAAATAGAAACATTTTATAATGCAAATTTAAATATTCATTTACATATTACTTATTTTACTTTCCTTAAACTGTAATATTTGGTATGTTGTTGTTGTTCTCGTGTCCATGAAATTAGTGTAGATAACAGATAATAAGGAAAGTCTCTAAATTCCATCAAAAGTCTTGACCACTGCCTCTGCAATTAGGGATGCATCAGGGCTGTAGAGAATTTATATAGAACGAGTCCTTGAGTGGGACCATTCCCATTTTTTTTTTATTAAAATTGGGAATGGTCCCACTCAGGGACTCATTGCAAGAAATTCTCTACAGCCCTGATGCACCCCTAATTGCAGAGGCAAAGGTCAAGAATTTCGATGGAATTTAGAGTCTTTCCTTATTATCTGTTATTTACACTAATTTCATGAATTATTTGGTATAATAGTTATAAATCAATTTATTAAAGCAAACTTATAACATCCTCATAAATTAAATTTTATTTGAATAGATTCAAAAGAAAATTAGCTGAAAATAAGTGAGAGAACCGGAATATAATTAATTTTATTTCAATCGTAATACACAACAAAATAAACATAACTTCAACGTTACATGCATATATCTGGTAACAAACGTATTCTTAACAATGACTAAACAAAGTGAAATGTGCATATTAGGCAGGCGTCAATTTCGTTTTCACAACACACAAAGTTGGGACATTTGGGCCCTTCTTAGCAAAAGTGTCTCCTATTCTATATAGATATTATTTCAACAATCATAATTGACGAGTATCAGGAGACGTAATGTCGTATTTCAATAACTCAGTTTTATAACTGTTGTTATATGTAATTATATAAAGATTAATTGTGACACATTTGTTCATTGTGAAATTTTAAATTAAACCAAAAATATTTTCATTAAATCATATACAAAAAGAAGTCAGCCATTTCTGTTTTATATGTAACTTCGTTTTCAAGAAGTGTGTACATCAGTTTCTTTGATCATCATTGACTTGATAGAAATATTTTATATCAAACATAAAAAAATTCTTTTGTGATTAGGAAAACATGATTTTTGAAAGAAACTATATATTATAATTAATAAGAAATTATATATATATAAATTAAATTTTTTCCATTATGCTGATAGATAGATATAGCTAATGATCTGATAGAAATAGCATGTTTCATACGGAGAATCGAATAATATAACGTAGATGTGATGATTTTATGGCTCAAAATCTTATTTTAAATCTAATATATTCCAATCGATTTTTTTCTTTTTTTTGGTGTGTGCAAAAATTGATTAAAGAGTAGCAAACAATGGTAAACAAGCTAAATTATAAAAGAGCTAGAGCTAGTTGCTGCAAAAGATTGCTTTGTGATAATTTTGCTGGTTAAAAGGCGCATTACAATCACAAATTGCAAGGACTAGAAACAGACAAATATATCAAAATTTTGTTTCATTGAAAAAATGTAGTATTACGCAATCAATTACCTATGCAATTGCTCAACGGTTTCCATCAGAAATAAAATTGCCGCGTAAATAAGTTTTTTCAGTAAATAATAATTATTTAGTTAATAAAATATTTGTATTATTTCTTAGTAGTTTCTAAAAACGTAAGCTTTTATAAGCAATGCACGATGCATACAAATGGATATTTTACGACGACAGTAATTAACGAGTTTTTCTTCTTACACGTAATGGCGATTTATCGTAAGGGATTAATGGAATGAAAATAATGGAAAAGTTCCAATTTTTTCAATTATGTGGACAAATTCTCAAACTCTACCGTCGCCCGACGGTAGAGGATTCTCCCAACTCTTATCCTTGACGAAGAACCTTCTCCACGACGTTTGATTCTTCCTAGGATTCGCGGTTTGAGCATGACACAGCAATTAATAATTTAAAATTTACTTTTCAGAATAATATAAAACCCACTCAGATAAAAAAAAAAAAATAACTGAAATTTTCTGGAAAACTTTATTCTTCAAATTTTTTTGGAGTCCGGGTAGTTATAGATTGCCTCGTATCCTTTCACAATACTACGCAGTGTTCGCTAATTTCCAAGAATTGCAAATGTCTCAAGTTTTCAATTGTCAGACTTATCTGGAGTATACAATAACTTTTATGTTCTATCATATACATTTTAAATGAACTTTAAAATAACGATATTTATTTTTTAATATTTGCTGCTTATTTAGCTTTCCATCATTCAGGGTACGTTAATTTTCATTAAATGGTAAGCTTATTTAGCAGACATATATTTTCCCTATATTAAGTAAAAAAATTAACTAAGCATTTAATATCTAATCACATCTATATTTATTGAAGAATTTTATGAATGTCAATTTAAGCACTTAAGTGGAAAACTTTGCAAAGTGTTTATTAATTTTATAATTATTTTCCTAGGTTCAATTATTAATTAAACATTAAATATGATGCAAATAATGGATAAACTTGCTGAATCATTAGCCCAAAAACTGCAGTAAACTTTTAAAATTTTCGTTTTCTACCATCATTTCCTATAAATATACCATTTAAAAATTTTACCTCGAAGTAACATACCCTCGTTTCATATCTGAAAAAGTAAGATGGAAACAAAATTTTAGAAATTGCAACTGATGGAGAATGATCGACAGTAAAAAGTCTGAAACTTCAAGAAATATCCGTGGATTGTTTACCTGAAATAAGATTTCAAATCGGTAGAATTGGTTAAACAAAAATTTAACATTTTTCCTTCCAACTCAAAAAGGGTACTTTTTCTAAATCGGTATAAATCGAGAATAATTTAATAGCAACTAAAATATTGTCCGAATTCACTATGTTAAAATTGAGTTCAATCTTGAAATGTAAATTTCTCTTAATTGATACAAGTATTCTTTTGAACAAAAGGTTATGCATTCCCGTTATAACTAATTGTATTCTAAAGTATTTGTGTCAACGAATTACATTATTGCTTTTCAAGATAGGCACTGAAAGGACACATGGTAAATCCATAGGAATGCAATATTCCACATTAGCAGTTTTTCTCATTTAATTCTACCAAAGCTATGAATAGGCGAGAATTGCATTTGTAAAGATGAGAATTTAAATGATAGCTTTGGGAAATATTTCAGAGCTAGACAAGAATGATTATATTTAGTCACAATAAGTAGCTTAAAAACATGTGTTTCAATTTTTTTTAAGTCATGAGATTTTCTCTAATTTAATATGAAAATTTATATTTTAGAAATCATGAATCCATTGGAAGATTTTACTAAAGCACTTAGGATTATCATGCATTTTAATTAATGGATAAAATTACTTGTAAAATGTCTTTATGGGCACAGAAAATATCCGAATGATTTTCACTATATATTTAAATGAGACAGAAGAAATATTCATGCAATTTTAAAAATTTTTTATAACACTAATATCAATGATGTGATAGCTCAATATCCTGGCATGAAATAAGCATAGTTGCAACTTGGCTGGTTATGATCATCTTAACTGAGATAAATATTTAAAAAATACCTTTATCAGACTAATAAACAAGTATATTTTTAGATTAAGTAATACTAATATAATGTAAAATACTCTCAATTTTGTTCATTTTGCAAACTGTTAGCATTGGCAAAATAAACATCAATGCAATTTTTTAACTGAAAATATTTTAGCTTGCAATCAAATTTTTAATGTAATTCGTTATTATAAAAAATTTTATTTTTACATTCATAAGTATTTAACACAGTTTAATTTCTCAATAATTCCAAACCTAATGGTTTGATCATTCCCTTGATGTTTTTCTAGATATATTTTTCAAACTACACAATTAACAAGAATCCATGTTGAATCAAAGATTGGCATAAATTTTAAATGATATGAAAATGTGTGTGTGTGTGTATATATATATATATAATGAAAAATACAATGAATAAGAAGATCAAATCAAGTTCTTAATATTTTATTTTTATAAAAAATTAATCAAAAAGTCCAAATCCCATGTCATCATCAGATTCTTCAGACTCTTCTTTCTTTGCTTCTTCTTTTGGTTTACTATCACCTCCAGCAGTAGGAGCAGCTGCAGTAGTTGCAACAGCAGCAGCAAACTTTGTGGGATCTTTTAGATACTCCTTTGCCTAAGATGTAAATAATTTTATCAGAACAAATACAAATTCATGAAAATTTTAAGGCGCTTTTAATCTTAAAGCTCAAAAATTTACCATCTCAGCAGCCTCGAAAGTTATATCGGTTTCAACAGCAATTGCAATGAGATTTTTAAGCCCATTTACAATCGAATGGGGAACAGAAGCTAAAGTTGGATATGATATCTCTAATGACACTGAGGCAACATTCAACACACCCTGCAAAAAAAAAAAAAAAAAAAAAAAATTCAAATATTTTTCATTTAATTTGCAGTATGTTTAAATTTCATCAAAATACGATTAAATTAATAAAATATTAAGTTCTATAATTTTAAGAAAGCATTTTCTATATAATAATCACATCTTTTATTTTAACTTAAATTTTAAAGCCACAAACATTTTAATACACACCTCCATAAACTTAGCACGTAAATCTTCACTAGTTATGTCTAAAATTTCAGGAGAAAATACAGTGCCTGAATCATAAACTTGACGTATCTTCAAACCATATGTAAAAGGAGATACATTTAACATGTTCAATAATGTTGCTTCAGAAGCTCCAACTTTGTCTTCCTTTTTAATTAAATGAATTTCATTCTGTAACAAAAAAAAAAAAAAAAAAAGAACATAAGTAGAGATACTTAATTCCTAATATAAAAATTATGATATATATCTATTTTAATAAATGCAAATAGGACGCACACAACCTCAGATAACATTCATCTTCATTTAACACTAGCATTTTTTGAGTAGCAGGCATTTACTCTATGCATAGTGCTTTAAGACGCAAATTACATCATCACAGGTTAGAAACTAAGCAAATAAGTTTATTAAACTAACAATAATGAAACAAGTACACTAAAAGTACCCTTTATATCATTCAAGATTGTCTAATAATTACATATATTTAATACAATGGATAAACATTTTTTACTTCACTAAATAGAAGCACAGTCAGCATTCATTTAATTAATCATTTATTCATAGCCCAATGCTATCATCATACTGCAAAATTACATTTTTAGTACTGCTCACAGTTAACTATCAATTATTTTTTAATAATTAAACCATTTGATAATCCAATACTATGCTTATCTTTTCCAGATTTATGATTCTTATCAGCTTTATATTTAGATTTAAAGCATAATTAAATATATAAATAGACTTAATACTACTAAAACAATGCATGCATTTAAGTACAACATCTTATTAATTAGAAGCAGTCAGCAATTACTTTATTAATCATTTATTCATAGCCCAATGCTATCATCACACTGCAAAATTAGATCTAACAACTTTAATATTCTTCACTAGAACTTTACTTTTTCAATAATCCAATTATTTTTGAAAGTAAAATAATTGCCATATTAAATTATCTTGATATTCACGATATAGATCTATTTTAAAAGTATACTAAGACTAATAACAGTAATTTCTTCCATGATTGGAGCACACAAAACAGCATGCATTTATTCTACATATACATAAGACAACTGTACGAATCATATGAATAATTTCACACATGATTATACAGAATTATGTAAACACAGAACTTCAAATCAAAAACTTCTATTTCACCAATATTTATAAATTAAAATTTTTTTGCTCAGAGAATATTGAAAGACATGTAAACAAACCTCAGATTATTTTTTCATAAAATGATACTAGTACATTCTGAGTGCCAGGCAATTATCCAGTAGTTTTAAGATGTAAATTACACCAGATTATATCATTTATTATTACAGTAAATAAAGAAATTTATATACTATACATAAAAAACCAAAATTTCGAATTAGTTTTGATGATAAATGAAACTTAGAAAAATCTTTCGGATAATTTCATCATTCTACACGAACACTTTATGAGAAGCAGACATTTTAAGCCTAGCAATCGCAATTATACATTTTTCTCAAAATCAATATTTGATTTATATTCATTTAATTAGTTAAATGTCATTAACACAATGGAATTAAAGTCAAAGGTAAACAACCGTAAGAATAATTTTAACTATAAGAGCATTAGATTTTCCTAAATAATGAAACTAAAATCAAAACCATACATGAAGTAGATCATAAATTATTCAGACCAATTCTGTTATTACACTGTGACACCTTAACGTTTGTAAACATAATGCATAAAAAAAATAAAAAAAAAACAGATGTCATGAATTTATTTTGGTTCTCTCTAATGCTAACTTAATAAAGTCACATATGAAACTATTTTTCACATAGCCTCAGGTAATAAGTTTTATCATGAAACACAAGCACATTATGAGTAGCAGGCATTTACTCCGAGCTTAGTGTTATTACAATGCAAACTACATCACAGGAAATATTTTTATAATTAGATTTTGCATTGTCTACCATTAGCTGAAAATCAAATGTCATCTATCAACATTCAAATTAAAACTGTTAATAAATAACTTTTTAAAAGTTTAAACAAAAGCAGGAAATTAATTGTAATATTAATTATGTTTTCTTGTTATAGTCAAAATCATGCATTATGTTGTTTTGGTTTACTAATAAAGAAAAACTTTCAGTCAGTATAAGTATTAATAATCATTTATTCATAGCCCAATGCTATCATCACACTGAAATTCAAATTTAAAAATTAACTTTATGTTGTGAATTAATATATCTTAAAGTTTACTAATATGCAGAAAAATTAGGATGAACTTTTTTGGTTTGAAACACATGAAATTATTTTTTACAAAGGCTCAGATGACAAGTTTCATCATGAAACACTAGCACATTATGAGTAGCAGGCATTTACTCTGTGCTTAGTGCTTATACGACGCAAATTACATCATCATAGGAAATTTTTTTTAATTATATATACAATTTGCACTGGTTATCAATAGCTGAAAAATCAAATGTTATTCATAAATATTAAAATTAAAGCTGATGTAATTATTCCTTAAAATTTTAAACAAAAAAGCAAAACTTTTCCTAATAATTGATATTACAAATCAGTATCATACATTAAGTGATTTCGGTTCACTAATTAACGAAAACTTTCAGTCAGCATATATAACAATAATCATTTAATGTTATTACACTGAAATTTAAAATAAAAAAAAAAATTTTTCTTACATAAAACTAAAATTAATAATTAAAAAGAAAAACTATATTGATATCAAGTGTCATATATTACAAGTCTTAAAAAATGTATTAAACTTTGATGAACGAATTAAATTTTTTATTAATAATTGAAAATTTGGACAACATATAGAGAGGGTGCGTTAAAGAAGGAACTGAAAATTATAATTTTAAGTGTAAATTAAGAGATCTTTGTTAAGAGAGTTTGCTGACATCTTTTTAGTAACAAATTATTACATAACATTAACAAGTTTTTTTTTTTTAGCAAACTACATACAATAAATATTTTGCGCAAATTGTGGCAATAAAACTTCCAAATTTCATCTATTACTAATTTAGTTACAATAAAATCATAAATTTAAATGTTTATAACTGGAAATCGGAAAAATTTAGCAGCTAAAGATATATATTAAAATGAAATTTTTTTAATGAAACATTAAAGTATTTGTCAAACAACCTCAGATGATCAGTTTCATCATAAAACACTAGCACATTATGAGTAGCAGGCATTAACTCTGTGCTTAGTGCCAATACGACGCAAATTACATCATCATAGGAAGTTTTTTTTATAGCAATAAGTTTTAACATTGTTCATCATTAATTGAGATCAAATGTTAACATCCAAGTTAATGTTAATTATTCTTTAAAGGTTTAAACAAAAGGAATTGAATTTTACATAATAACTGGTATTATAAGTTATTATACATTAAGCATTTCGGGTTAACCAACACATGCATTAATAATCATTAATTTATAGCCTAGTGGTATCACGCTAAAACTCTAATATAAAACTAAGTCACTTATGAATTATTATGAAAAGGATTTTTCAAATATCAAACAATATTTATCAAGAAATACTAGCACGTTATGAGCAGGCAATTATTATGTACTTAGTGCTAATATGACACAAATTACATTATCACAGCAAGTTTTCATCATAGTAATGCTCATATGTATGTAGTATGACCACTTTCATTACAAAAGTGAACTGCTAAATGCAGTTTAATTTCTAACATTTTTGCTTTGTTTCATGCAACTTTTATTACTAGTAAAGAAATTTTTGTAAAGAAAGTAGAAACTGAAATATAAATTAATGTTACATATTTTAGTACAGATACATTTTAAATTTTATCACATAAAAGTGTCAATTTTTAGGTTATGAGGGTGGAGGTATTGCAGTCATTCACAATGTTTAGCTAAACACAAATGCACCTTTCTCCATTTAAAAGAAATTAATTCTTTGAAGTTATAAAACTGAGAACAGTCACAAATGATTTAAAAATTTTCAAACGAGGTTCCAATTACAACAAATGTTTACTTGTCAAAATTTAACAGTGCACTAAATAGAAATACAATAAATATTTTGCACAAACTGAGTCAAAGACTTTCAAATTTTTATCTGTTAATAATTTAGCAGCTCAGCTAAATATTTATTTTGAAAGCAATAAAATGAAATTGTAGAAACAATCAAAAAAGAGATAAAAATAATTATATCTGAACTTTTTAAATTTTGATATAGCTAGTTTTCTTTATTAGTCACTCAAAACTCATTGATGAGCATAAAAAATTTGAACTTGCGATTCTTATAAATAAAATTTATAGCATACCAAGATTTCAATGGTTCCTTTTGAAATTTTTGTTGGAATTTGCAAGGCTTGAAAGAAAGAAGTTTTTTCAGGTCCAAGACCAGTGTTTTGTGGTTGTAAAATTACATCACAAGGGGCAATAGCTCCTGCTCTTGCAGGTGCTTTCACCTTGTTGTCCATAATTTTGTCACGAACTTCAACCAAATCCTCTTTTGTGAAAACAAATCCAACATTTCCTCGAATGTGAGTGATTATTCTAAAAGAGAAAAATATACATTTATAATTATTTCAATAAGCCAATATCAAGTTTTTTCAATGATACAAAGTAATATATTATAACTTAACTGATATAAAATTTGTACAAGTAAAGATTTAAAATTTTAATAACCATAGTAAAGATACGATTGATGACAGTGTGCTAACTAAAATGCAAAATTAAAAATTATTTCTTAAAATTCAGGTATCCATTCAAACAAATTCTCAAAATGACTAATTTTTAGAAAACAATTTCAACTATTTAACATTACAGTTACAAGTTGTAAAAATAATTAAAAAGTCATTATTATTCCTATTACTTATGCTCAGACAGCCAATGGCAGTTTATTTCATAATTTTATACCTTACAGTCAGTGGGTTCAGCCATTTCTGGCTCTGACCAGGCATAATCTTCATTTAAAGCTATCATCATAGCACAAATTACAGGATTAAAATATCAATTTAATCAGACAGCCAATGGCAGTTTATTTCATAATTTTATACCTTACTGTCAGTGGGTTCAGCCATTTCTGGCTCTGACCAGGCATAATCTTCATTTAAAGCTATCATCACACCAAATTACAGGAATAAAATATCAATTTAACATGAACAATAAATATTACCATCAAAAATACACGGCACCAGATTTTTATATGTTATGTAATACATGAAAAGTTAATCAAACATATTATGAATAATGCAAAAATTTATTACATTATTACAAAGAACTATTAAGTTATCCAAAAACAAAAGAATTAAGCTGCATCATAAGACATTTGAAATTATTATTTAATGCTCTATTACTGTGGATGCGATATAAAATAATTTTAAACTTCTTATAATTGACAAAGCATTTTAAATGTTTAAAAATGTTATAGGATGTTAATGGGAAAAGAAATTTGTCAAATAAGGAATTCAACGAGAGTATTTTTTCCCCTACTTTCTTAAAATTAAGGTAAAACAATAAGTAAAAATAAAGTTGCTTATTTTAGAGTGTACAAATTTTATTACATAATCTGCAGTACTTGACATGTATATATTGCACTTTAGAACAAAATAAAAATGTTTATAACATGAAATAAAGTTTAAACACAGCAAAAAATAATTATTTTTTCTAGTTTTTAATAGGTAAAATTCAATTATCTTTGACTAATTTTATTTAAAACTTTTAATTGTATAAAATAAACAGCTATTATTATCAAAAAGATCATACATATTGTGGTAGAAAACATAATGCTGATTACTAATTAAAAGGAATGAATGGATGAAAGAAGACAAAATTATGCACAAAATTGGGAAATAAAAGAAAATTTAAAAAATAAAGTTTCAAATAATTATATGAAAAATGAATGCTGACTTTATAATTTATAACTACTAAAATTAAAGCCAATATTACTTGAGACAGAAAAACATAAAAGAGCGTACGAAGAATTAAAAAGACAGTAATGGCAATGAGCATAACGCAATTTCAAAAAGTATTCCTTAAAAATCACAAAATTGTTTAAATTATTATAGAAAATACCAGTAAAAAAAGTTTAACCTTTACAATGAAAAATGAAGTAAAAACACCTGTAGCAGAAATTTATAATACTATATTTTCTTGTATACTGTATATACGGCGACGTTTTCTTTTGCTCGAATAAAGGGGCTTGCGGATTTTACACAGAAAAATACAGAAGTTTAAAAAAAATAGAATTCTAAATTTACATGTCTGAAAATTTAAGGTATTTATGGAAGAGTTGATACTAAGCTGCATCTATTTAGACCACATGAACATTAACATAAAGACAATTTTCTTGTCTTCATGTTAAAAAAAAACATGAAGACAAGAAAAATTAAAAAATAGGACACCAAATTTGGCAATTACATAAATTATCCATTTTGAACAAATTCAAACAAAAATTTACAGGTCAAGAGAAATTGCATGGGGCATATTACTTATATATTAGTACAAAATTTTGAATATCAATAAAAATTATATTACACCAGAGGATCAGACAGCCTATGGCAGATAATACCACCAATTCACATGCTCAAAATAAGTGGGCTATTTTTATTTACTACTTACTCCTACAACAATCATGAAATATTAATATGACACAGTAAGAACACGAAATTAAAAATACTTGTAATATTACATGCTCAGACAGCCTAATGGCAATTATTTTCATTATTTTATACCTTTTAGTCAGTGGGTTCAGCCATTTCTGGCTCTGACCAGGTATAATCTTCATTAAAAGTTATCATCATAGCATTTAGAGATAAGACCATAAAAGTGTTTGATCTATAAAATACACCAAACAAATTTAATGTTTGGTGCATTTTATAGATCAGGTTCAGAATATGCATACCTGCCAACTTTCGGAAAAGTATTTCAGTAAAAATTTTCAGTTTTAATCCGTGTGTGACTAAAGAACAAAATTATACCTCTAACATTTCTTTTCCTCCAACTATAGTTTTCAAGCTGGAGCCTTCCCCTCCCCCCGATAGGAAAAGGGTTTGACGTGTGCATTTTCGGACCGCTCGGAGCCTCTCGGCGACCAGAGTCCGGGAAGTTATTTCTCTATCCCCACAGATGGGTTGAATGGGGGTGCTAATTTTCGTTTCTCATCATGGCTAACGAGAAAAGATCGCCATTATGTGCTAAGATATAAAAAAATTTTCTTTCTAAACTTTGCCCAGAAGAACAGAAACGCATAAAATAATTCATGCTATTAGTAAAAGCGTAAAACCTGGCGATCTTGCGTAAAAGTTGGCAGGTCTGAATATGTATTGTGTACCTTATAATGACATTACATGTGCAAAATTTGTTTTTATTTCACTATACAGTTTTTTAAATATTTGATTTAATAATTTTAAATAATGAATTTTTAGTTTTATGTTTCTTAAGTAAAATTTATTTTGAATCATTTTCCTCACAGAAAACATGACTACATAATAATTTCAGAGAACATTATAGCATACCAGTGCCAATGATTCTGCAAAAAATGATTTTATGTAACATATTAAGTATTGTTAATAATATTTCATAAATTGGCATTTAGATTAATTGAATATGGGGTAATGATAATTTGAAAGTATGTTTATTCAAAGAACATTTGCTTACATTTTAGATCTTTAGCACCTGTGTTAAATTGAAGCTAGATTGTACTGGAATTTTTTTAAGATAGATGCCACTGACAAATTAACTAAAATTCAAGTTTAAATAAAAATGCATTTTGTCTGAGTTAGAGATTTAGCTTTATTGCCTGGTTAATTAAAATTTGGATTTTCATAAAAATACACTTTGTTTATAGAGATTTAACTTTATTGCTCATGTCACTCTTTGAAGACATGATTAAGTATCTATTTAATAGCATTTTAATACTTTGTTAGTAAGTAATCATAATGAAATATTCAAAATTTTGATATCTGGAATTCAAAATAGCATGCAAACATAAAGTTGACCTTTGAAAGCGATTGGTAATAGGACACTGCTCTTATCAATATAATTTTGATTGGCATAACTGTGCAGCCCTTAATGCAAAAATTGAATATCACACCAACTTGCACAGTTCCATAGTCTTACCCAGCAAATATAATATAAAACTCAAATATTTAACAAATTTATTTTGTTGGGTTATGCAACTGTCTTTATTTAACAATTAAGTTTAAACAGAACTAGAAAGGAAGACTATCCATGTTTAGTACCCATTTTAACATTTTTTAGCAGTCATGAAGAATTATATTAAACAAAGCGAAAATACATACCAATACGACAAAAGAATATTTAATCTAACACAATTCACATAGTTAATTCTAGCTATAAAAATTCACATTTAAGAAAGTTTCTCCACTACATTTACAACATTAATAATTTATAGAAATTAAACCAGCATTCATACATCAAATAATTTCTTTCTCACCTCTAAAGAATTTAATCTCAAAACTTCATAGGCATCATATTAACATTTGATAATTAGGTGAGCTCAAATAAAAATTTATGTAGAAGAGAAATTGAGAATATGAATGCTGATGACAAATTAAGAGAGTGATATGCAAATAGAAAATGGCGAAAAATTCACATTGTGTGCAAGCTCTTCCTGGAAATGGAGATGTCAAATGACATACTTGTAGACATTCCGGCACTGTTTTTGATAACAAATCACTTTTAGTGATTTTTTGTCAAATAAATTTGGCAAGGGAAACAAAAATCACCAAATTTTACCAGATTTGACGATTGTTTAACCATATAATAGCAATTCTTATACACCTATATTTCAATTTTATCTTGAAAGTTGACCAATCACAATATACTCATCAGATTTGAATATTACTGAACTATGACATTCTAAATTACTGAATTTTACCTTAGATAAGTGACAAAATACTAACTTTTCCAATGCTGGGTTATTTTCCATATGCCCTCTAATAGCTTTCCTAATCATGGTGTTCTTACCCATCAACAAAACTGCATGTTGCCGCAACGACAACCTGATTTGCTGCATTTGTTTGGACCCTACATTGTCAACTCCGACAATAAAGCATTTTGGGTATTCATCCAAAAGTTGCTAAAAACAGATGGCACAAAATCAATAAAGAATTAAATTTACAGATTCAAAAATAATTAAAATAAGCATGTTGCTGAAATAGATTAGCAATACTTACAACTAACTTCATGAAGTAGTTACTTTTCCATGTTGCTCGGTCCTCCCTGCCCATCGTGTAGATCAAGGATTGCTCTTTTGAGTTTAAGGACTAAAAAATATCTTGAATTATTTTTTATCCATAAAATTACACTTTAATTACAAAAGTTAAATTCTCTTACATATTCTACAGTATAGATATGCATTTTATCTTCTCTCATTTACAACTTACCCAACTTATACATTATAATATTGCTTAGAAAATGTATCACATAAATATAGGTTGTATTAAGAACTATACATTTTCATGTAATTTCATTTTCATGTTCAATGCACATTAGTGAAAATGATTACTATCAAAACAATCTTCCTTCAAGCTTAGAACTAACGATAAATTTTGTAGAAACATTAGTTATTTTGATCATATTCTACAAGATAAACATGTGTATATATTAATTTAGTTTAACGCACTTCTTATTAAGTAAAGTTAAATAATATAACAAGTTTCCTAGTATGTAGACATTTTTTAAACAAGTTATAAAATCAGCTGCAAGATAATAGGAAGTAAAGATGAAATTTTCATTAAAAGAATTAATAACATAATGGAAACGGTGAAAACCGCAATAACACATTATGAATAAGGTAAGCTGTGCAAGATTAAAAATCCGAAGCAATAAGCCACGTGTACGAAGCAAGCGTAAAATTGAAAGTAATAACAAACGTATATAAAACTGCCCTTTAATTTATAAATGAGTTTACTATTTATGAACACAAGCGAAAATTAAGCAGTACAGTTTGAAAAGTTTTAGAAGAATGTCTTCTTTAAATATTTTTGAAAATAACACAAAATAATGCTTAAATATTCAAGCTAATATAAATGTGATTTATAATTACTATTATGAAATAAAATATAATTGATTATAACAAAGATTAATTAAGATCGTCAACAGCACTTACCCAAAACGAAGACAAAGTTTACAGAAAAATGTGAGAATGAATGAAGAATTATTTCGAATGAGTTGAGGAGTTTCAGTTAGGGATGGGAAGAAATACCTGTAACAAGTATTTTGTAATCAGTATTTGGATGTACCAACCTGTAATCAGTACTTTTTCTTCCAAATACTTAGTACTTCCAGTAACAAAGTCAGCGCGAGTTCGAGTATCCTCAGACAGTTGCAGGTACAATGTACTTGATCAGTTTCTAAGACTGAGCGAGTACGTGAGCACGTACTTGTTACAAAGTAATCAGAGAGTACGTGAGTACGTGGTTGTTACAAAGTAACAAGCAAGTACGTGAGTACGTGGTTGTTACAAAGTAACAAGCAAGTACATGAGTACTTGCTTGTTACTTTGTACTTGCTTGTTACTTTGTACTTGCTTATTACTTTGTACTTGCTTGTTACTTTGTACTTGCTTGTTACTTTGTACTTGCTTATTACTTTGTACTTGCTTGTTACAAAGTAATAAGTGGACATTGCGCTTTGTCATTGGCTCTTCTGTAACAAGTACAGAAGAGCCAATGACAGAGCGAGTACAAGTAACAATATCATCGATATATCGATGCAAACAGATGAATTATGAGATCATGGTAGCTTCTTATGGTAGGGAGGCTGGGTGGGAGAAGGGAAATGACAGTTGGTTTAACTGGGTAAATAGAAGAGGGATACTTGGGAATTGAAAGATTTCTTTGGGTTGGAGAGGGAGATATGAATTTATATTGCGAAATAAAATACGCATGTACTTTTATTTCGTTTCAGTGATTGTAGTTCTTTTTCAAATATATGACGTTTTTTTAAATATAAGAAAAGCATGATAATCATGATATATAAATAAAAGTTAATAAAAATTGCTATTATGTATTCAGCAATATTTATTAACTTTTATTTTTGTTATTATTTCTTTTAAAAATTTTATTTTATGAACATATATAACATATTTATTTGAACCTTAAATAAGGTCAGATTTCTTAAATTAAAAAAATATTTAAATTATATAAATCTGCTTACATACTTCCATTGTTATTTTTACTATGCATATTTTTTATTATAATTCCATATAAATATGTTTATTTTTTATTCAACCATGTTTTAGTTTCACTATATTTTACTGTAAATATACAGAATTTAAACTTTTATAAAATATGTTCTTTTGTATTTTTTACCATACGATTTATTTTTATTCAGATAATGAGAATGTTGATTTAAAACTAAAGAAGGTAGTTTATTCATTTTAGTTTAAAAATTCCAAATGATAAAAAAACTTTAATTAAGTTAATTTTTACCTTATCTTTATTTATACCATCATGTGTTACTGTCATGTTTATTTCTTAAATTATGGATTGATGTAAATAAAATGTATGTATTTTTGTTCCTCCATTTTTTACTAAACGTTGTTTCTCAATATTTTACCTTAATACATTATAACATTTAGATTATTGGTAAAACTATTTTACATTTTTTGATAGTTATTGAAATTTTATTCACCTATATCTAATATAAAATAATGATGTTTACTTAAACATTATTAATATATTAATTATGTTAATATATTAATAATGAAAACTATAGTTTTAATTGCAAAGCTACTTTATTTAACCATAAATTGATTAAGTTTTAGGAAACTGAAACAAGATATGTGAGTTATTGCAATTTTTATTTTAGAAAAAACTGGTTTATCTACTACATAAAAATATAAACAAGTAAACGTCTTTTATAATAAAAATTATTATCTATAATACATAAAAAATTTTACTATGTTTGTCTCGTTAATGTTTAATCATAGAAAAATAAAGGAAATTAAATTTTTGTTGATTTTTCTGATTAATTGCTGTAATTTTGTAAGTAAAACCTCTTTGTTTAGTGTAAAATAAAACCTCTTTGTAATTGATTCAACTTCCCACTTTACAATTCTTTGCAAAATATTTACAAGTTAATTATAAAAATTCATTTACATAATTCGAAAGTCTTACTAAATTTTAATAAAAAATTAAGATGATTAGGTTGAAAAATTGAAATTATATTATCTCATCTAATTTTATATTTTAATTAACATTGGAAGTCTTTGAAAATTACGATTGAATAATTGGAAAATTTACTTATAACACATATAAATTCTGAAAAAAAATGTAAATAATAAAATGTCATGATTTTTATATTGAATGAATTACGTTTAAGGAGATTTAGAAATTTACAATTTTTTTTACACAAAAAAAAAAAAATCAGTTTGTAGATAAACAGTTTATATTTCTTTGCCTCATACTAGAAATTAAAGCATTACAGGAAAAACAAAAACTTGCCATTACTGAAATGTTGCATAAATAATAAGAATTATTTTTATAGATCTTTTCATTAATATTTAAGTGAATGCTTATTTATAAATGATAATAATTTAAATTTACATTAATTATATTAATTAATTTTATGGTTTTATATAAAATATTATTGATCTACTTATTAAGTTTTAATTAATTATTAATTTATTTATTATTAATTTAGTTTTTATTCAATTTATTAATAAAATTTTAAAAATTTGTCATTATATTTTAATCCGATAGATGGCAGTACAAAAGAAATTGTAACAAGTACGAAATGTAATCGGTAAAATACTTGTTACTTTAAAAGTAACTGTACTCAGTACGTACTAAGTACAGGAAAAGTAACAAAGCCCCATCCCTAGTTTCAGTCAGCTCCAAATAACTCAAAGCACTGTAACACGTGTCTTGCTAATGCCATAAATGTTTTTCACAAAAAATTGAAAGCATAAAATGTCAATCAAGGGTACTTCAAATTACTCTCATCAATAATATAACATTGGAACTGTACCATTTTTATGTCTGTGAAAACATAAATTATGGTACTTAAGAATTCTCTATTAATATGCTATCTGCATATAAATTGAAACTGCATGTATTGCAAATCAGCATTTCGCGACTTTTTTACATTTTCTCATATCAGCAAAATTTTAGAAATGAACTTAATAAAAAATAGATGAATTTAATTTTGATAAAATAAAAATAGCTTAGTATGTTCCCCTTTACAAATACTTTATCAACCCTAATCATAATTCTATAGCAAATGTTATTTAATGATGCTTTCCTTTTCAATATGATGAATAATCGTCAAATATCAGAGTATATGATACGTATCTCAATTAATAGTTATAAATCTTATTTTCTACTTTAATGTTTATTTGTATCCATATTATTTTCGTCATACTTATTACTATTTAAGTTTGATTGTATAAAATTTGCAAATTTTGTAAGTAATATATTGATTAGATTTGCTAAAAATAATAGAAGCATAGGAATTTAAGACAATTGCACTAAAGATAGTTCAAGAGTATCTTTTTATAATAAAATATATTAAATACATAATTCGATTATGCATTTCTATTTTTAAATTTATATTTAAAAATTACATTGGTTTATAACACTCCTTTTTTGCTGCTTTAAAATTTATTTACTTATTTAAGTGGAAGATTAATTTTTTATTACATCCATTAATTGAAATTCATTTATTAGGCATTTATTATTTCATGTTATGTTTAAAAAAATTAAAGAAAAATCCTTTGAATCAACATTATGGTGATTTTTTAAAAAGTTAATTTAATACATTATTCTGTCTAAAATATAAATTTTAAACAAAGCTTAGCTCTATTACATTAAGTCCCTATTACATTAGAATTGCCGATATTTTCGTGGGAGCAACTCCCAAAGACCAAAGAATTAACGAGAGATTCCATGACGACACAACTAGAGTTGCGGCAAATCACATCTCATTATCCAATAATATTTCGGATTTTTTTCTTTGTTTCTTTTTTTTTAACAGCTGTGCGGTTGAAATTTGAATATTATTCTCTTTTCGCTAAGTTTCATGTAAAATGAAAGCTTTTAGCTTTATAAATTGCCAAAGTCAGCAACTTTTTTGTGCATGCACCAACAACTCCTGCAATTTATATCGCAAATGATTTTAAAAACGGATGAAGTTTTCTCTTTTTTTGCCAAGCGGAAATAGTACATGAAATGATTGCTTACATTTTTGTTGTCATAATTCAGTGTTAACGAACCCGATCGGGAGGCTTTCAATTTTAAAACAACAAATTTAGATTTAGAATGAGCATATTAATTTCGGTGTAAAATAATTTATCTTCGAAAAAATTTACTACATTTTAATTGTAAATATAATTTAATAATTATTTGGGTTAAATAATTTGAAAGTATTTTAGGCAATAAAAATAAAGCTCAAAATATAAGAATTTACTATCGAATGTAATGAACAAAATATAAAAATTTTATATTAATAAAATACCGTATAATTATTACTTCATATAATTTTTTAATTAACTTAATTTAAATTTTAAGCTTTTCAAAATCCTAAAAATTTAAGCTTGAAATTGTGAAAAATAGCTATTTTGTAAAAGAAGATATACTGTGTTTTGGATTTTGTTGTTATTTTTAGATTTGATAGAGATAATTTAAAATAGAATTATTTCAAAACCATTTTAATATTTAATCTGTAAACCTTAGTGACTAAAATACAGTTAAAACACAGTATTGACTTGACTTTTATTATTTCCATTAAATGCTTCTCATATTACATACATAATTTTTGAGCCTCTTAAAGAAATTATAATAAGATTACGTTGTTTAGGATGAATAAAATTAAAAATCTCATTTATTAAATTTTTTTATTAATTTAAAATTAATTTTTGATTGATTAGTTAAAAAAAATCATTATTTTGAGTGTTCAATAAGTAGACAAAAATATCTGATAGAATTTTTAAAAATATTTATTAACAATAAGAATTGTATTTACAATTTTCTTCTTATAATATTTTTTAAATCTTCACTACTCAAGACTTATATTTACAGTGTTTCGATTTCATAAATGTTTCTTATCTACGGACTGTCCAAAGTTAAAGATGGCAGACAGTAGTATAATTTATATTTTTAAATAGTGCATTCTAATAATCGTATCCTGTAAGACTATAAAATAATGTTATAGATAAGGAAAGTAGAAAATGGAAATAGTTGGCAAAGTCAATTATAAAATGTTAATTCTAGGCTATGTTTACATCATTGAAAATTATAATTAGATTATCATGAAATTTTCAAAAAATTATAAAGAAAAAAAACTATTAAATTTAGTAAATAAATGCAATAATTTATTAAAGAACTTGCTTTATTTTCTTAAAAAATTGTGAAGTTAACAGAAAGAAAAAATTTTCGTACATTGATACATTTAGACAAAATACTTTTTAAAGATAATTTGAAAAATAATATCAAAATGTAAGAATAAAATTGATCAAATAAAATTCATAGACTTACACATTACATGACGTCACAACTTGAGTTGCGGCTATTCTCATTCATTGTTCAATGATTGTTTGAGATTTCTATTAGTTTCTATCTGTTTTATTAATATTAATAATAGATCATTTTTCCGGCTAACATTTTTAAGGTTGCCATATTTTACTTATTAAATTCTAGATTTCTAGCTAAATTCTTTTCTGAGAATTTTGTTTGCAGCTAAGAGTTTTTAAAATGATAATTAATTCAAATGAACTTATTAATGGATATCTTTGTTTTGTTTAAATCAATTTCGCCTTTAAATTTTGATGTTATTTTTTATGTTAAATTTTTATGTTCCATTGTTATTTTTCAATTACTTTCACAATTTATTAAAAAATAAAACAAATTCCTGAAGGTATTACAGTATGTATTTACTAAATTTACTATCATCTTTTATTATAATTTTTTGGAAATGTGAACATATGTTGAGTTAACATTTTATAATTGACTCTGCCCATTATTTCAAACTTTCTGCGTCCTTTAGCCACAGCATTATTTCATCTTCTGACGGAATACGATTGCATGAATGTACATTGTTTTTAGAGTTAGAATTCTGTTGGCCTTCTTTAACTTTGGACAGTCTATTGATAAGAAACATTGATGAATACAATGCATGTAAGCCATGAGGATTTAAAAAATTTAATGAAAAGTGTCCTAATAATATATCCTAATAAGAATATTTGCATAAATATTTTGAAATACTTTCAAATTATTTAAATAAAATAATTTGAATTATAAAATATTTGTTAAAATATAGTCATTTTTTAATCAATTATATTGTTTTATATTGAAGTTAAAGTGCCCATTCTAAATTTAAATTTGCTGTTTTAAAATTAATAACGCCAAGATCACTAAGTTATGACTAAGATATGTTAAATTAAAGCACTAAATTATGACAGCAATAATGAAAATAAAGAACCATTTCAAATACTTATTTCCTCTTGGGGAAAAGACGACAAAAATGCTGCTGATTTTCGACTTCTTTTAACGCCAATAACTTTTATTTGACACATAGCTTGCCGAGAACAAATTCATGTTTAAATTTCAAGTGCGTCGCTGTAAAAAAAGAAGTAAATATCATTGGAGGATGAGTAAGAATTAGGTACTTTCAGTTCGAGAAGAGAAAGACAACTAAGGATGGAAAACGTGGTGGTTGGTTCTTTGTTTTTATACGCATTCCAGCAAACCTTTTGAAACCCATGAAAATTGAATGCAGAAATTGAAATGTTTTTTTGCGACAAGTCTGCATTAACGTGCAATTCTAATTTATTTTTTGATTAGATTAGGTTAGGTTACGACAAAAAACTGTTTTGGGGATTTATGGTCATAGGCTTATAATTCACATTGAGTAAGATTGAGTTTTTGTTTGAAACGTAAGCAAATTTGATGGATTCATTTATTTTACTTATCATTTTACTATGCAAAACATTAATATATAGTTCACTTCTCTTTCTATTGGAATGTTAATTTCAAAATAATCTAGTTTTCATCATATTATTTGTAAATTTTGCTAAAGTTTTTAAATATTGCTTAAAAGAATAACAAATTTGTCATTTGTGTTTATTTTCAAAATGGAATGCAAAGTAATACATTTTAAGAATGACAACTGTTTTTCTTATGTAAGGTGTAACAGTATAGATTTAAATGAAAATACTTATTTGCTGAAATAATTTAAAATAGGTTCCTTCTTATTTGTAAATCAAAATAAAAATTTTTGTTATCATTATAAGCCTAGGTCCTATCTTGTTTAAATTGGATCAATTTCGGCAGCCAAGCTTGGTCCTACCTTTGCAGCTCACTTTTGTCCTATAAAACGAAATGTAGACCTTTCAGGATTGATCCAGTAGAGACCACCAATAATGGACATAGACAAAGCCATGATTAGCTAAAATTTACCAATCCATTTTGCTATTTGGGTACTAAGTCATCAAGAATTAATATGTAAATTTCCCAAGATGAATCGTAACTGATATTTACTTTCAATTTCCCCTTAGAAAGACAATTCTCTAATCCACATGAGCTCCCTGGCAGTGCTAAATGAGTAATAGCGCTTGTCAAAGCAGCCCAATTGACATGCCTTCTCCAAAAATCATATGAAGGCTATTTTGTATTGAGCTGCTAGGGGGTAAACGGCTGATGCGACTTACTCCTTGACCTAAGAAAAAAATAAATTTCATTGGTGAGGAGGATTCAAGACATCATATGCAAGCTTGTAATTGCCAGAACTCTAGTTGTGATGTCTTCTAGTATAGGGGCAACTTTAATATAATGTGGACTTCAGATAATATTCCATTTTTGAAATTTATTTAAAATTATATCAGTTGGCATAAATGTGATTGTTACTTAACATGTTTCCCGGATAGTTTGAAATGAATTAAATTGAATATTTTATTTTGTGCAGCTATTTCCGATATTTCTTTTACATTATCAAAAATAATTAATCAACTTTGTTTAAAGGTTAAAATTAGGAGACAAAAACATTTAATATTTATTCGAAAGACCTAATTCTTAAAAAAGTGAAATTGTAAACAGTGGGTGACAAAAATAAACAATTGTGATGATAAATTTATTTTTGAGTGGGAATAATATTTTCGTTTGGAATCCCGAAGGTAATTTTTCTTTTTCTTTGATAAATCTGAAATAATACTAATAAGTAGGATTCATATTTACCAATATTAAATGTTGTAATAATCTCTCTAATATATAATAGTATTAAAATATACGAAATATTAATTATGTTTTCTTTACTATTATTCGTTCGTTATGAATAGTGATCAAATTGATCGTAGAGTGGCCTGTTTTTCATTATGCCCCTTGATTTCTTGCCAATTTGGTGTAGAGTTGGGAAATGTTGAATAGGGTGATAGCAATTACATTTAGAAAATTTTATTTTTCCATTTAAAAAGTATGTGAATTTTGAGTAATTTTAAAGTTTTGTACTATTGCGTGATGCGTTGGGTACCATTTATTTTCTTCAAACATCTATGAAAACATGTTTGGTGATAAAAAAGTCGCCAATTTTTGCCAAAGGGCATCCAGAAATATAATTTCCTCTTAATCCTGTTATTTAAATGATTGTTTTGGTTAAATCCTAGGAAAGCTTTCACCCTTGATGACAAATTAAAAAAAAAAATTGTGCCAAGCCAGAACGAAATTCCAGAAATAGTTTTGTTTACCATATCAAGTGTATAGAAATAGTGTTATCAAGATTGGCACAAATCACAATTATCTCCAACCAAAACCATTTGTGCCAAGGGTAGGTGCTCTGCTAGGATCTTGTTGATTTTTTTTTTTTGCATTTCAATAGTTTAAATATATTAATTTGATACTGTAAGCTCTGACTTTTATTACTGATATCAAAAATAGCTCTTTGTATTTAATTTATATACCTAAACAGTTTCAAGCATGGAATCACTTTTTCTTTTCCTGTTCAAAACAAATGAATATCATAATTTAGAAGTGAATTTGCTTATGATCTAAAAACTTGTTAGGTGTAGATATTCATGTGTATTTTATTACAGTAAAAATGGTTTAAACATTCAAATAAAAAAGTTACCTAGTTCATAAATAAAATTACAGTAAAAATCTTGTTACAAAGTTTATAAATTAAAAGAAATAGAAGCAAAATCAAGTTTTAATTGCTGCAAAAACGAAAAATATTAACATTAATTTTAGTGAGTTATAATAATTAAATATTATTTTTGAATTATAAAATTAATGTTTTGATTTAAAATCATTCTGTAGTAGTTGGAAGTCCAGTTTATACTAGCAGAATGAAAAATTGTAAAATATTGCATCATAAATAAAACTGTTCAGAGGAAGAAATTACTTCCTCTAATTATTTCTTTTTTATGTTTTTTATTTAAGCATTAGCATGTATTTATTTTTGACTGGAAATTTTTTCTCTTATATATAGTTGCATTTATTAGTTATATTAAAAAATATTGGAAATTTATTTTATAAAAAGACCTTTTTGTTCTTCTTAGAGTTGGATTCGTATCTCATTGGGCACCTCTGCTTTTATCAGCATTTTGTACTATTAACTCCAAACCCAATGTTTCCTATTTCCAGTTGCTCGGGTCACCCACTTTATTAATAAAGGTGTAATTCTCTAGTATGGATGATGCCTAAAGAAGTTAATCTAGGGAGGGGGGCAAGAGCCTCGCATTCGTAAATGATATGCTTGGCCGTTTCCTCTTGCGTATGACATTTCCTGCAGATAGGGTCTTGCTGAAACATTCCCATTTTATGGAGGTGTTTTCTGAAATAGTAGTGCCCAGTTATGAAGCCTACAATTAAACATATCTTCTGCCTAGAGCATCTTAGAATTTCAGAGGCAATCCTCACTGATGATCCACAGATCGTACTTTTAGCGTGGGTTTGACCAGGAGTGTTGAGCCAAGCTTCATACATCTTCCGTTTTTCCCATCTAAGAACATTGGGTTTTGCGGTCTTCAAATTTATCCCACAAAAAGTTTCTGCACCAATGGGAGCATAAGATGATCCTAGTTTAGCAAGTTCATCAGCCCTTCCATTACCTTCAATACTTTTGTGCCCTGGCACCCATACAAGGATCACTTTGTTTCTAGTTGCCAGTTCTGTAAGAACGTTTCTACATTCCAAAATCATTTTAGATTTGATTTCGTAAGAACTGAGCGCTTATAAAGCGGTTTGACTGTCACTAAAAATGAGAATCCGCTTACCGTGGTAGCCCTTCCTCATATTTAGTCGCAGACAGTAGATAATGGCCAAAACTTCTACCTGGAAGACCGTTGCATATCGCCCAAAGCTCTAGAAATTCGCCAGGTAACTAGAGGCTCCGTTAAGACACCATTACCCCTTTGCCAAATAGCCCTAGGCACGGGTCGCATAACACCAGGGTTTAAGGGAGCTGGTTCGTGGCCTCTGATTCTACATTCAAGACTATCCTGTCATTCCTACAGGACATTCGGCGATCCACCACATGCCACGCGCCTGGTAGCTGCTCAGGTCCCAGGAGACCTTTTTATTACTAAGCTTATTATAAATATATGCAAAACAAATAAAGTATTGAATTCTTGGCTAGATGAATTGCAAATGATATCAGCAATTTGCATCGCAATTTAAATAAGTCAAAAAGACCTTTAACAAATAAGAAAATTTAAATAAGATTTTTACCAAATTGCTGTTTTAATAATAAATAACAAAATTTATGTTAGTCAAATTTTTTAGATAAGTAAAGTTAACTGACTTGAGTAAAATAAGTTTAAGAAAATGCTTTTATTTTATAAGCTTTTTGATTCATAAACTTATTACTTTTGAATTAACTTGCAAAATTTTGATAATATGTATTTAATTTCAGTCGTAAAATAAAAAGTTGTTTAGTGCATGACAGGCAGCCAATGAAATTATCTAGAAGCACTGTGAGTCATTTGAATAAACCAAGTATCAGTAAAAGTCCAGGAAACTCTGCAAGTTTGGTTTGATTTAAAATTTTTGCGCTAAGTGCTGCACAGCTATCTCGTCAACCTAAATTACATCACTATGGACAATATCTGGCTACCAAATATTGATCACATTCAAACTTCAACTTTGCAATCACATGCATTTTAAATTCCAAATATCAAAATTTTGAATATTTCATTATAATTACTTTAATAAGTAATTAAAATGTACTATAGTATTATGATGCTAATAATTAGTATTAAAATGCTAACAATTAGAAACTAATTACCCAATGATTACATTATAAAAATATAAATTAAGTATCATGAAGTCAATAAAAGTTCACATATGTGCAATAAAGCTAAATTTCTAATATAAATAAATTGAATTTTTTATTAAAACTTGAATTTAAATTAACCGGGCAGTGACACCCTCCTTAAAAAAATTTCAGTATGTAACCATCTAATACTAAAGGGAAACACGCAATAAAGCTTACTTAAAGATGTAATTACGTATGTAAACATAATTTTTTTTATAAAAATTAGAGTTTTTAATTAATCAACATTACCACTCTGAATATATATATATATAACATTTCATAAAACAGCAATTTTAATGAGAAACAAAATAATCAATATTCATTAGACAATCATCCCAAATGGTTTGAAAATAAACAATTTTCATTGCTTCAAAGAATTTTACAATGTTTTTTGTTTTTTTATTTCTTCACTGTACCTACTTTGTGAGGTATGAATCAAACTGACCAGACACTTGATTAGTACACCACACAGATCTTTTAACAGCCAGTCAACCAAACAAATATTCGAAACTGTATAGTTTAAAAAAAATTCCAAACAATATTCTTTTCAATAATTTGAAAACTTTTTTAAAAATTCTAAATATATCTATTAAAATTTCCATACAATCCATACTAAAAAATTCAAAATCCAAAATTCGAAGTCCAAAACTTAACAAATTCTTAAACTGTAACCAAATAAAAGTACTCATTAAATGCTTCAAGTGTCACACCCAAAACAAATTTTGTGCATCCATACGATCACCTTACATCATAAAATGAAAATAATGTCATACAAACGCATTCCAAACTGTTAAGCCTGTATGCAGCACTTTATCACCCGCTTGGTGCATTATGTCCATCACACAGTTCCCTAGTCTTAGATAAGTATTTTAGAATATAAGACAATATTACACATAATAATTAAATGGAATATAACTGTGGTCAAAATTACCTTAAAGTTATTTAAAGTGTGCAACAATGTTTCTCAATAGGTACTGGATCATTTTCTAGCATTGATTTATCAAGCATGTTCTTAATGACAAATTTTTTCCTTTTTCGCTGAAAATTTTGATGAGTGTAATATGCATGTACCATTTTGTTTTAAATATTTCATATACAAAATCTTTTTTTTGATCAGTTTTGACATCAAGATATTAAAAACATAATTTATGTTTTTTTGATTGTAGATATCACTTTTATTAAGGTTTAGTGCACAAAATTATTCCTTTTTTATTGAATCTTGTAAAAATATCATGAACAACTACAATAAATATAAAAATATAGTGAACAACTCCCAATGAATATAAAAATATAATGAACTATTTGCAAAAATAAAAATTCATTTTCATGTCAATAAAAGTTTTATAAATTTTCATGTTTATTTGCTAAAATTCTAAAGGTTTTTGTCTGTTATTTAAGAAATATGAATAATTAATTTTATATCTCATTTATCAAGTTGTGATAATTGTATATCAGCTTTGGATATGGTTTGTTTAATATATTATAGTTGCAATCAAACTTTGATTAACCTGACTTGATACACCTGGCAAAAGATAGTTCAAATTGGTTACTAAATTAATCAGTGAAACTTCATTACAGTCTCAAACTTAGAATTAGTTTTAAATATAGGTCCTTATCTAATTTATTCTCGAGCACAAAAGTGACTACAGAGATGAACAAATCAAATTCTTTCTATGTAAGTCAATCAAAATAATTTGTTCATTAATCATTCAGCATTTTAAGGGTGTTTGGACAGTAGTTCCTGCCTTTAGACATTAATTAAACTTGTCTTGCAGTAGAAGACACAATCTTAATGTCAGCACAATAATTTTGCAGTTTTTTTTAGACTTCCTGATAGCTTTATTATTGATGTCAGTGCCAGTTTATATTCCTACCATTCATCATTCTTCCTAGCTTTATTAAAGAGCTTTCTTCTTTGTCTCTGTAATTTGCTTAACTCTTTAGGTCACCAAGGAACTAATCTTGGTGAGCAAGCATTACTGACTCTACAATTTTGATAGTATGTTTGGAGAATGTCATATTACAATTGATCAACAATCTACCCCAAATCTGCTACTGAAGATAACTTAATGAAGTCACCTTCTTTCACTGGGATTTCAATATTTTTGTGTAGGAACCTCTGTTGGTGTTTGTTGGGTTCCTTCTTAACATTCTTATCTGTTTGTCCCTAAAACAGAAAAGCTAATGTCAGACAAGCTAACTTCATCAGACACTTTCCAATCATTAATAAAGTCCACACACTTACTATTACATAGGGTAAGATCAATGACTACCCTTCTATTTATAGTAATAAAAGTAGGTTCATTACTTTTACAAAGGATAAGTAGCTTATAATACAAAATGTAATCTAAAAGATCCTGGCCATGTCTGTTGCAATTATTACTTCCCCACATAGTGTGCACCACACTCTGAGTTTCTTATTTAAATTTTTATGATCTAAAAGACTAACAATATGAACACTGAATGTGTCTTGTTCTTCTATAGGAAGATATAAAGATGATTTCATCTTTGATTCTTTGCAATAAATAAGATACTTTTACAGCAATGTTCTCCCCATTTATATAATTAACCAGAATAAAGACATTTAGTTTGTTGCTAATAGTCTCAAATAACTTTATTATCAAGTAATAACAAGTAAGTTTAAGCAAGCTCTTAGTCTCAAATAACATTTATCATAAAAATATTAAAACTTTGAATATGTAGGCCTAAAATAGAACCATTACAAATACATGGCTTCTGAATTAATTTCAACCACTCCTCTAGTCATCTTATTGCTAAGAATAGCTGAAACTGATCGACTATGATGATGGTTGATTTATGCTACTTTAAAGATGGTTACCATTGTGGCATCCAAAGAAGCTAAGCATTGCTCCTCGTCTGATCACAAGTAGGATAGTCACTTACTTGAATTTCCTATAAAGATATGACTTCTACAAAGATAAGAAAGATGATAGATTGAATTTCCTACAAATATATACTTTTCTAATTCTCTCAGATAAAGGAGATCTTGGCTGCAGGGTTGCATCAGAACTAGTATCTAATTCCAGTTCTTCAATGCTAGGTAATTCACTTTCCTTACTAGAAGAAGGAGAGGAATCACACATACACATACTTGAGAGGAAGTTGCCTGATCTACTGGCACTACTTACATCTCTTTAACATTATTGACCTCCTAAAGGTTTAAGTGTCAGAGAATTTTAAAAATCTCCCATTCCAAACTGGTATATACACCAAACTGGTATATAGTGTAACATTCGATATCATGTTTGACACTTAAAATTTTAGGATTAATTCTGCAGTAGATGCTAGTCAGTAGTTTTAGTTACATATCTATTATTTTTTGATGAATAAAAGCAAGAAAATGGCAATATATAGTGATTACAAAATGTAAATCTATGACTGCATTATCATGGTATTAAATTATTTTATTTGTGTCATTCTCTATTTTATTGCAAATCATTTTTCAGATATTATTACGCTTAGAAAAGAATATCGTATTGTCGGGTCACTGATAGGCACTTGTCCTAAAAAGAAGCTTCATTCCCAAAAGAATTGGCTGCCATTGTTATTAATGAAGGAGGAAGCAAAACTTTTAATAGATAAAGGTATCCACATTTATTCATTATCTTTATTATTATATTCAATAATTTTGCATTTAATTGTTTAATAATTTTGTACTGTTCTCTTAATTTGTTTTCATAATTACCATATTATCATGAACAAAACTTTCAAACTATATTTTATATGTGTTTTGACTAAACTTGAGTCATTGATTTTTTTTCTTAGAATTAAGGGGAAAAAAGCAAACTAATTTTGTATTATGCATGCATATTTATTAGTCAGTCCATCCATAGTGCAATTGTTTTCAAGAGAGCTTGCTAAAAATAATGATTATGTTTTTGAAATTTCATGATGTAAGACACAGAATTGTTTTTAAATAAATTTCTAGAATTCATTGCTACTACTTTTTATTATAATTTCTCACCATATAACATGTAAAAATTTCTATTGCTCATTTTTATGGAATTTTATTTCCTTCTTGACTATTGTTACACTTTCTGATGGAATTTCTCCCTTTACTTCTTGTCATGATGCAGATTATAACTCCAAAAACTATAATGGTTTGCTATATTTTATATTTTACTAGCTTATTGCTATTGCTGCCAACTCTTTCTTCTTTCATTAATATTATAAATATAAATTCTCATAAACTAAGTACTTGTATAAACTTTTGGTAGTAAAAGTAAGCTAGTGATAGCATTTAAGAACTTCTGATTGGGAGAAATTTTACTTATTACTGACTTAAATTTTTTTTTGCATGAAGAAAAAAGGAGAGGAAAGCTTTTTTGTAACTCCTTTGTTTTGTGAACTATCTTAAAACAGACAACAATACAAAAGTGATCTTTCATAAATTTTCTTAGTATAAAATGAAATCCTTTAATTGTCAAAATAATGATTGAAAAGCATTATAATAGAACTTTTTGGAATTTTAAATGACCAAGTGCCTTATAGATTGTGTAAAAAACTATGGATGTCAGCAAGAGCTAGATTTCAATGAATTTGAATTCTATAAAATGGTCCTCCTTAATGACTAGTGGATATGATAAACTGTTGCCACTGTTTTCCCAATATATCATATATTAATTTTTTTTTAATCTTTTGGCAGTGAGAATTTTGCTGTAAGGTTAGTGCCTTTAAAATTAGAATACAGGAGAAAGTAGAAAACAAAATAACCCTCAATTCTCTAATAGATAAGAAATCACAATTATTAAAACCCCAATTGACAAATATAAATCAGACGTTCAAAGAAATCAAAATTTTTTAAGACAATGTCAGGCACAAAATCAAAACACAAGAATACAGAAACACCTGCAAAAACTATATTTAGTGAAATTTGTAATCATAATTCCAAAAAAAAGGGCGGGGGAAGTCTAGAGGTGAACATTTAACTGCATTATAGGTTTATCAAATCAAATCAAAAAAGAATAATCTGGGGAAAGACCATTACATAAGTTCTTTGCAGTTACTTAACAAACAAGAAAATCCTGATCAACCAGCTTAAAACAAATAACATAAAGTTAGAGGACCTAAAAAATCCTACATAAAAGGTTATTTAGTTAATGTCTAATCAACAATCACTAAAGAAGAGCTTATCCACTTATTAGAGAAAGACATAAGCAATATTTGATTAGACAACCTTAAAATGAAGAAAATAAGAACACATACATGTAAAGTAAGTTTTAGAATATGACGAAATTCCATTAAAATATTAATAAATTCTGAATTCTGTACATAGGTCTCTAGCAAGCAATAGCTTGCCAATACAGAATTATTAGACATCTGCCCGGCTTTTGGCCACACTAGTACAATGTGTTCCTCATCCGCTTATCCTTCTAAAACTTACCCTGCAAGTTGTAATACTAAACACTATGATTGCAGTAATTGTATGGAAGAGCCAGTATAGAAGGAAGCAACTATAATATCAACCATCCAGTATATGAAACATTTGGCAATACATATCCTTTTCTAATCCTATTAAATATAATTAAATGGAATAATAATATCTAAACAAAGCTAATCATAAATACCCTTAGAAAGCAAAAAGTCAAATTTCCAGCATTCAATGTTTACACTCCCATAAAACCAATTGCCTCACATCAACATAGATTGTCTAGCAAAGACATCCTAACTGAACAACAACCCAGCCATTATCTCATTAACACTTACAATCTAATCAAATCCTTACGAATCGGCTTCCAAAGGAATAAAACCACTACATCATAACTTGAACAATTCATCAATAGCAATAATATTCAAATATCTCTTCTTTAAAAACCTTATGCTCCTAAAGGTTCAATTCTAGAAATACCATCTAGATGTAAATTATATTATCTAAAAGATTAAATTGTTTATTAACCTCACCCTTAGAAAAACTATTAAACAGACAATGATTCAATGTGCAAGGAATAAGAGATAAAAGATTCTGAGGGACGAGAGAACTGTTTCCAGTTTTCCTAGAAAGACTGTGGTGACTCTGTTTAGAGGACTGACTAGACATGACTGCTTACAGGACCATACCTACAGAATTGGAATGGTGGATTCCCCAAACTGTGTTTTCTACGACTCTAATCAACCAATGGTTTTTGAACATTTAAATAATTGTACCATACTTTCTCAATATGAGGACATTGTCAAGAAATATTGGAGATCCCGTGAACTAATGGCTTAAATGCTAATATTTGGGATTGTAAAGAAATGAATTATCGTATTTTCCTGTATATAATCCACAGCGTCGTATTATCCGCAAGCCCCGTTTTTCAAGCAAAAAAAAAGAAAATGTCACATAATCACTCAGTAATGTCAAGGCATTAACAACCCTCTCATCCTGGAACATGGAGAAAAATCTCCATTCCCAGATTATACTTATACCACATTTAGAGTAAATTATCTACTCATAATTTACAAAACTAGATGATTTAAAACCATTGCTATCATGATAAATTAAAAAAAATTTTTTTTCAAGCTTTCTAATAATTTAATCTGCGAAATTCTAGAATCAAATTTGAAAGAAGCCTTGTGCAAAGAAATTGTAAATATAATCAACACAATTGTTGAGGCATATGAAAGCAACCAAAGAATAATTTGAAAGTAAACTAGTAGTCTCCATTTCTTCAAATCCTCAAAAGTAAAACTAATGTCCTGAAAAGAAGAATGAAGCACACTAAAGATCAGGGATAAAGAAATATTTTCTATATTGAATTAAAGAATCTAGCCATTTACATTATGAAATTACTAAGGCTAAAAAGGAAATTACCAAGATTAAAACAACAGAGTTTCCTATGAATTTAATAACAGGAATACAATGTAAAATAGCCACAGATAAACTCTTTACACAAACCCGGCTTCATAACTTTCAACAATTCCCTTAATTGACATTCATAGTTACATATTACACAATCTATCCAGAAGCTTCATTTATTACATACCATCTACGTAGAGACAATTGTAAGTTAGAGAGAGGGAGAGAGAATACAAAATGCGTTAGAATAAAATGGGGGAAAGAAAGGAGTAAAAAAATATCATTGATGCCAACAAGAGCATTTTAGCTTTAACTTTGTAAAGACTTTGCAAGAGACTTAACTTTAACTTTGTAACCACTATAACTTTTATGTTTCTACAGTCAGTTGAAGAGGATGAGCATATGCTTGTTAATCTTAGATACATTCCAGGTGCTTCCCTCCTCATCCACAGTCAATCTTATTTATCTTATTTCCTGATTGCTTGGAGGTTCCTAAAATATTTTGAGAATTGAAATAATTTCTAATAAGTTAAAAAATTTACAAAATAAAGATTGTTTAAGAATAGTATTAAAGATATTGATTGTGGAAGTTTCTATATTTACCACAATTGGTGGCATCTAACATTAAAAGGAATTATAAAAATCATTTTGTAATCTAAAAAGCTTGCAAGTTAAGAAAGTACATTTAAATGTAAACAAATATAAAATAAAAAGTATTTTTATATATTTATTTTGCTTTTGCAATATATATATACAAAAAATTTAAAAAATTTGAACAAAAGCTGAAAGGAGAACAATAAAGCAAAAAGACAAGACTATTTACATGTAGTAAACAGATAAAACATATAACCAATAGGCAGAGAAATTTTAAAATAAAAAGTTTAAAATTTGAAAAAATTAAAGAGACACATAAAATAAAAAGAAAATGAAAAAAAATCAAATGAAATAGAGCCTCATAGCTGCCAACTCTACTAATTTTATCGGAAACTCCTGATTTTTCATAATTTCTCCCGATTTCCCGAAAACATATAAAAATGTACAAATTTTAGGCAATTTCAGTGAAAAACTTAAAAACAGCCAAAATTTTGGCTGAAAAAAAGTTTATTGAGTTATTTTAGTAGCTTAAATAGTCAACAGATGGCACATTAATATAAGGATATATATGTATGTTTCTCTGAGATTTGAGTCTGCCATGGAAAGATGACACTGTAACCACTAGGCTGCCAAGACTCCTACGAGTTGGCAGTCATATAATTAATGTTCAGAGCAGACACCAGGTGCCTGTTTACATAAGCAGTTCAATTAGATGGAATATTACAAGTTATTAGTAATTTAATTTGGAAAATATTTCTGTCAAACAAAGTATTTGTCCCTGAATTAAATTAATTTAGCAATGAATTTTGTATTTTTATGTAAATTTATAAGTTTAATACTTATAAATTGCACTAGTGTAGCAAAAGTTGCGCAGTAAAATAAGTATTGGGACATAAACATTGATGTTAATTTTTTTGTATGTAGTATATTCTTTTATTTTTCTTAATTCCTCTGTAACATTAATGAATATTTTATTAAAAAATTTAGATTAACACCAAATATTTTTAACATAAATCATTCTCAGAGTGTACAATCTAAAGAGTAAAATTGTCTTTTTGCAGTACTACCGTTTTAAACATTCTGTTCCAAGCAAAAATGTCCTTAGCAGTGTCTCCTGATTTATTTTCCTCAAAATCAGTAGTATTTATTGATTTTTTCCCTCCAAGGTTGGCAGGTATGGAGCTCTAACATGGCTAGCTTTAATTGTTGTAGCTGGTAATTCTATTTAAGCTGCTTTTGTATTGAATGTATTGCTAAATGTATAATTTTTGTGTTTCAAATTATGTTTGTGATATTTCCAATCATGCTTTATGTATACCAGATTCTATTTAAATGCATTACGGTTGTACTCTTACTCAAGTAGTGTTTTACATATTTCATAATCAAAACTTGTCTTTCAGCAATACATGTTCATCACATGCTATTCATTTCTATGCCATTCAGTAAGGCATACAATTTGAAATTTTGGCTATTTTACTCAATATTTTCTTGTGGACCATAATTTCTTTTTCTAGAGTTATATTTTCATATAAACATTATTTATCTATTAAAGAAATACTCTATATTATATTGTTAAAAAGTAATTGTTTTAAAAAATTAAAAATTTTTAATATAAATTACAATTTTCTTACTAAATAAAATCCTTCTTAATAATAATTCTTTTTAAAAAATTTTTTTCTTCGCTAAATCATCTAAAATATAAATAATTTCTCTATAGTTCTGCTAAAGGTTAATAATTTCGACTAGTAATTTTAATTATTTTACTCGGTAACTTATCAAGATAATTTCATCTGAAAAATAAACAATTTTTTACAAATTTAAGGTTTTTAAAAGTTACTATTTCAAATTAATTTTAATAAATTTATAATAGTAACTTTTCAAATAATATATTTTTAAAAGAAATGATATTTTATATGTTTTTTAACATTCCTTAAATTTTATTTTCTATTCTTGCTCATTCATTTTACCTTTTACTCAGATTTTGTATTTGTTCAAAATTTCACTCATGAACTTTTATATATCTTTTCTTAATAATTCCTTTGACACTTCTATTATTTTGAATCATAATATAACCTTTCTTTTCAATTTTCTTTTCTTTTTTTGGATTTCTTTTTCTGAGACAGGTTTATCTATAAATCTAATTGTATTAGCTAATAAAGTTGAAAAGCAATTGTCATCAGCTTATTAGTGTATTGTAATCATATTCAAAGTGACTAAAGCTAAATTATCTAAAATGCATTAACTAAATTTTTCATATTTAAGAATGTAGAATTTCACTTTCTGTATTGTGCTGTCTGTAGGTATAGCTCAACTTGTTCGCAGTCCTGAAAAAATAACTGATCCTGCTCTGGTTGAATCATTTTATGCTCAACGAGATAAATTGTGTGAGGAACAGGTATTATAATCTTTTGAATTAAAAAGTAATTGAAAATTATAATTTTCATATATGTGTTTTTTTTATAAGTATGGATAATTTATCTTATCTTTTTTTATGTAAGTAAATAAATATTATATATGAAGGTTGTGTCTTATTTGGCAAATTCTTACATGCCAAATCTTCTGGTATTTCCATATTCTGAGTAAAAAAAGTTGCAGTGAAAATCATTTATTAATAAACATTATGAAGTGTAATCTTCACATAATTTGATTCCTTAATTTCTCACAGGAGAAAGATTTGTGTGCATTAAAATGTTAAATTAAATTATTCAAATTTACCTTAAAATTGATTGTGTCCAGGTAGAGGAGGAAAAAATTTACTTTATATGCTATTAAAATTTCTGAAATCGAAAGTAAGAATTTTTTTGACAATTTCTATTTCTATTATTTATTATATACATTTATATATGAATAAATAGAATGAAATTTTCTTATATAGAGACTGTAATTAAGTATAATTTTTACTCTATTTTACAAGGAGTGCAGATCTCTGACACTTTCTTGAATCCCTAATTTCACTGTGTTCATTAGATTTCTACTGAACTGAGATATCTGCTTTAAAAATAAATCTGTGTCTAATAACAATTTTTTTTATAAAAATGCATTGTTTTCAGTACTACTATCCTCAATAGTTACATTTTTTTTGAATAATATAACATGCTGTCATATCAGTTATCAAGATGGACTACTAAAATGCTCATCTAAGATGCTAATATGATCGTGAAATTCTATCATTTCTGAAGATTTTCAGAAGATAAGGTATAAATAGCTGCTAACCTCTATGGCTTAATTTTTATTCCATTTTTAATTAACATTGTAGACTTAGTTGTAAAGTCTTGTTAGTCTGCACTAAAATCTTGGATTTACAGTGATGTTAGATTTATCTGAAAACGTATAAAGCTTTCCATCTTCAACATGATTTGTTAATAATTATAAGACAGACAAAGAAAGAGAGAGAATGTTAATTTTTAAATAAATATATCCTTAAATTATGGGGAAAGCCACGAGTAATAAAAACATAATTCATTTAATCCTTGCTGTTTCAATTTCTGACGTTCAATGAGATATTTTTCTTGATACAGTTTTTTACAGTTACATGTTAAATTTGATGTAACCAAATTGAATGTCCATAAAAAGAATTAGAATTAATATATGATAGTAGTTTAGAAATTTCACTTATAAGTGAAATTTCTTTAATAATAATTTAAAATCCAAGATTTTACATTATTATTATACCAATTAATCTTGGATTCTACATCAATTAATTAATTTTGAGTTGAATTAGAATTATTATTTTGCAAATAAATGCAACATACGTTTTGTAAACTTTATAAATATTTCATAGATTTTAATTCTGGAAATAGAATTGGAAATTTTAAAACAATCCATCCAACTTTACTAAAATATTTAATTAATAATTAATTCAAAAACAGTATGAATATTTGAATTCTGATCAGTAATTAATCATAAAATGTGAGGTCCTCTATTATGTGCTTAAATTATAGGACATAATTTTGCAGCTTTACCTAATGAAAATTTAAAAAAAAATATTTTTTATCTATGAGCTGTGAGGAAAGAATAGTTATGAATTAGAATTTTTGGAGAACAAATTTTTTTTATATTGATTAAATTTGCTATATCTAATAAGGAATTATTAGATGTAGTCGATTAAAATAATTGAAAAAATTAAATTGCAAAAATATTCAATAAATTTTTTTTATTAATAATTTTTCTTAAACTGGTGTTAGCTTTTTTAATTCATTACAAATGTTTTTGTTATACCCTTTTTTGAGTTGTATGTTTATGCATTTTACTTTTGCAATTTAAATTTTTTTAATTATTTATTTAAGTTGTGTGTTAGTTCTTGTTTATATAAATTTTAGTGGCTGAAATGAATAAAAATATATACCTTTGGCTGGAAAAAATTATATTTATATAAACTTTTATTTTAGTGTTTACTATACATCATATTTATTTCTATCGAAATGCATCTGAATTATTTTATTCCTGAATAAAATTTTACTATAAATGTACATTTGCACAAGTCTTAGGAAAAATTTTTATTCTATAAAGTTTTTGAAAATTTAAATGTAGACCAGTCTATGTGTATTTGAAAATTGAATTCTTCAATACTGTGATTATTTGATAAGAATGGTGACTTTGCAAAATAGACAAATTGGATATCAGTGGGTGCCTCAAGAATTCAAATAATAACCTTATCTGATGAATTTTAAACATTTTGAAGTAATAAAATTAGCTTACAAGAAAAGACTATTTCTTGGTTGATTTGTTTTGTACCTACAAAATTAATAAAGTTCTAGGCATAATTGCCACATCTGAAGAATTAAAATAGTATTCCAATTTAAAAAAATTTATTGCACTCGTATGTTCTATATTTATTATATTTAGAGAAACAGCAGTATTCTTAGAAAATATTACCATATTCAGTTTAAATACTTAATCATAATATCAAATTTAAGTAGCATTAGTAAAAAATATTTAATTTTTGAGAATCAATGATGAGTTTTTCATAATTGTAAATAAATACTAAATAATTACACTAGTCGACAAAAATTTACTTTTCTTTTGAAAAAAATGAAATTAGCTGCCTATAACTAATTTTGCAGCATAGAATTTAAAAATAATAGTATTAAAGCTATAGCATGTACAGTTTTTCTGTTATGACTATCTTACCAGTACTGAAAGGAATTGAAAAAGCATTTTAAGCACATATTTTTTTATTATTAATTTCATTAATTTATTCTACAAAGCTATTGTAATTGAGATGATATACATATTTAAAGCAAAGTAGAAGATCAAACCATTAAACATTAATTAAATACGATGAAAAGATGTCACTTTTTTCTTTTATGTGGTGTAAAATCTTCTTTTTTTAGAAACCAGCAGTAGTCACCCATCATTGCTGGTTCCCAATGACTTTGATATTGAGTTTCTAGAGTCCTAATGTCTTGATGAAATCTTTTCTCTTGTTCCTTACTAATCATGCCAAGATTTTCTGGAAAAAAATATCCAAATGTAAATGTTAAAAGGGAATTTTAAGTGACATTCGACACCCCTTGGCTTGGTAGGACTTAAGAACTTCTTCTATCAGGATTTTATAATTTTTATCCTTCTTGTTTCATAAAAAACCTTTAACCACTTTCACAAATGATTTTCAAGCTACTAATTCCTTCTGATTTAGCTTTCCTTCAAAATCAGTCGTAAATCACTTTTCTGATTTGATTCCAATAAAAATGCCTTCTTTAAGCTTAGCTTCACTTAATTGTGAAAAAAGTCTTTTTAAATATTTAAATCCCTCTTGTTCTTTGATCATAGCCTTCACTAAATTTTTCATAAGTTCTAATTTAATATGAAGTGGAGGATTAATTTTTTTCTGATTCAATAAGGGGAGTATACTTAATGTTGCTAATTCTAGGCTGGAAAGATGTTGTTTTATAATTTTTTGTAAAAATGATGTTCTGTCCACAAACATAAAAAGCAACAATATTTTGTAAACCTACCTTGAAGACCCATTAACATGGCTATGATTTTTAAATCTCCACAAATTTGCCAATTGAATTGTTTATGCATAATTGCATTTAGAGTAGTTACCATGTTTGCATAAGTTTCTTTCTTCAAAGCTGAATTAGCAACTAGCATGGATGGCTCTTGTTTCCATTATGGAGCAATACAGCTTTTAAACTATATTTGGAAGAGTCTATTAGAAGGTATCATTCTCATAGTTCGTGCTCAATATCTAGTTTCTTCATAAATCCAGCTATACCAAAATAAACACAAATTGAACCTTTTGTTCTATAAAACTCTGAGTAAACCACACATCTTTTTGAAAATAGGTAATACTTGTTCTAGCTGTCAGCAGATTCCACTCTTGCATTCTAGAACTGAGAATTTCTGCCTTTTGTTTCAATAGGCCCAGATTCTGCACCAAATCATTGAGTTCATTTTGATGAATAAAATGGGATTTGCTCAAAGTCTCGGACATAAAGTTGGGTTCAAAATTATCTTCAGCTCTATTTATTTTGGATGCGTCTTCAATGTCACTCACCTCTTGATGTCCAATTCAATGGTGGAGTTGGTATTGGTAATCCTTCGCCATCAGAAACAGGTTGGAGTGTAGATGATATATTAGGATATTCAAATTTATGTATTTGTTTTTTTGAATATCCTTCTGTGTTCATTTGACAGAAGTAGCAGTTATCAAAATGATTTGAAGGTTCCATCCACACCACAGGGACAGCAAATGGTATAGAGCTTCGGTTGCCTTTCATCTACTGATTAAGAGTAACATTACAACTTACATAGCACACATGAGGAGCCCAACTTATATCTTGGTTGCCTACCAAAATACAGAAAATAAGCTTTTCTCCACTTCTTGTGATGAATATCTACATTATTATTTTAATATAAAACATCCACAAATGTAACAAAATTTATCAGGCATAGTTTTGCAGCATGTAAGCTGAGAACTTGCCATTTTGGTATGAACTAATGTAAAAGCACACAACCACAATTAACAAAGAATTTTACTATTCTGGGAAACCGAAATGACTTTAAGGGAAATGACTAAGGTGGGGTTTCAGTGTTACCATCATAGGCTGGCACGAAATCATGAAAAATAGTGGACATTTCCATTTTGAGTTATACAAAAATTAAATGTGTGACTTTTTTATTTGCAGTTATTAAATAACAATATGAATTAATTATAAAAATAATAATTTAGTTGTTGTTAGCGAACCATTGAAGATCAGTGTTATTAATAATTAAATTTAATGTTGTACAAAATATGTTAAGTATAAAGTTATAAATACAAAATTTAAAAATTTAATGGCCCTGTTATTGCTTGCGAACCTCAAAGATAATTCCAGACTTTCAATGGAATTTAACACCTTTGGCAGTTGTGAAAGAGATTGATTTCCCCTGCTTGATTCCCAGTAACTATGCAGTACCAAAGACAGTCAAATAATTCTGATTGAAGGATGATGTGGGAACTGCAAACAGGATTTGTAAAGGTCCTTCATGACAAATATAGTTCTATAATTAAATTGGAATCATCTGGTGAGTGGTCCAGGTGCATTCGCAGAATTTATTGCTTCTTCACTCTTTCTGATTCGAATCAGCAGAGTTGCGAGGAGTATGAATTGAAGAGTGACCTTAGAAGATGGATCTGGAGGTTACTGGAGACCAGATTTTGGAGGAAAGCTTGTATATAAATAACAGGCCTTTGTGGGTTTCACTTTAAAATTATGTTTTAAGAGCAATTTTTGTTTAAAATTTTCATTCAATATGTAAAAATATTATTCAATAAAAGGTGCCATTCAATGCTAATTTTATCTGAAATTCAACTCATTGTTTAAGCAACTTTTAATGTCCTCATCACAAAATTTGAAAATACTATGATAAAACTAAATGTGATGTCACCTTTAAAAATGTGAAAACATGTATGGGATCAAGCTACTTAACATAAAGCAATTTTTCAGTGGATTTTTGAATGAAAATACCTTTATTTTTACTTTAGTTCTAAAAATTATTATTAGTTAATATCTGTATTAACTCAATAAATTTGTTTTGTCATGACTGAAGATAGGAAATTTTTGAGCAACACATAATGACTATAGTGTGGCTATAAGTATGTAGATGTCAGTGAGCAAATTTAATAGTTTTCATTAAATATTGATAAAACTACTCATAAAATAGATGTAAAGTAATAAATTATATGGTTACAAGTTTTGATATAAGGAGAATGAATTGAATACTACACAATTAAGTTTTAAAAGAGAAAATTTGCCAATTGCAAAAAATATATGTATGTATAAAAGAAATAAAAACTTACTTAATGTTTATACAGTAATAAACTGTTTATTTGATATTTATTTACCCTTTCATAAATTAAAAAATATTGTAAAGAAGTTTTTCTCTGAAGAAAATATCTTTATTTTAATAGATAGAGATTTTGAAATACATAGGAATACAATTCATAAACTGCAGAGTTATTAAATCTTTGATTTTGAATTTTGGGGAAATATTTGGGACAGCATTTGTTGAACTGTAGACATAAAGCTGTGTTTCATTTAAGTAAACTTGGTTTGCTAAATCCATTGAAAATAGAATTTTTTACAAATGCTTCCTTATGCAAAAGATTTCATTAAATTAAATTATCTATTGATTGCTTACTGTGAGTTTTTTGTTGAAAAAAGAATTAAGAATATGATATATTTAAGTAATATATGAAAGAAAATTTCAGAGCTTGGTCAGTCTAATCAGTTTTGGAAAAATGATATTTTATATTATTATTTGGTCAACTATTGCCTTCCAGAGAACACAATGGAGGAGTGTTCTGAGGAAATCCTTGGCCCACCCCGGGCTGTTGTCCTGAAGAAGAAGAATTTGGTCAACAAGAAATAACTTTCTTTTAAAATTAAATGTAGGTATTTTACTACATTTTAAAAAATTAGTAAAATTTCTATAATGTGAAAATTTTATTCTATAATATAGACTGAATTTTAAAGAGATTACTAAATGTTTTCTATATATTTGTGTATAAAACCACTGCAAGGCAGGAATTTTCACTATTGTTACTTTATTTGTTTGGCTTAAAGCACATTTTTCGAGATTCTACAAACTGGAGATAAATTTATACATATTGGACATCTGTTTATCAAATCTGTAAATTCCTGGAAAGAGTAACATATTCATGAATAAATTTATGCAAGTCTCTCAGTTATTAGCAAGCCTCAGCAGTCTAATACAGTTTATTAGGAAACAACTGCAAACTTCATGAAAACCTCATAATAATTGTTCGAGTTATTTTTTGCAATTGGTTTAAAATTAGAAGGGAATATATAGGCTTATCAGTTTTAATAAATTTAGCACAATTCTTATTTTCTGTGATTTACAAAGGAGAGTCAGTTGAATAAAATCAGAGTTAATAAATTAATCAGTTGAAATAAAATCAGAAGTTAAGCTGTATATAAAATGATAAATGAAATGGATAGTGTTAAACTTTATACAACAAGAATAAAACAATCAGAATTAATATAAGTAGTGATTTTGTATCTTTAAATAATTCAGATGACTTTCTAAAATATAACTTTTTTGTGAAAAGTGTAAGGATTAGATTTTCAAAACCTTAGGTTTAAAGTCTCTTCTTTGAATACTATGGATGTTATTATTATCAATAATCAAGCAATGTTAACAGGAAAATCATGAAAGAAGGTTAGCACAATTCAGTGTTGTTTGTGAAGTCAAAATTTGAATAATACAACTTCATAATTCAAAAGTTAATAAGCTTCTCTAGAAAAGAAAACAATCAGAATTTTATTGTTCCCTTAGAAAAGGAATTTATTTTTCAATCAAATAGTTCTGTAACATCACAACCTTTCATTCATGATATTAACATAAATTATCTATGGACAGTGAAATAAAAATCATCTGATTTTGAGTCTTAATGTTAATATAGTTATGCAAAGGAAACTAGTTTTTCCCAATGAATATACAATATTTTTTCCAAAAATGCTAATTTATTATACAAATTAATTATATTTAAAACTGTGTAAAAAGATCAAAAGTTATTTTAATTTGAAAGTTTTCATCTGGGTCATTTTCTAAAGCAGCAACCATACATATTTAATATATCATTTGTGTATGAAATATATATTTGTATGTATAGTGTTAATTTGCCAAAAAAATTTTTATTATAAGGTATAAAATAAATAAAACATTAGGCTTAAACCAAACATTTTTTATAAAATTGAAATATGCATAGTTGCTTTATTGTTCCAAAAATTTACCTATAATTTTTTTCGAAACTTCTTGTTAAAATTTTTTTGAGTACTGCACATTCTCATTTTATTAAAAAAAATTTAAGTTCAATTCAAATTTATTTGTTATTCAATAATAATGTAATAAATTTAGAGCTTCCCATTTAAAAAATGTTGCAATTTCAATAATTTTTTTTGATTAAAAGTATTAGCTATGATAATATATTTTAATACTAGCAAATGTTTATTGATTCCATTTGATTCTTTTATTTTTTACTGTAGTGTTATTTTAGTGTTTATAAGATAGTTTCCAACTCTTAAAAAAATGTTAGAATTATCAGTAAAGACCCCTATGCTACCCCAAATAAGAGACTTTTGTTCAAATAAATTAATGAAGAAAAAAATGAAATTTCATTTTTATTCTAAGAATTTATTAAAATAACTTTATTTTGATTAACTTAAGAATTCAAGAAATAAAGAAAAACTCAGAAAAATTAAGATATAATTTGGTCTGATTAAAATACTATAATTTTTATTTCAAATTGTACTAAAGTCATTTTTTGAACAAGATTTATTTTTATCTACTTTAATAGGAAAAGAGATGATAAATGAGTAATTTTTGAATATAAATAGTAAAATATTGTGAATTTATGAGATATTTTCTAAATATTTCTGTGTAAGTCAATACATACTCAGAAATTTGTATAGTATTTCACTTCATAAACTATTTCTTATGAGAGAACACTTTCAGCTGTTATTATTTTAATGTGAGGGACACTCATTATACACTACTGGACAATTGCTAAGGACGGATCAAAAATTGAAATGTAACATAACATTAAGCGAGGCATGAGGCCTAGTAGGATAAAATATAGTTGCCACACTGTTCAGACATTAGAATAAAGAATATTTATTGTTCTGGAAAGTACAAAAGCTGTGAAACATCTGAAAGAAAAAAATGTTCATTTGATGCTGCATACGGAAAAATGGAACAATGCATCTAAACGTCAGCAAGTTCCTTGAAGAAAGGTGTCAGTATGGGATATGTCCACCATGGAGTGTGATGCAACATTCCACATGTCGTATCATACTTTGCGCAACGTTATCCAGCAGCTGTTGTGGCAATTTATCCTATTCCTCTGGAAGTGGGCGGATGAGGGTGTTCTTGTTTGTCGGAGAATAGTTTCAACCTGCAACTTTCCTCCCCAAAGCATCCCACACATTTTCAATGGGGTTTAGATCTGGAGAACGTGATGGCCATACGAGGCATTGAATACCCTCGCTGTCTAGGCAATCCTGAACAGCGAGTGTTCGATGACATGTTGCATTGTCGTCCATAAAAACAAATTGATCACCAATAGCACTACAGAAAAGACAAACATGAGGATGTAGATCTTCATTAATGTATCGTTGGCCTGTCATAGTTCCATTCGCAACCACATGTAGGGGCGTGTGGCCATTGATCATGATGACAGCCCACACCATGACACTGCAAGTCGGATATCGGTCCCTTTCCTGGACGATAAGCAGTACCACTCTCGCACCAGATCAGTTGGTGTCTACAATCCAATGACAGACTGAACCTACTCTCATCTGAGAATAGTACGCATGCCCAGTCCTGTTCTGTCCAATTGTGATGCTCACGACGCAGTTGCAAACAGGCAGCACAGTGCTCTCTGGTCAATGGGTCACGCACAACAGGTCTGCGAGTGTATAGTCCTCCTCCCCTCAAGCGTCTGGCAACAGTTTTTCGGGAGATCTGCTTTCCTAAGGCAGCAAGAAACTGATTTGCCACCTCCTGAGATGTGATGCCCCTGTTGCTTTTTGCTGATAGGACAATATATCTGTCTTTTGCAGGCGTCGTACTTCTAGCACGATCTCCCCTGTGCCGCCTACTACACATTCCAGTAGTTTTAAATGACTTCCACAGCCGTAAAACAACACTGTGAGCAATGTCGAAACTCCTTGGCAACATCTGTTATTTTTCACCCTTCTTCAATCTTTCTAATAATTCGGCCATGCATAAAATCATCTAAGTGATGTCGGGAAGACATGCCAAAAATTTCAAGTTCGTCTATTAAATCTTTCCTGTAAAACTTTGACTTGAAACAACAACTGTCCACACGTGTCAAATCCTTTAAAGCTCTTATGAACGCTATCACGTGATGAACAGACGTGTAAAAAAAATTGCATACGCATACTTCTTCTTACTATATCCCACACTTATTCTAATTTTCCACATTTTGCTTCCTTTCATTTTGTGGTTGCTATGAATATATAGTGTTATCCGTCCTTAGCAATTGTCCAGTAGTGTATCTGTGGATATACATTTGTCAAGTTCCTAGTCTATTAATATTTATGTTAATAATTACAATGCTGTTTATTTCAAATGCATGAACAATTTTCAATGACATAATTAAGCTCCAGTTTTTTGCAAAATAGCAAAATTGATGACATTTTATATAGTTGGGTATCCAGTGTGTGTGTGCCATTATAACTCTTAAAGCATCATCATAATTTTGAAGCAGTGATAAATAGAATAACCTCAGACTTGTGTGTGTGTGTGTGGTCTGTTATTTCCAGAAGTCTCATTTCACTTGGCGACTACAATTTGTTTTACAGGGTTTCAGTGGCTTGGTTAGTTAGGGCATAATTCTCATTATCAGAAGATAATGACTTCAAATCCTGGCTTAACCGAAAATCTGACGTGTTTGCTAATGGTAACTGCAACACATTAAAACTATGCATGGTTACTACATTCTTCAAGTGAAATGTTGCTTCTGGAGGTGGCAAGCCAAGTATTGGGAATCTTCTGCTTGGTCCTTGCTTCAAAATCATGAAGACTCTACCTAAGTGCTTCTATTTAACTGGAAGAGCCCAACTCAGGGCTAGGTATAGGGAAGAATGCTGGTGCAACAACAATCTGTTTTACAGTGCCATGATGTCCTGGTTGGCTAGGGTGTCATCCTCATTATCGGAAGCACTGAATTCAATTCCTGGCTTAATTCAAGATCTGTTGTGTTTGCTAAAGGCAGCTGGGGTATGTTTTAACTGCATGTGATCACAATGTCTTCCAAGTGAAATGTTACCACTGGGGGTGGCAGGCCAAGTATTGGAGATCTTCTGCTTGGTACCTGCTTCAAAATCATGAAGACTCCACCTGGCTGCTTCTAACTAACTGGTAGAGCTCAACCCTGGCTCAGCCAGGGAAGCATGCTGGTGCAACAACATGTTTTACATGCCCCAGCCACCAATTAGCAAACATTACAGATATTTGACTTCAATATTTACAATGTATAATTTGATATATTAATTGGAAATTTACAATATTTTATTGTTGATATTTTTACAATTATTTTAATATTTTGAAATATGTATATACACATTTATGGAAAGTTTTATTAAATTAATATTAAGAAAAACTGTTTAATTCTTTGCATTTCAATTACTTTGGAAAATATTTAATCATAACATAAACTTAAAAATTTTTTTATTTCGAGTTAAAAGAGTAGTAAAGGAAAAACTTTCAATTGAGTATTTCACATATGTGTTATAAATCTATATTACTTGTAATTTTATTCTGCAGTTTTTTACAAATTTTTTTGTAACTTTTTCTGATTTCCTATAATTTATACATACTCCTAATGTAATTTATCTTTATTGCAGATAATTCTTATGAAGGACAAAAGAAAGAGACAAATAATTGAAAAGGCAGATGAAATTTATGAAGGGAAGAAAAGAAAATATATGCAATTATTAAAAGGAGAGGCACAGAAAAAATCTGCTGAAGTTTCTTCACAAGACAAAAATCCTTCACCAATGGAGATTGATGATTCAAATGACAAAAATAAAGACATTGGTCGAGAGGTGAATGAAAATGAACAGGTCAACTCTAAATCTGAAAATGTTAAAACAATAGAAGAGAAAGATGAGGAAAAAATAAATGATGATATTCCATCACAAATTACTCAAGATGCTTCTGACAATAAGAAATCTGAACTAAGTGATAACAATTTATCTCCTGAAGATAATCAAGAAAAAGCTAGTTCTGTTACATTAAAAGATCATGGTTGCTTAAGTAAAGATGATAATTGTGATTTTTTAAGTAAAGAGGCTGTTATAGAAGCTGAGCTTGCTAAAATACCTGATGTTGATAAAGAATTATGTATGGTACAACTTTTTTGTGGTAATAACCATTATACATTTGTTAAAATATGTTTTTTTTTCTATTGTATATAATTAATTTTCTTCTATTTAATTTAGAATGTCCTTTTAAAAATACAACTGACATTGTGAATTTAGAATATCCAGTTTCAGAAATGGAAAAGCTGCGCTATGAAGTTTTTAAAGATTTGTGGGAAAAATCCTATTATATCACTGGAGGAATGAAATTTGGAGGAGACTTTCTTGTTTATAAAGGTAACAGAATTTCATTTTTACATTTATTTTTATCTAAATTGGAAAATACTCAATATTTTTAATTAATCACTGTATATGTATAATATTTTGTTATTTTTTAAAAAATTTCTTAAATCTTTATTGTAGTTATGTTAGTCAAATAAAAAAAATTCATGTTCTCTTATTTTATTTCTGAATGTGATATATGGTTTCCATTATGTCTTGAACTTTTGCTTTACAAAATATTTTTTCCCACAGGTAATCCTTAGAGCACTGAAAGAATTATTTAGAAAAAAATATTATGAAATGGAATAATTTATCTGCATAATTTTTATGTGTTGACATTTATTTCATATTTACCATTATAATTTATTTTAACAAAGCAATTCACTTATGCAATATGATAATACAAGACTTATAAAACTGATTTTATTTCTTCTAAGAGTTCACAGCATTAGATTCAACAAGAGACTGTTTATTACATCATTATAATTTTTAATCATTACTCAAGGTTAGTACAACTTTCGGAATTTGAAAATTTTTTAAAGGAATTTGAAACTCCTGGGATTTCTTGACTTGACTCCTTGAAAATCATGAATTACTCCTGGAATTTTTACTTACTTTAATGCATTTATTTTTGTTAAAAATATAGATTTTTTTCAGTTTTTTGTTTTAATATTTTAAAATTTTTAATTAAGTGTCCAAAGAATTAATTGAATATTAACTCTTATTATTACCACTAGATGCTGGCATAAACAATATTAGATTGTTTTATTCATTATTGTTGACTAAAATAAAGATCCAGTTCAGCCACAATAATTTCATGGTAATCCAGTTTAGTTAGGACCTAATGTAGAATTTAGATTTGTGTGTGTGTGTAAAGTGAAGTAATCATCAAGATCATCATGTTGTGCAAATCAGACGTGCCCTTTTAATTTATTCTTTTTCAATTTGTTTCAGCTTCTGTTATATTAAATAATTTTCACTGAATATTAATATTTAAATATAAAATTTTTATAAGTTAAAATATACTTTTGTAATCTTGGTGAAAATTGCATATAATTTCAATGAATTGAGATGAATTTGTTCAAAAAATGAATTAGAGTTCTGAAATAAATTATTTAATATTCCTGGTGGAAAATGTCTTTTCTATGACCTGTGGATTCTGGATATATATATATATATATATATATATATGGCAAAATGAGTGATACCTTTGCATTTAACAAAGGTGTGAGATAAGGTGATGGACTTTCGGCTACACTATTCAATCTAGCTCTACATACTGCTATTGAGTCAATTGCACAAAGAGGTACAATCTACCATAAATCCAGCCAAATTTGTGCATATGCTGATGACATTGCGATCATCTCAAGAAATGAAAGGACTTTAAAGGAGTGTTATAGAGAGTTGGAAAGTAGAGCCAACAATGTTGGTTTACAAATCAAGGAAAGCAAGACCAAATATTTGACAATATCGCCCAACGAATCTAGAAGAGAACCAAGAAATATTGAAATCAAGGGTAAAAATTTTGAAGGAGTGTCACAATTCAAGTATCTTGGAACTTTTATTTGCAAAGACAACAGTCTACAAAATGAAATATGTGAGAGAGTGCAAGCTGGTAATAGAGCTTTCTACGCAAATGAAAAGTTATTCAATAATAGATTGATATCATGAAAAACAAAACTGCAAATATATAAAATCCTCGTTAGACCAATCGTTACATATGCCGGAGAAACATGGACATTGAATGTAAGGGACTTGGAATATATTAGAATTTTTGAGCGTAAAATTTTAAAGAAAATCTATGGACCAAGGTTTGAAAATGATGTATGGATCAGAAGAAATAATAAAGAATTAATGCACCTAGTGAGAAACAGACATAGTGAGATTCAATAAAGCACGAAGAATGCGGTGGCTTGGCCATGTACATCCCAGAGATGAAAAAAATATCATAAAAAGGCTAATAAAGGTAAATTATTCAATAGCAAGAAGAAGAGGAGACCCAGAGAAATATGGATTGATAATGTGGAAAAGGACCTGGAGACCATGAAGATAAAGAATTGGAAAAATTTGGCTCTGAAGTGGGAAAAGTGGAAGAAGGTTGTATTGGAGGCTAAGATCTGCATAGGGCTGTAACGCCAGTTAAGAAGAAGATATATATATATATATATATATATATATATATATATATATATATATATATATATATATATATATATATATATTTGTATTTATAAATAATCAAGAAATGTGAAAATCTGTTGAATGATTAAAGAAATAGAAATCCTAAATCCTAGAACAGTAGTGAACAACTTTTGGCCTATTGTGGGCACATTTTGAACTCAAAAATTGAAAGCAAGCCATATACAAATACTTTTCATTCACCAATAGATGGTGTTGTTTTTCATTTATTTATTTATTTTTTGCATGTATATACATTTAAGAATTTTGATATCTTTAAATATGTAAAAATATAATAGATTTAATTTTTTTCAAATTAAAGATAAGTATTTTTCTCATTTAAAATAAATTAACAGTTATTTTCTTATAGATTTTTTTATAAATTTTTTGAGATAAATATAAAAATATTTCCTTTTAAAAAATTTCTTCTTTTAATTTGAAAAACATGTTTTTATCACAAACTTCAGTATAGATGCACTATTGAAATAGTTGTAATTTTATTCTTTTTAACTTACCAACTTAGAAACCTATTTCAAATTACAAAACTTATATAAGCTTTTAATTGTAACCAATAAATAAAGAAATACAGAATTTTGCAGTTAAACTGTGATATGTCTCATTAAGTATTCAGTAAAATTCATACTAAAAACAAATACCTGATAATTAATGTCAAGGCTAGCACAGCTTGTCTTCAGCCAGTTTATTGTACTCCAGTACATATGTTATTAAAGCCAAATCCATACAGTCATTCAAGTGTTTATTTGTAATTTTCGATCTACATTTAGTCTTTAAATGTTTCATGTTCTAAAATCCTCTTTTACAAAGGTAAGTAGATCCAAAGCAGGAAAATAGTCTCAGAAAAGTTTTTTTCATTAGTGGATATTTTTTTATCAACAAGGGTCCAAAAATCACTTTACGGAAACCGTGCTTTTAGTTGCAAATCTGACTGAAAATCTATAATTTCCAATTCCAAAACATCAACTTTTTTGTTAAACATATTCACAAGCTTATGTGATATCTGAAATATTAAATTCAGCAAATGGGTTTGAGATGAATATCATTGGTTTAACTTCAGAGAAGCAGAGCTCAAAATTATGTTTCAGTGCCTTTAGATTTGCCAAATATTTCTCTGTTCCAATTGCTTTTTGCTTATTAATATGGCTTAGTAAATTCTGAAAATGGGTGATATTGTTTTCTTTCATCTGATTTATCCACAAATTTAATTTTATCTGAAAAGTAGTTACAGTCCCAGTCAATTGAAAAAGGTTTTTTTCTTTTCCCTGGAGATCTTCGTTCAATTTAGCTGCTATACCTGTGAGAAAATACAGACTGGATAACCAATTATTATCATCCAATTCCGTATAGCTTTGGTTTCCGGATTCCAAAAATTGCTTTATTGGTGAAAGAAACTCTACAAATTGTTGAAGTACTTTTCCCCTGCTCAGTCATCTAACATCAGAATGAAGCAATAAGATTCCAGGTTCGCTCTCATGTTCATCAGCTATAAATTTAGATAGTCTGCTTTGAAGTGGTTTGGCGTGGATATAAGTCATGATTTTTACAACTTGAGTCATTACATGCTCATAATGCAAGACTTTATTACATAGAATCTGTTGATCAATGATGCAGTGATAATTAAGAAAAATTTGGAAATTCAGTGTAATTCTTACACAATGCTATGAATCCAACAGTGGAACCAATCATGGCTGTTATTCCATTTGCTGTTATCGACACAAGTTTTTGAAGGGAGATCAAATTCTTTAATATAATTTTTAATACCTAGATATGGCTTTGAGTTCTAAACTGCATAAATGACGAATATATAAGAATTTGCACACAATTATTTTATAACGTCTTGCTAGATATTTCTTATGACTATAAAAGCTTATCGTATTTTAACAATTAAGAAATATAAATAAAAGGTTATTTTTAAAATATATTTTGGTCATAGTACCTAATCGAGCTAGCGAGCACACTTGTGCTCCTAAGCATAAGGTGGCATTGCTGGCCTAGAATATGGATGTGAAATTGTATAGTTTTAAAAGAGTTTGGAAGTAAACAAAAGAAAAATTAAAATTGAAATAATTGGGAAAAGTGTTATCCTAGACACTTTATCTAATGTATTATTTTTTTTTTGCATAAACATATTTGAAAAGATGTTGTTATACACATCTTGAAATATTCAATAAGTTAATAAGATAGGAATCTATTGAAAGCTTTTAATATCCCATTATTTTATACAATATATAATCCAGTAATATAAATAATATTGATTATCTAAATAAATTTTTTCTGTTGTAGCTGTAAATTCATTGAAGGCTTTTGAAGTAATCATTAAATATAATAATCATAACCTAAATAAAAAATCTAATTATTTTTTACAATTAATTCTATTTTTTACAAATAATGAAAAAATGTTGCATATACATTATTATATGCATATTTGGTTAAGAACAGTTTTTAAAATAAAATAAAAAGGTATTTAACATGAATGTCAATACCTCCTGGAAATCTTTTATTTGACTCCTGGAACTTGATTCTTGGGAATTTGTATGAACCCTAATTACTTTATTTATACTTCAACAGAAAAATTTTCTATGCACTTCAATCTAATTAAAAATAATTCCTCTTTATATACTCTACAAGACTATTGTAAACATTCTTTTATTATAAAATCATTCTTAATGTTTAATCTTGATAACAAAGTAATACTGTTGTAACCATCTGCACCAATGGTATCAGACATTGTAGGGCTCTGATTTCTATTATCATTTTTTACTATTTCACACAGCTAGTTTTCAGTTAAAAAAATTTCTAACCTATAATTTAATATCTTTATCCAGATTTTTCAGTGGTTTGGAATCCATTTTAATCCATACAAAGCGGTCTAATAAACCATCATGCGAAAAAAATGAGCATTCAGCGACAAACAAATCAAATCAAAACAAACTATTTAGACTTCTAGGAAATTGATAAACTAGATTCTAGATTTTTAATTTTTCTTAAGGCTTGCACTTAAGATCCATTAATTGTTTCCTTAAAAAGTCTTTTAGTTATTCTTTTCATCTGCATTTTCTCCATGTGAGTTAGCCACTAGATTCTCTTTTCTCTGCGACCAATGTACTATAGTCGCTGAGAAAAGTGCTCTCATATGTTTTTATCGTTGAAAATATAACATTGAAATCCTTTTATTGTGTATAATTATAATAAAAGAATTTATTACAAATTGGTTAACGAAGGTATTTTTATTCCTATTATTGATATTTAAACTCCAAATTATTTAATTATAGGTAATTATATCTGGCTGTAACTTGCATGGTTATAATTGTTGATAAAATTATTCTTCCTGTTTTACATATATATGTGTGCCTGCATTAAAAATCTTTCCGTATGTTTTTCTCAAGAAACATGCAAACACGCATTTATTTAAGTGCTAAGAAAGATAAATGCTGAGATATTATTTAGTCTATATTTGTATTTAATCAAAATTTATAAAATTCAAAAAATAATTTTTTCTTAATTTCTTTTTACATATTAATGATGATGATTTTTGCATGTACATTTATTTAGTATCAGAAATGTGTTAAAAATATAGCTATATGCTCAACAAACATTTCATTAGCAGCTTGAATTAAATTGCATGAATATCAGTGTAATGTAGAGAATTTCTGTACTATATACAATGCCTTTTCTTCCTGTATAGTTTGTTATATATATTTGTTTGTATCCTTTTTAAAGAGATCTTTTTTTAAAAAAGAGTTTTTTTTTCCATATTTTTATAGTTTCATAAATTTTAAAATTTGCTTTGTTTGTAAAAGGATTTATTTTGCATACAATTAAATAAATAAGTTTTATATTTTCTGATTCATTAATGAAAATTTTCTATCACCTTTAAATAAGGTTTGTAAATAAATATTTTTTGTTAAAGCTTAAGATTCTTTATTCAATTTCTTTCTGTAGGGGATCCAATAAAATATCATGCAATATATATTGTTATATGCATTCCCCGTTCAAGGAAGATGGATGGCATTGATATTATAATCCATGGTCGCTTAGGAAAACAAGTGAAGAAATTTGCTGTATTTGTACAAATGACAAATGGAACTCTTCATTACTGTAATGCAACTTTTGCTGGGGATATAAAATAATGTATGATATTTATGAGTTTAATAAATAGTTAATTTTGTTATATTTGTTTTTTCTTTTGTTAAATTATCATTATTTATCATTTATTAGATTAGTTAAAAGTTTAATTACTAATTTAACACCCTGTTTTTGTAATTATTCTAGTTATATGCTATTAATATAGTAAATTTATATCACATCCTGATAATCGATGTATTTTTATCTGGAGGGAATGTCTCACTAAACATAATCCTGCTTCTTATACGAAAGTGTCAGATTTGCTAGTGAGAAAGTGATAGTCTATGCTGGTATCTCCAATGATAAGCACACCAATCTCAATATCACTCAAAATAGATTTCTGACGAATGGCCAATATTGGTAGGAGATCTTCATACCTATTGCCCTTCCTTATGCTGTAGTAGTTGAAAATGACTTTCGTGTTAATGAATGACAATTACAGGCCACATCATCCAAACTTAGTGAATTATTTTCTTTTGGAGGAAAGAATGATATGAATGCAATGGCCAGCATTTTCAGTGGACATGAAATGATTGAGCATGTTTGAGACATTTTAGCCAGATGAGTTCTTGATGCCTACCACCGCCACAAATTTTCCAAGTATTGAGAAATTTTCCAAGAATTGGAAAGAACGCTCTTCTGTAGGAGTTGGACAGTATACACTAACCCCTAATTAATAGCCTCATTGACTGTAAACCTCAGGATATTCAATGTTGTTGACCATCTAAGGAAACCATACCTTCTACTAAAAATGATTTTATTATAAGGAAACACCCTTTTCCCTTTTGTCCTTAAATGCTCAATATACAAAGCATTTTTTCTGCCAAACAAGTGTTATTGTTATTTCATATAGCCTACTATGTCTGTTAATAATATATCAATTAACCAAACAATACCCCAGGTTCCATCTATCAATTACGGTAGCAACTACCATATATATGGTAGCAGTCGAATAGCTTAAGCTCTAACTTTTGATTAAACATTTCATGAATTATTCCCATCTGGGTTTTGTATGATAAATTGTGTCACAAATATAACCATTGAGTGACAAGCAAATTAAACCATTATTAAAATGGTTGATATTATCATTGTTTAAGTCGTGTTAGCAGTATTGAAATTTATCTAGTCCATAAAAATTGAACTTCTTTCTGAAGGAAAAATAATTTTAGAGTATTCATTGTTGGACGTCTTATTATTATTTTGCTTATATTTGACTTTTTGATGTTTCATTATGTGGGAATTAATGAGCCCAAATCTACTTTTAAATTTCATATATTTGATAATTTTATTATTAGAGTACACATTGAATCTATTTTACAGACTATATTAATGACTCACATTTGGAAATTGAATTTTAAAACACACTGCTCTTATTATAAATATTGGTTTTTAACAGTTCTTTTCCCTCTGTTTGAAAAAAACATTTTGTTTTACAAAAGATATCAGTGTTTTCTGATACAAAGTTTAATTTCAGTAAAATTTTTGCATACAACCTTTAATTCGAAAAATTAATGCCAAAAAAATTATAATAATGAAACATTTCTTTTTTAATAAATTATTGCCATCAAGCTACCTTTAAGAAAAGAAAAATTAAAAATGTAAAAATATTTTCTCTGAATATTCAGAATACTATAAGGTTCTTTTAGCAAGTAAATTTTAAAATGGAAATAAAATGTATACCTTGATGATATCATTTTAAACTACCATCTAAAATTTCTTCACTTTCTAAGCACTGATATCATAATTAAAATTAAAAAAAAACTGATTGGTGCTTTGTTCCTTTCTGTATCTTGTAGCACAATTTAAGGTGAGCAATAACTCCCATTAAATTCCTTAGTAGATTAACATTTTAGGTTTAATGGCTGTGAGTTTAATAAATAAAAATTTTTTTTAATCGAATAGTATCTTACTTAATGGGGAGTGATGCCATTCCAAACTACACTACTTAAGAAATATCAGAGGCTATTGCCGTAATGGTCATGAAGGTTTAACTCTAGTCATAGCTAATCAATTCCAGATTGTATATCTTGATTACTTACCACAAATTGCTGAATGATTTTCCTTATTATCAGTCTGTTGGCCTTGAAACAGCTGTTCTTTTTATTAGACAATCTGCTTGAGCAGTGGCAATCTCATGATGATATGATTCATTGTATGGGTTGATTGTGCCATCTTTAAGCTACTTTTTCCAATGCCTAGCAACTAACGTATTGCTGTGATAATATGCCTGCTTATCTGTTTGTTTGATCAATCGTTATTTTTGATATACTTAATGCGAATTTCCCCAATGGATATTTGTCTTTGACTATATTGATAAAGTTTCTCCACATTATAATGTTTCACTAAGAATGAAAATTTTAGAAGTAAAACATTTTCATATTTATTTATTAAAAAAAACCGTTTGCATATACATAAAAAAAGATAACAGTCCCTAATATAATATATCTTAAATCAATAGAAAAAATATTTTGTTAAAAGTATTGTATAAGACTCAACCAAATAAATCGTGTGTGTTGTCAGTGATCTATTTATATTGATACACTAACATCCAAAAGTTAAGCACGGAGAAGAAAATGATAATTTCCGGAAACCAATCAGAATTGAAGAGGATGCAAATCGCTGCAGAAGTAGATGGAAGTATCCAAATATGTTAGGTAACAGCCAATCGCGCTTTCATGGTCAAGAAATATGCAAAAAGGGCAGTCTTATAAAATACCAACTTTATGAAGGGTTACAGAAGTTGATTGTAAGTGCTGATAGAGAAGGAACAAATTGTAAAACTTTCATACAATTTGTTTTCAAGACATACGTGTTTCTATGACTTCCAGAAGACGGATGGAAGACTCTGAGCTCTGGCGTGCTGTGGGGCGCATCGAAGCAGGACAGTCGAGTGACATCTATGGTTACAGCATCCATTGGTAAGGTGATATCTGCAGGATTTTTTTTTGTATTTTACATCTTTGTGCTTAACTTTTGGAAGTGAGTATATACAGGGTGTCCCAAAACGACCGCATAAACTCTGCACAGCTAGATTCCTCGTTGGGGGTACATAAAAACTGCCTAAAGAAGCGTTCCTGTACGATCCATAGTTTACGAGAAAAATGCGAAAAACAAAAGTATGACGTCACTGCCGGTGCAAGAAAAAACACTTTATTGGACATATCAACAGCGGTATATGCAGCAGATATCGACGGGCACGGAAGTTTCTAGCAATAGGTTATATTTGCTAAGCTCAGGAATATATTTATAATTAAAAATCTCATTGAAATTTGCAGTATTGCAGAGTTTAGCTTTTTCATAGAAATTCTTATTTAATTTACGAATATGCACTAAAATGTCTTCAATTTTGAGGTCTTTTTCAATATTTTTGTTTCTCACATAGTAGGGAACACCTGCTATAATTCTTAAAATTTTATTTTGAAAATTTCGAAATTTTCTTCTTTTATTTTTGCCAATATTATTCCAAACAGGGGAAGCGTAAGTGACAATGGGGCGAATCATAGAAATGTATAATAGTCTTTTCAGTTTTCTATTAAGTTTTGATTTCTTGCCAATAAGATTTTTAAGCAGCCGAAAGCAGCATATGCTTTTTTGGTGACATTATTAATGTGTTTGGTCCAAGTGAATCTAGATGTGAGAGTGAGGCCAAGGTACTTAACTTCTTTAACCTGAGGAATTGTTTTATCAAACAATATTAATTTATTTGTAATTTTATGTTTCATTTTAACTCTTTTCTTTCTTAAGAATATTATAGTTTGAGATTTATCTGCATTTATGACAACACGCCAGTGTTGACACCATTTTTCGATTTTGAATAGTTCGTTTTATATTTTCTTGAGAGCATGATTAGGATTTGCTGATTCTGCTAGGATAGCAGTGTCGTCTGAGAATGCGATGTTTATTGTATTATTAGTAGAAATTGGGAAGTCATAACTAAAAAATAGATATAGAATAGGTCCAAGAATACTGCCTTGGGGAACGCCTGCATTAATGTTTAGTGAGGTGACATCATTTTGCTTGACTTGGAAATAGCGATTTTTAATATAATTGTGAATTAGATGAATGATATCTGAGTTTAAATTAAGTTTGATAAGTTTGAAGATGAGACCATCATGCCAAACTCTATCGAAGGCTTTAGATACGTCTAACATAGTCATGGCTGTATAGAGTTTTTTATGCATATTATTTCCAATTATTTCGGTTATTCTGACGAGTTGTTTAACAGTGGAGAGGTCTTTTCTAAATCCGTACTGTTGAGTAGGAAGTAATTTAATGTATTCAATCATTCTATTAAGAATTATTTTTTCATGTATTTTTCCTAAAGTAGGAAGTAAACTAATAGGTCGATAGTTCTCAGGTTTTCTGGGTTCTTTACCAGGTTTAGGGAAGAGGATTATTGTTGCAGTTTTCCAAATAGATGGGAAGATTGAAAATTTAAGGCAGATGTTTACCGGTAGCTGCAGGATGCAGCCTTTTAAATACCAGTTCACCGGCGGCTTAACGTCATTCCATGGCGCGCGCATTAATGACGCGATATGCGCGGTGAGCGTTTTAAACATAATCGTCTGGAAAAGCGATATGAAAATAATGTTATGTCCTATAAAGTGTTTTTTCTTGCACTGGAAGTGACGTCATACTTTGTTTTTTGTATTTTTCTCGTAAACTAGGAATCGTACAGGAACGTTTCTTTGGGCAGTTCTTGTGTACTCCCAACCAGGAATCTAGCTGTGCAGAGTTTATGCGGTCGTTTTGGGACACACTGTATAGAAAAACTTAAATGCTTCTCTATAGTAGTAATTAAAAATGCAAGTTTATATAATTTGTCACTTAGAAATACAATTAAGAAATATAGTTTAAAAACAACTCATACAATAGGGAAATAAGTAATTTCTCTTTTATAAACAAAATTAAATAATCTTTATTTTCGAATGAAATAGAACTTTATTTATTTTGCTTGCACGAGGTTTAACAAGATTTTGTTTCTATTTATTATCTGTAGTTGATAATAATTTTTTATCTAAAGAATTAGGATTAACATTATGGCTTCCTTCATTCATTGTTGCTGAATTTCATTTTTATTGGTCTTAAAAATATCCATTTATGATGTATCTTAAGGTAATAACTTTAATTAGAATCTCTTATCGTGGGTTATATTTTTTATCATCAAATCTATATATGCATGGTCTGCAAGAAGAAGACAAAGTTTGCTTGTATATCCAATCGACATAACTTGACACACGTGTATAGACTCCTGGTATATGCGGTAATGCACATTGTCGTCCAAATGATACCAGTCCACACAATACATATTCGTTGCCCAAGCGTACTACTAATCCACTACCAGAATCTCCCTGTAAGGAAAATAACGTCACTAATTCAAGAAATGTTTTTCCTGAGACGTTTTTTTTTAATTAATTTTTAAGTTTTAAATTTTAAAACTACTTTTGGTTTTAAATTATTTATGATGTTATACTTCCTTTAATCAAATTTTTATAAAGTTTCTTAGAAATTTCAGTACAAGCGTGCATTTATAAAATATAGAGTTGAATAATTTATTAATAGTTACTTGAGGTTAAGTGAGAGCTGTTTGTATATAAGGTCTTGTCGGAAGAATACTATATTAGTATAGAAGCTTGTACAAAATCTAATCCATCCCTGTTTGAAATGGTGATACATTTTGATGGAGAATATTCAATTTGTAGGAAATACTGTCATTTGTGTGTTTTATTAACAGTAAGTTGTGGCTTTTTTGTTTTAGTGCACTACTTTTAGCATACCAGAGTATTTTTAGATTAAAGAAATGATAATACCTTGTAGAGAATAAAATCATAACTACATATAAGTTTTATTTTATGTTAGTATATACTAAATTTACTTAACATCATTAATTATAACTCATAGAAATTCATAATAAACCTTTTTAATATTTTATTGAATATATGTGCACAGGCTTGTATGATAAACTATTTTATGATAGCAAATCTCGATTAAAATGATATTTATTATACTTTGTGTAGAAGAAAGTTTATGTATGACTGAGAGGAAATAATAAATAAAAAAATTTATAATTTTTTTTCTTTTCTAAAATAGGTAATATGATAATTTTCATTCCAGGTGTCTGTATGATAATCATATATGCACTAACAAACATTATAGGTCTGACTTCTCTATAAGATTTGACAAATAAGGATTCTAACGGTAATTAAAGGAATAGTAAGAGTTTTATTGTCAAGTACAAAAGATGGAATGATTCAGATTTAGCAATGTGATAAAATTATTATTACTAATCATTTCTTTATTTCCATAAAAAATGAACTTACCTTGAGAAGCTGATAAACAACAATATCGATTATTATAAAGACATTCTGGTAATTAAATTATTAAAGTCTTAATGGCTTTTGTGTTACATATTATTTTATTTATCTAACTCTTAATCGCTTATTTGTAATAAAACTTTAAAAACTCATACAGAAATAAATATAATAATTAAATGAGGATTCATTGTTGAGAGAAAATGGTTGAGCTAGAACCCTCCTGATTTCTTCTTCCTTTATTTTACTTAAAAATATATAGTATGATTCTTGTTTTAATTATTAATTTTTATTAATATGTTGTTGAAAATTTGCAAACCTTATATCTTTAAAAATAAGAAAAAAGAGTTGTAAAGGGTATTACATCTTTCGAACACAAATTTTAAGCTGCTTTATAAACGCAAATGTGATTGCTACTTGTAAAATTATTTACGAGTTTTTTTAATTGATGATTGGAAGATAGTATATACTCTTTAAGAAAATTTGAATTTGAATGAAATAAAACTCAATGCTAAATATTCAAATAGTGTCAAATTTGATGCTTCTTAAGCCCCTACTTCATTATTTGCCGAGATTTCAGTTTGAGCAACTCCCGCACACTTAACATTACGTGACGTCACACCTAAAAATTTGAACAATTCGTTCTATTCGTCCAATAATATTACAGATTTTCTTTTCACAGCTGTGCTGTTAAAATTTGTAAATCATTTCGTTTTCGCCAAGTTTCATGCCAAATGAAAGTTATTGGCTTTAAAAGTAGCCGAAAATCAGCAACTTTTTTGTGCATGCAGCAGCAGCTCCAGCAATTCATATCGCCAATGATAAACATGGATCAAGTTTTATCTTTTTTTCGCAAGTGGAAATAATAACATGCAAATAAGTGATTGGTTTTAAATATTGTATCCTATTTCAAAATGGCTGATGTCTATGTAAACTGGTCGAAAGAAATGGAAACTGATTTTAATGAACGGAGAGAGAGATAAGGCTAAAGCCTCATATCAGGGATATATTTCCAATTCAAATTATAAACTAATTAAATTATAGTAGAGAAAGTATGACGAAATATCTTCAGAATTAAAAGTAAAATGTCAAAATTCTAAAGATTTGTTTACAAAAGATCGTGATGAATGGTCTTAATTTTATTAAAATGATTTATATAATTTTTCAAAATAACAGTTTTGTTTTAGGCATAACGTTATACATATTTTTTAGCAAAATAGTTAAAAGTTTTCAGAAATTCTAAGATAAATAATTTTCCATATAGTTTAGTTATTCATATATAAAAAATTTAATCTGCTATTGTACAATATTGTTATCTAAATTTGTCTTACGTAAGCAGCATTATTTATTTCTCTAATATATGATCATTTTTATAATTCCATGTCGTTAATGTTTATAGAACTTTTGTTCTATTTAAAATTGATTCAAAATGAACTTGTTAAGAATTGGAGGCTGGGGCAAATCTTATTAAAATTAAAGTGATTTTTTTTGTAGTTTCTGTTTTTTTTTCTTCTACTATATTCAGTGTAATACAATTTTATTGTATTAGTTAAACATTCCATTTGTTACTTTCTATTTATGTGCATTTTGTTAAATTATTTATATTTTTGTTTAGTTTAATTTTTCATCGATTTTCAGAATTGCTTATGAAAAAATTTAAAAATTTAAGAACATATTTTCAAAACGAAAGATAGTGTATAGTAAATAAAATTTGGCTACAAATTTTATTTCCAAATAAGAATTCATATATGAACACCTAAGTAAAATTTGTTATCCTTAAAAATGTTAGCCAGAACAGGGATCTATTATTAAATTTAGTAAAACTGTTATTTTCTTACAGCAAACTTGAAAGAAATCTCAAGCATTCATTGGACGAATAGGACGAGTTGCTCAAATTTTTAGCTGTGACATCACCTAATGTTAAGTCTACGGGAATTGCTCAAACTGAAATCTAGGCAACTCTAATGTAATAGGGGCTTTTTATTGTGTAAAAATAACGAATGTCGCAAACTAAGAACTATCACCAAATGGGGTAACAAGACAATTGGAGTTCACACCTCGAGCTAGAGGAGCCCTAAGATTTATGCATCGTTTAAATATTAAATTAGAATTTTTTAATTATAATCTTTAGTACTTATATATATATATATATATATATATATATATATATATATATATATATATATATATATATATATATATATATATATATATATATGATATCCACTTGTAATAAAGTTGTATTTGAGAATTTCATGTAGGGATTCACATAAAACAATAATATTCAAAGAACTTACTATGCAAGCATCTTGTCCATCTATACCACCAGCGCACAGCATTTTTGATTTGATACGTGTTTTAAATTTTTCTTGACAATCTTCATTGGCTATTATTGGAAGCTCTACTGATTGCAAAAAATCTGCACTCGCTCCCGCTAAACAAATATAAATTTATATGCTTCAAGCAATTACATCATTTGGAGAAATCGTATATAACGATGTCATTTATGATGCTTTCTTATTCTTATTATTAAGAATTATCATAGTCTATTACGGCATAAGAAAATTAAAATATAGATAAATAATGTTCTTATAATTCAATGATAATATTGTTCTTTCAATTCAATTTGTTTATCAATTTTTTAAAGTTACGGACTGGCAATTTAATTTTTGGTAGGTAGGAAATATTCAAAACATAAGAGTTTCTTAAACTACCATAACATCTACGGAATTAAAAAAGTTTCATGCATAGGCGCTTATTGAGAACGCTACGCGCATTCCATGAAATTAATGAGAATATGAGAAAATGATCAATTACTGTGACTAAAATTGATATTTAAAGGTTGGTGCTCCCAGAATAATTGTAATTTTTACCTATCGTTAGGAAAGCTTATGGCGCCCCTTTTTAAGTTTAGCATTTTCAATTATTTCCAATTAAACTTCTGAAGGATCATCAAAATTAAACACAGAGTTTATAGATAAGATTGGATTGACTTGAGCATCAGTTTTCTTTGGAGTTGCCGCTTGTCTTTGGCTTTGTGTATTTTTTCTTGCTTTTCTAATAAGAGAAGACGAGGGACTTCTAGTTTCTTCTCAAATTTCAGAATAATATAATAAAGAATAACTAAGATTTTTTTTGTCTACTGACTCTTCGAATTTCGTGAGGATTAAGTTGACTATATCATTTATTTTTGCATCAGGGATTTCTGGTGGTTGATTAAATTTGACAATATTAGCAAAATCGGTTTTAGAACTTTTAAATCGTCTCTTATCGTCTTTATTTTTTACTCATGAAAACTAATTAGATCGAGACATACAATTTAAATGAATTCCAAATCTAAGATGATGATTCAAACACACGTACTGTAGGTTAGAATGTTAACTATTCGATTGCCAGCTTGGTTCCTTCATACATGTATATACGAGGGTCACTCTGAAATTTTTGAGATACAACTAGGTTTTTAAAGCTATACTTACAAAATTTTAGGTGTGTTCAAAGTAGTTTCCTCCAGCATCAATACACTTTGTAGACGAATTTTCCACAGATTAAATGCTTCAAGCCATTCATTTATTCGAATAGATGAAAAAAATGCATTTATAGCCACATCAGTCTCTTCTTCTGAATGAAAACGACGTCCACGTAAATTCTTTTTTAGATTAAAGAATAACCAAAAGTCGCCCATAGCTAGATCAGGTGAATACGGCGGATGTTCGATCACTTTAATTTGTTTTTGTTTAAGAAACTCAACTGTTAATCCGGCTGTATGTGAAGATGCATTGTCATGGTGAAGCATTAGTCCCCTAACATTCAGTTCTTGTAGAATTTCTGGAAGACATTTAGTGGTATACCAGTTTGCTGTTACTGTCTTCTGACCTTCCAACTTGATGGCTTTGACCAATCCCGTACTTCTGAAGAAAACGGCATACATCACTTTTTTCAGTGCGCGTTGTTTTTTCACCATTGTCGGCGTGGGATCATCTTCAAAGACCCATACTTTGCTTTCTTGAAGTGTTGGAACGTCAAAAAACGGTATGTACGTTTCATCATCTTTTACAATTTTAGAAATGATGCGGTGGCCACCATCATTCAGCATATTAAGCGTTTCTTTACTGATTCTGACACGCTCCTCTTTTTGATGCTCAGTTAGATAATGGGGAACCCAACGGCAAACTATTTTTTCATATGTAATTCTTCATGAACGATTCTGTGTATGGCTGCGGATCCAATGTTAAGTTCCTTCTGTATCATTTGATAGGTACAGCGTATATCATCCATTAACATTTTTCGTATGGCAGACACATTATCCGGGATTACTGCCGACGGCGGCCTTCCTGTGTGTTCTTCATCCTGAAGAAAATTGCGACCTCTTCTAAATTCTCTAAATCATCTGAATACAGTAGCACGAGCTGGAGATCATCACCAAATGCTAATTGCAACCGTTGAACGCATTCTTCTTGATTTAATCCTGCTTTGAAATCGTAGAAAATCATAGCGCGAAAATGTTCTCGCGTCAACTCCATTTCCTCTTCTATTTAAAATTTATTCCACGCTAAACAAGTTGAAGTATGTCAGTAAAAAATCGTCTTCTGTGTTAAAATACTTTGTACTTTAAAATTAAACCGTTATTTTTATTTTGTAAATTCTCGTCTTCGCGTATCTCAAAACTTTCAGAGTAACCCTTGTATATGCATTCACTACGTGTTAGTTCTGTTGTTAAAATGAAGTCTTAAAATTGAAATAGTTCGTGGAATAGTTCTTAAGTTGAAACAGTTCTTGGTTGAGCCATATATTTTTTTAAATTTTGAGTGTACGTAAAAAGGACATTAATAATATTACTTTTTAATTTTAATATTTTGTTTGGCTTTTAATGCTTTTTTCTTGAATTATTTTATATATGAATTAAAATAACAAATTCACAAATTTTCTTCTAATTGAGATCATAATGTAACATGAGTTTGCAATAGATGGTGTTGATTAATTTGATTGGATTAGCTACTGTTAAGTAGATAATTATTTTTAATATAAGATAAATCTATTACTTAAATAGTTAAATAATATATTACATAATAAATCAATTATAATTTTCCAAGTTATGAAAATTCCTTTTAATGTTTTTCTCTAAGAAACTCGAGAACTTACTATAATTCAAGCGTCCCCAGCCATAGACACTCACTGTGGTTCCAGGAGTTAACTTCAAATTTCTTGGAGGCAACCAAGCCGCTCGAACTCCTGATTCCCAACGTACCGGCTTTTCGAGTTCTATAATTGCAATATCACTGTAGAATTTTCCCGGTGAATAAGATTTGTACTTTTTGATAGATCTTACTCGTCGTAGTTGACCTTTGGGAGAACTGTGTAGGGCATAATCACCGACATCGATTAAAAATTCATTTCGGGCACGCCTTCGAAAAAAAATATAATGATCAAAATTCAACTGACTTTATATGCTTGAAAGAATATATATATATATATATATATATATATATATATATATATATATATATATATATATATATATATATATATATATATATATATATATATAACATTAAAATAGAAAATCATTACTAAAACTTCGTATATTGCATACATTACGAAGATGAAATGTAATACTTTATTAAGATTTACGTATATAAGCTGATTTTCATTGGTCATTCGTTATTTATTTATGTAAGATAATGATTTAATTAGCAGAAAGAAGGAATGTGTGTGTTGTTATCATTTACGTTATTCGATCTGTTTCATACTTTGAATATAGGTATAAAGTATACTGAACGCGCGCGTCTTATAACTACAAAATAAACTTCAAATATTAATAGTTTAAAATACTGAATACATTTGAAAACAATTGTTTTCAATGAAATTCCAAATTTGACTGTAATTTTAAAGATAAAGGCCAAAATAATTGATATTGTATTATATCATGCTGTAGTCCATAACTGTTTAATTTCTTAATTGAAGGGAAAAAATATATGCTTTTTTCTAAGAATTTGATTATTTTTGAATGGCGTTTTACCGTTTTTACTTTTCCATATATGCTTTGCGATATTTTTTGTTTCAATTTATATTTTTTAGCTTATTTTTTTTTTTACAAAATTTTTAAATTAATAATTTAATAAATGAAGAAATGTGTGAAAATTAATAACAACATAAGTTTAAAATTGAAATAAAAAAAATGTCAGGATTCAAAATGGTAGAAAAGGGGATTTCAAAATATGTAATTAATTATTCTAAGTGAATTGATACTATTTAATTCTTATTGAATTAAATAATGTGAACTTAGATCTATGCTTTTGGAATAATATATTGCGATTAAAGAATGAAAATACGAATCAAACTGCGATAAGACAAAATTTTCACTTTGTAAACCTTGCAGAGTAAACAATTCGTGCTCAAAAAAATTTAATTTATACATAGTTCTGGGGATATTTTAAATTTTCGTTGACATTTTAAAGAAAATATTTTATACATTTTGTATGATTATTAACTTTTTAATTTTTATTTAATTAGTTTTGCTTGTTGAGTTTTGATGTTTTCCTATAATGTAGTTTGGAAAATACATTTTACTGTGCATTGATTTTATTATAGTTAGCTTCAATTTCCACTGGAGTTTGTTATTATGTTTGAGTTTTTAAAGTTATCTAAGAAATCGTTCTTAAAAATGTTTTACGATTAGTAAAATATTTAAGCAATCATTATTGGCACATTATGTCAATCTGAATTTTATATAATTTATTAATGAAGATTGGTTTGTTTTCATAGATAATGAAATAAATTATTTATCAACCTGAATGCGATAGAATGATTTTATGTAGTAATAAAAACAAAGATAAATGTATTTATGGTTCATATATTTTAAACTCAAAACACAAGATTTAAAAAATAAATTGATTTTATTACTTTTTCACGCAATGAGCAGCAGTTAAGACATGTCTGTCAGAAATGAGAGTGGCCCCACAAAATTGGAAATAACCAGCAGCTTCTTCTCTTTCAAAATAATCATTTACTAAACAGCTCTGAAATAAACAAGCAATGGAACAAAAAGTGTTACAACATGTAAATGGTTAGATAACAATATTTTACATTAATATTTAAACTTTTGAAAAAAATTGGAATGTAAAATCATATTTTAGTAGCATTTACTGATATATTACTATTATACTTATTTTAGAACTATTCTGCATATTTTGGTAGTTTATTATTAGAAAGTAAAATTATAGGAATTCATAATATTTGATTTTATTATTTAATTTATCGAAGCATTATTTTCAAAATATTGCGGTAAAAATGATTAATGTATATGAAAATGTAGAATTTACATGAACAGAAGTGGTATCTAAACCATAGCGAACATTCCTGAATAAACTGACAGTCCTATCCGTAAACTGTTGAGCTATATAACTCTACATTTACCTCTTCTTGGCAGAAATTAATCTACAATTGCATTAAAAATTTGGTTTTTCTTCATCATTCTGTACCTCTTCTTGCCAGAGTGTTCGTTGCACTGCTATCTTAATCTCATATTTTTGTAATAGAGTTGCAATTTCTTCAAAATCCTCAGAACCACGATAAAAGGAATTCGGCTCTTTATCAATTTCCAATAATAGGTTTTTATTTTTAAAATCATCACATGAAATATAAATGCCTAGTAGTATTACAGTAATAGGCATTACAAGTAATGCCTAGCTACTACTAGGTATTCCGTCTATTTTAGCTCTACAGGGGACGTAAGTGATGGCAATTTATATAGTATGGCATTCAATGAGTGTGCCTTAGTTTCTCCAAAAGTGGATGGGTCTTCGTAATTTAGAAGAAGAGACCAAGCAGAAGAACCATGGACTTGGACTGACATCCCAGGTGTATCATTTCACATGGAAAATATTGCTACCAAGACATGTTTTACGTGCTCCTATTAGTGTACATGACAGATCTTCGGTTGAGTCGAGGTTCGATCTCACAACCTTCTGGAGCGAACGTCCTAACCAACCATGCCACCTCTGCTACTTATGAAATATTTATACATTTTTTGTTAATCTTTCCGTGCACCTTACCAAAAATACAAAAAAATGTGTGATGTAAAGTAGTCTTAAAACAATAAATTTTACCTCAACCAATTCGTTTCATCAACTAGAAACCTTAAATGATTTGATCTCTGCGTTGAATATTGCAAGATCTTTTTAGCCAATTATTATCATTATTTTTATTTCTTTACTTATATATATATATATATATATATATATATATATATATATATATATATATATATATATATATATATATACATATATATATATATATATATATCATATACACACAACAAACATTGTGACGCTCACTATCACCGCCGGACCTAAAAAAATAATGTATGGAAACAAATTAAATATTAAATTCTTGTTTTACAATAAAGAAAGAGATTTTTTAGCCAATTATTATCATTATTTTTATTTCTTTACTTATATATATATATATATATATATATATATATATATATATATATATATATATATATATATATATATATATATATATATATACAACAAACATTGTGACGCTCACTATCACCGCCGGAAATAATGTATGGAAACAAATTAAATATTAAATTCTTGTTTTACTATAAAGAAAGAGATAAACACCATTGAAATTTTACAAAAAACTTCAATGAATTATTTTTAATTTGAACTAATTCAAAAATAACTGTTTTCAATTCTTTTAATTCTGAGCTAAAATGTGGAACTTAAGACATAAAAATTTGCATTTTAAGTTTAACATACTATACATATGCAAACCTTGAGAAACAAATTTTTCAGTAAAAAAAAGGTACATTTTTTTTTATTTATGTAAAGAAAATATTTCGTTTCATTTTTACTTTGACAACAAACATTGTTACAATCTGGGGAAACAAACAAAACAGGCTTATTTTCTGCAATATGATGCTTAATTATTTTCATAAGTTTTGTGTAGCTTCATAGTTTCATTTGTTTTTCTCTATTTCTCCAGTAGAAGAAATAGAGAAAGTAAAAGCAATTCACAGATGTTAATAATTTAGCTGAAATAATTATAGGTTAACTTAATGAATTTTATAAAGGTAATTATTAAGTGAAGATAACAATCACAGCGTGGAAATGAATTTTTTTTGACAGGACACCATTTTCCTGCTTATAAAATAAAATTTCTTTTTACAGTAATTTTCATGTTTCAATCAATCAATTTTTTAAAAATTTTCCTTCTCCGAAAGCAAATGTAACTTTTTTTATTATTTACATTTATAAGTTACATCATATTTTCTAGGTTCTCTCATATTTCACATCAATTTCTTTCCAATGATTTTTTTCGTATTATTCATTTTATTAGATGGTTCAGATATAACTCTCTTCTCCCAAGGCGCTACAGTTTGTTACAGACCATGGCCTTCCCTAATAGTCGTTGCCACCTAATCCTGTCCATTGAAAGATTCCTAAGTTTCCTCTATTTATCAGATTTAAGACCTTTTCGACTGAGTCAAGCCCGGAACTTATTGCTGGTCTTTCTCGTCTTCTGTTTCCGCATGGGATTAATAAATATAAACTTTCTTACTGGGTTTGCATTGTTAGATCAGAACAAATGCCCGAGTTATCGTAGTTTATTGCATTTTATGATATTAATAATATGCTGCTTGTACTTTTCAGGGATTTAATATTAACCAAGGATTTCCAGCTATTATTTTTATGGACTGCACCAAACAATTTTCTTGAGATTCTTCGTTCAAAGGTTAATAATTTATTTTCATAATTTAGTAATTGCCCAACATTCCCTCCCATAAAGCAGCATTGGTTGAATTAGTGCCTTATATATTTGCTAATTTTTGTTTTTAAACTTATAAATTGAGATTTTAGTCAGTTTTTGAGGCCATAACGTCATTTATTTGGCATGGCGAGGTTATTGTTTATTTTTGCGGTCAAATCATTGCTGTTGGAGCGACAATTTTAAGATATTTGAACTGTGATGCTGTTTCAAAGGTGTAATTTTGCACTTTAAATGACTGTGGAGTAGGTGCATTGTGTGAAGTCTCCACGAATTTTGTTTTATCTTTATTCATATTTAGGCCTAATTCACTAGCCTCAGTGTCCAATAGATTAAAAGCCTCTGCGACAAATTTTCTGGATCTACCAATCAAGCCGACGCATATATAAGTTTATTCCTTTAAATAATGGATTTCACTTTTTCATTGATTAAATATTTTGATTACTTTAATTATTTCAAAAGTAAAATTATCGGAAGAAAATTTTTTCAGAAAGTAAATAAAGAGATGTTTATAGATTCCATGAATAATAGAATTAATTAAATTTAATAGAATAATATGATTAAATGTTATAATTTCTTAATGTGATAATTTCGTATGTTAAGTGAGAAAAATCATTAAAGATCTGCTTACAGCTGCGCAATGAGTTGATGGATTTTTTCTTCAGGTGTATGGTTTCTTTGTACTAAAAGTCATATTTTCCATTAATAACAATCTATTTGATCATAGTGAAAGAAGTCTTTAGAAGCTTCAAACATTTCTCTCACTATTATAAGTAAAGGTGTATCTAAACCTTGACTTCAAATATCTTTTACCCAACAGGAAACTATTAATGGTCAAATCAAAGATGGATTTTGATGCTAGAATGATAATACGTCACGTTATAAAATGTTTCCAAGTCTGTTCTGATAATCATGATTGCCGAATCCTTGTTCGTTAACTTCTTGGAGAACGCATACTGCGTGCTTACATTCAGCACCTGAAATAATGGTATGGTATGATATTAGAAGCGTCTAAGTCACTTCTTGTTCACATTGATGGTACTTTGAACAATAGTATTTTATTTCTGTGTTATTGCTGTAATGGTCTTTGCTTGTTGTTCTGTTAATGCCAGTACCTTTACTTTTATATTTAAGCTCAAGGAAATATTATAGTTCATTATAATAATCCGCGACTGCATGTTCCTTGTATTGTACGGATCTTTCTTTAAATAGAAAATAATTGCCTGCAGATTGTCCCGATCTCTCATCAATAGAAAATGTCTGGTCAATAGTTGTAGAGAGACTGGCTTGTCTTCATGTCAGTCATTGATAGAATGTTACATTGTGTATAAACTGCTTCTATGGTCTATACTCTAATCTTCTTAAGACTTTAAACACTCGGCAATTAATTTAAAAATTCGATAAAAATTAACTTCAATCATCCAAACACTATTATCCGCTGCAGTTGACCGTGATAGATATTTTGCCTGAATCAGCTCATTCAAGGTATACTCTTGACACACTAGTGTGTGAAAGTCTGAGATTCGGTGCTTATATTCATCCCTTAACTTGTTTTGCTTTGAACTATTGCTGATTCGTGACAGCACTCCTTACCATCTAAAACTGCTGATTATTTCATTTGCACGATGCTCAAAATTTGCAAAATGCCTACTAGATTTAATTCGATTGCCATTCAATGTATATTCATAAATATTCTATTCTTTACAGATAAAAATATATATTTATAAATATTTTATGATCTACATAAAAACAATAATCCTAAATATTTTTCTAAATAAAAATTTATTCATAAAAAATTCGTGAACATGAAATAACTTGAAACCATGCATTTAACAATGTATGTAAAATGTTCTAAGAAGCATTCTTTGATGATGCAAAATTTTAATTTGAATCATACATTTTTATTAACATGTTTAATCATAAATTGACGAATCTAATATTTCTTTAAAGAGAGAACTTTTTGAAGATGACAAAATTTGTAAATTTTTGTCTCAATGCCAGGTTGTTGGATTTATAAAAGTACGTATTCTATACTGGCTTCCAAAAGATAAAGAACTGCATTTTATTCGAATCTCACCATAAAAAATGGCGTTAACAATAAAATACATAATTTATATAAGTAATAAAAACGAAATTATGTAAATTTGTTTAAAAATGCTAATTATTTCTTTTAGAGAACAGGTATATATGAATGAGAGAAAAATACAAAAACGTCGGCCTTTAGTAATTAAACGTATAGCTTTTGTTGATTTTGAGGGTTTTTTTAAAATAGAAATAGTTGACAATAGTCAGTGTTGTCCCGCAATATCTGAGGGAATCTGTTTGCCCTGTTTGTTTAGGTGGCGGTCCTTCGAATACATGGAACTGAAGCTGAACACAGTTTGATGCAGCTAGACGCCTTTATGAGTCTAGCAGTGTGATCCGCTATTTCTGAAACAAACATCAAACCAAAGATCCAGTGTTCGTGGCTAACCATCAGTTACAATGTTTGCAGAAGACCGTTTTATAGCTCTTTCAGCCCGAATGAGAAAAAGCATTTCTGCCGCAGCTTGTTTCAGATCACTCTGTAGCATCAGGGAGTTGAATATCCACTAATACGGCGCGAAAGCAAGTCCCTATGTAAGGCAACCAGTTATATGTGTCCCCCTCACTGGATAACAGAGAGGGGCTCGCTTTCTAGGATATGATAACACGTTTCTTAGAACAAGCAAAGATGGACTTTTGTACTTACAGGCGAGTCCAGATTCTCACGGAAGAGCGAATCAGGACTGTGCTTATCTGGTGGAAACAAAACACAAGATACCGTTAATTTAATACTGTGGAACGATATAATTACCTGGATGGTGAAGTAATGGCTTGTGCAGAAATCTCACTTGGTGGTATACTGATCTGCATGTGTTCCAAGGAGGAACTGCGATTGCTATGAAATATGAGAATGAGATCCTTGACTCATATGTTCGTTTATATGCCGTTTCAATTGGCAATGATTTCATTCTGATGATTAATAACGCACGACCTCATCGAGCTGCAGTTGTTGAAGGGTATCTTGAGGGTCTTGGTTTGTGGAGTGAATGGAATGGTTAGCTCAATCTCCATACGGGAATCCCACAGAGCACCTATCGGAATATCTTGGTAAACAATTTGCTCCAAAGTCTGTAGGAAGGCTGGAAAACAGCTTATTATGTTTCTGATTTTCGTTTCCTATATTGGTTAATGACAACTTAATTGACAGCATGGAAAATTGATGCCGCCTATGCCTTCAAACTAGGGATGGCCATATATCTTATTAAAATTCCTTTTCGATATGTTTGTTACCGCATAAAACTGTGATTATAATTTACCACATAACTGTGATTATACTTTTTTTTTCTTACAAAAATGGACTTTATCAGAGAGATAACTTTTTTCTTGTTGTTGTAAATCATTTATGAGATTTTCTTATGTAAACTTCTATGTTTCAATCAATACCTACTTGTTTTGTGCTCATGTAATCCATATTTGGTATTTTTACATACATTCATTTGCAAATTAGGTCCAAAAATCGGTTGTTCCTTAACTTTTGGTGGTATGCGTACGTAAAAGTATATAAAATAATAATAATAAAAAAAACTAAGAATGTATGTGTGCTTAAAAATATTTTGCTGATGATTGAAAATTTGAACCATTTCATTCTTTTATCCAAATTGACTGGCCTAATATTTTTCACAGAAAGAGTTTTTTCCTGTGTAGTAGAAGAATATACAGTTTTGACAGATTTTTTTCCGCTACGAAATTAGACTTAAGAGATCTAATGAACTTTAGGCATCTGGAGTTTCAAAGCCCAATCCTACATTGATAAATAAGAACAGCACTTTTTGATTTTAGGAACATAATTTGCTTGAACAAATTTTTAGCCTTATTAATCATAAAATGATAGTAACAATAAAAAGGAATAGTATTATCTTTTCTTTCATTGCTTGAACTAACATTAAAATTTAATTTCTTGTTAAAAAAATTTCTCATCAAGTATCATAAAAATGAGAATTTTTATAATACTTGATTTTTACATTTTTTGCTTGTTAATATTATGTTTTTTATATTATATTATCTTCATTTAAACACTAATATGTGTTATACTGTATCTGCAATAGAAATATAAATAATAATTTTTCAATTTTATTTTGGTAAAAAATAATATTTTATAGTCAAATACACATCCATCCTCTTTTAGTACCGTTTTATGAAGAAAACAAGTATGAGACAGATAAGGAGAATAATATATTTAATATAATAAGCATCACGGAATATTCCTATTTTTCCATTTTATTAAATTACAAAAAGTGTTGACAGTGAATGTAACAGTACTTAATTTGGGGCAAAGCTCTCATTTCTAAACTAAATGCCAATCTTTTAATTTTGAATTTTTCTCTATCTGTGATAAAAATGATATAATCTAATATAATAAATAATCGGTGTTAAATAAATAAAAATGGCGTTCAATAAACTTTTAGAATTTAAATTTTTTTGTAATTTTTTAGTGTTTTATTTTTTTATACATTGCAATATACTCTTTATCTTAGTTTAACACTATATTTTGTTGGGATTATAAAATGATCAATGAGATTATATATTTTTAATTACATAAATTTGCTCTGAAAAATTAAAATTACTTACAGCAAATGGAAACATTCCTCGTCCAGCCTCATGCCCTCCAACTATTCGAGTATGTTTAAAATCTCTATTGCTACCACATGGACAAAGTCTCCCTATTTATAAATAATTTATTTGACTGTTATATTGTAGAAATATTGTATAAACATAGGCATCAAACAGCACTGAAGAAACTGGCTAAGAAAGTTACCTATTTAAGTGCATAGTTGATTAAACATTTATTTAATTTAGTAAAGGATATTAACGTTTTATTCAATTAGAATAATTATTTCATTCGAAATATCTCTTAGTAACATATTTAACAATATATGTTAAGTATGTCACTTGAAGGCAGATACATTTAAATTATATTCAATATAATATTAGAAAACAATATATAAAATACATAATTCAAATACTACAATATAATAGTTTATCCACATATGTCAAGTGCAAAAATATATTAAAATATATTGTTTAAGTAGGAGAAAAAATATTAAAAATATTTTAGATTAATACTTTAATCATGTACAAAATGAAAAAATATCGTAAAATACCACTTATTTTATAATTTAACTGAATTTATAAGGATGATAAAAACTAATATAATAGGAAATAATTATCAAAAAAGAGAAAACTGTTGTTAATAGTTAAAGAAATTTACACGAGAAATAGTTTTATCCCATTAAAATCTTTGACTGTTTTAATAATAAAATTTAAAAAATAAACACTTTTAACCTGTTGAATTAATAATTTGAATACTTTCATTTTAATTTCCTAAGGTATGATACAAATAAATTTTCAGATCTATAAAAAATACTTCATTTCAAAGAAACAAAAAAATAAAATGCCAGTATGTGTATCTCATTTAATAAATCATAAATGTATGAGAGTACTCACTTGTGTCTCTTATTTTAATCTCTTTCTGAAAAATAAAATTTCAGTAAAATACTTTGAATACAATAATTTATTAATTTAAAAAATTGCATGATAAAATTTCATTTATTCAAATTGTTGAAAGTTAAAATAAAGTTATGTAAAAGAGAAAATCGACATGAAAAATTTTTGAAATAGCTAGTAAATATGTAGGAAAATATTCTTTGCATCGAAAATTAAATATTTACCAAAAAAAAAAAATTAACAAAAAAAAAAGCATTACAGAAGAACTTTTACAGATTTTTATTAATAATTTCAACGATTAATCTTTAGATTAGGCTAAGAAAATAGAATAAAAATTTCCCAAGTTGTGAGTTGATCATTTCATAAATCTGAAAAAAAAAAAAAAGGAATTTCGCTAAACTTAAATGACGCTAATTTTAGCACGTGTAGAAAATTATAATGTGTTCAAATAAAATTGATTAAAAATTGGATTAAGAAATTAAATTCCTAATTTTTCAAATAAGATTGATAATTATAAGTAGATATCAAATAAGATAAAGAACCGTAAAAGAATAACTTAATTAATCTGATTGGGTCAAAACCGTTATAAATTTTACTAATTTAAAATATTTAAATCAGAGAGGATTTGTGTATTTCACAGGATACATATAAACGATTCATTGGATTAAAATGATGTATAAAACCGATCTTTTATATTTAACACATCTTTTCTCTAGCTTTATTTATCTATTGCAATTTTAATCTAGGTCATTAAAACAATGAAATATTATCAAAATTTCTTTTCAAGTGAGTATTATTTTAACAAATTAATTTGAGAGATGAGTAAATTTAATTAAGAGGTACTCATTAAAATATGCATATCCATAAATCAAAGGAAAAATTTATAAGACATTTACAAAAATATAGTTACAGTTTGCCAAATAAAAATTACACAAACAAATATATATATATATATATATATATATATATATATATATATATATATATATATATATATATATATATATATATATATATATATATATATATATATATATATATATATATATATATATATATATATATATATATATATATATATATATATATATATATATATATATATATATTGGGTTGTTCGGAAAGTAATTTAGTTTTTCGCACCTGGATCCGTTTTTTGCTAGTTAAAACCAACCATTTTGAGAGTGTGGATTCATGGTAATACCAAAAAATGTGTGTGTGTGGCAAAAGTTATTGCACTAGTAGAATTGCCAACATACAATTCAATTAAATTTTCCTTCGCTATACATTTTTCATTTTTATAAAAAAAACGAAACAACTTTCCAAACAACCTAATATATATATATATAAATAACAGATTTCAAAAGAGTAATAATAAGTGAATAAATGGGCAATAAAATAAATGTACTCTAATTTTTATTTTCATTGACTATTTTACTAAAAATGAATATTAAAATACGTTTAGAAAATTTTAGTTAAAATATACACTGATTTATGGATATGCATGTTTTCTTTAACTATATACCCTCACGCAAAATATTTCAAGTAATTTACTTAATAATCAAAGGAATGTAAAAAATAAAAATACATTAAGTTTCAAATTTTACATATATAATCAAAAGAAAAAGAGTATTCAGCTTCTTCAATGATATCTACACAATAAGTTATTTCTTAAATATTTAAAAAAATATATATTTCTTCTTAATTATTTTTAAAAATTAATACGTTTTTTTAGTAATAATAATTATAATAACTTTTACCTTTGATTGGACTCCCGTGATAACGAGGAACGCAACGAAGCCACTTGAAAGTAGCATGTTTCCAAGAAGTAAAGTCGAAGAGAGTACAAAAGCCTTTCATCAAAGCAGCAAGTGGCTTGTCAATCAAAACATTAACTTTTACGATTCCAACATAATTTCAGGGTTACAGGTGCAGTAAGCTTTTCGGTTTTCTTTCTTTTTTTGCGATTTTCATAAAATAAGCATTATATAAAAAAAACATCAATTAAAAATAATTTAAATGTTAAAGAATAAAAAAAAATTTTTTAAAAATTTTTAAAAACAAATTATTTTTTTCTATTTAATAGTAGTAAGGAAAAGAGAGAGAGAGAAAGAGAAATTTAAAGTGAGAGATCAATTTATCTATGTAGATTGGAAAATTTTCCCCAAAATTTATATTGTTGACAGGTTTCTTTTGATGAGAATTCTTTTTTAAGGCTTTTATTTCAAATTATAGGTTTATTGACCAGGTGAATTTCAAAGTAAACAACAATTCGACTTTTTTGGCTCATAAATTCTCTGTTATTAACAAAAGGATTATATCTTTCTTTTCTTTATAGTGATAAATTAGGATATAAATATAACATATACCTTCACGCATTTAATTTATAAGTTTAGAGTTAATCAATTTTCATATTCTACGAGATCTGCAAAATTCAATGCTCCGACGTTGACCATCAGATTTTACTGTCTTCCCAACATTCGATCAAGTTAAGATTTTCATTTATTGTACAATACAGTAAATATATCGCAATTCTGTAAAAATATTGAATAGTTCAATGCTTATCAACATGTAAGAGGTGTATTGTTAATGAATTATTCGTGCATTTATTTCCTTACATATGAATGAAAATGTTACTCTCAAATATTCAAAATGATTCATATTATTCAAATATTCAAAAAGATGAAATTTAATCCAATAAGCATTCTAATATTGCTGACAAAAACACCATGAATAATATTCACACCTCATGAAATTTGGAAACATATGCAATCAGCGTAAATTGATACATTCCTAGCAAACAAGAGAAGGTCATTCCTGTTATGTAAAAAAAAGCACTGCCTCAGCTGTTTGTGTATTTAGACGGTCGCATATAATATTAATTTCTGCTTTTCACAAGATAATCGAAATCAAATTTACAATACTTCCTTCTATGTCATTTGTTAAATTAATTTATCTTTCTTCGATCAACTTGATCTAGCTGTAGGTCAGCGTTCTTCAGTGTGAAAGGTGCCGAGTTCGATACCAGCGATTGTTAAACAGCGCGAGGTAAATGCTTGGGAATTTTCCTAGGTTTCAACTTTACATCCATTGGATTAAACACAAGATCTCCTATTATCGATAAAAAGTACTCCTCGAAAGCAATTTAGGCGATCGATATTAAAATGCTTTATAATGCGGCTTCAGCCGTCAAACTATCCATTATGCAGTACCAAATATCTTCCTTGAGGCTTTCTGTAGTCCATTGGTAGCGCAATGCTCTTCAGAGCGAAATGTCGTGAGTTCGATTCCAGTCACTGTTGAAAAAGTAGAGATTTATGTGCGTTTCTACTTTGGACGTCTATGGGGGTGGGTACTTAAGAGTCTTCTGGATTTTCTCCCTTGTGTCACGTAAATATGGCTTAAATTCCATCAAAAGTCCTTCTCTAAGGCAGTTATACGATTGACACTAAAATGCCTTACAATATTCTTTGAACGTTTCACTGCCTCCTTCCCCCAACACGATGTCAAAATGTCTTCATTATACAATATAATATTATTGTTTTTTGATGACTAGCATGATAGAACTTTTTTGATGACTACAATTATGCTATTTATTTAATTAACACATAAAAATAATCTACGGTAAGTATATTTTAATGGTTGTGCTAAGCATTGCATAACAGCTTTTGTAGTTTAATTTTTTGAAAATTAAATAATGGAAAAAATAATTTCGTTTATTAATCAATATATCATTTCATCTAAGAACTAAATAATGGTCTCATAAAAATTATTTTTATAAATACACGTACTTATTTTTGATCAGAAAAAATTAAAATGCAACTAATACTAAATAGTATAGAAAACAGTGCATATTACCCACAATGTATACATTTTTACGCATGTATTTCTTATGTGAATAGCATAATGTATGTGTATTGCCTAAAAAGTTTATTTTATATTTTTTAATAAGAGAGAAATATGGATAAATTGTAAATAATATATATCATTTTTAAAAATGCACTACTTAAAAGTTCTGAAAACTTTATAAGCATATTTTCCTAAATATTAATTCATATTTGTATATGAATATTTACATACACAAAATATTTCACACACGCAACAGCATTAATTATTTTTTCCTATTTTACTATTATTAGTTAATTTCTTTTATTTATTGAAGAAAACTTATCGTTAATTGCAGGTATTTATTACTTAACTACAAATGTAATGATGCACAAATATGATTATATTGCAAGATTATTCCACACAAGACCTCTAACATAACTTCTTTTAACTATAATTTACATGCAAGAAATAATTCTAAACATTGAAATTCTGTATTGCTTAAAAAATGTTTAATTTGTGAAACATGAAAAAATAAATTTGTGTTCTATTGCGCTTTGTGTGTTAACATTTATAATACAATATATAAAATTAAGATTTAACTGAATCTATTAAAGGAAACAATGAAAATTTGGCTGCTTAAATTATTATCAAATTATGTTTTTCTTTCTTTCATTTTTTTTCTTAGTAGAAAAAATTTAATTTTTTTACGTTTGTTTTGAATTTCTTTCATTCAAATCTGAAAATTATTTTATACTAAAAGAATTTTATGACGTTTGAATCCACGGTTATTTTATTACCATTTACTTTTGCATAAAAGTTAATAATAGTAAATAAATAATTTATGGAGATTTTTAATCTGAAAATATTTTTTAAATTATAGTTTTGATACAAACATTTAAGTTAAAAAAAAGGATTCATTATTCTCATTATCCTTTTAAAATAAATTTTTATTTTAATTCAATGTAATTTTAAATTTGATGCGTTTTTTTATTAATCTTTTTGTATATTTTTTCACATAATTTAATCTAATATAGGCTAGCTGAATTAGACCAGTGTAAATAGCTAAATTAGATTATAAGCCATTATTTCTCCTGAAAAAGAAGCGACACATTACAATAGATTGTATACTTATTACTTCTTTTTTACCATAAATTAATCGCTATTAAAAAATAAAAATAAATACAATTGTGTGTGTTTTTGGTGGTTAATGTAAAATATCACAAAAAAAGCATTCTATCTCGGAAGTCGTCTTGAAAAATATCTGAGGTACCCCATTATTGAATTTATATTCCAAAAATAAATAATTGATTGAAATGTCATGCACACATGTTTTCTAAAATCAAATAATATGGGAAATCACATTTACGTTTTTAATTTTAGTACTGATTGATAGATGAAAGAAAATTGATGGTAATCATTCAGAGCATCATTCTAAAACAGGAAACATCTATAAAAACAGTGTACTTTAAAAAATAAAATAAAAGGATAGATAGACAGACAGACAGACAGATACGAATTTCGTATGTACGATATTTTTATGCTTCATACCGAAATGTCTAAGTTTAGAAAGATCAAAATGTATAAGTAATATACATATATACACTACAGAGCCTTGCGAATTTTTTTGGAGAAAAATAGCGATATTTGCAATAAAACAATATTTACCATTTACTTAGCTTTATTTAAAACACTTGCGAAATGCGATCTCCTTTATATATTAGAGAGGGAAAAAACACACACACACAAATTAAAAGTGAAATCCTGGAAAAATTCCTTTCAATTACGAAGTTATTATACATATAAATAAAAGAAAATGTGCAACTCAAATTTGTATGTACTTTCCTAAAACAATATTTTAAAAATGGATTTTCCAAATGTATATAGACCGAATATTCTTTAAAAACAAGAATTAGTCACACTTGATAGTCATTTTCTGTTTCATCGCCCACAAAAAATAATTTATTTTTTGGAAAAAAAAAGAATAAAACTTTTCCGGAAAGCTATAAAAAATTGATAAATGAGCACTAGAAAATTTTAAACTTTATCTAATAATATCGTGGAACTTATTTTAGCAAAGAAATCAAGAGAGCTTGAAAAAGTTGACAACACCAATAATTTCTCTTCAATGCCATTAACGTTAGTACAAACTTATTACAACAAGTTTTATTTTGTAAAAGGATCATTTCCTAAACGACATTATAAAAATCTTTAAAGTCTGTTCTATACATCTAACATTTAAGCTCCCCATTATATTTATATAAATATACAGCGTAAGTTAAATAAATAAAAAACACTTCCGTATTTATTCCAAAAAAGTTATTTCATATCTATTGTTATATTTTCACTGGTTAAATATTGTCTATTCACAGATGCATGGGACCTTAATATTTAGGGGGGGATGATAGAGAACGAGCTGTACATTTTATCATAAGATGACAAATTGCCTTAAGGTAAAAAATCGGTTTTACTCCGGAAAGAGTGGATTCTCATTAATTTTACTTCTTATAGTAGACAAAGTAATGCGAGATTGGTTTGCGTGTCGCTCAAAGATCACTCTTTACACATGAGGATTAATTGGACAGGGGCTTACGGCTTAAAGTGAAATCCGAGCCACGAAAAACTTCCAAGCCTAAAGTGGGATTCTAACCCACGAACTATTGAACTGAAGGCAAGCGCGATAACCATTCGGCTACCAGCTTGGCAAAGTAACGTTAGAAGGCTACTGTAGGACATTTTAATGTCCACAATGTAAAATACCTTTTTGTGGGTCTATTCATGCATTGCTAGGGAGGAAACCAGGAAAACTTACAAGCATCCACTCCAGCAGATATGTATGGCAGAAGCACAACATACATTTCTTATTATTCAGTAATGAATGATAAGAGCATTCTCCACCCACTAAATCATAGTGAGCTAAGATCTTCATCACTTAGAATAAGACATGCCACCATTTGCCTCACTCCTAGATTTCAGAGTATATTTGAAACCATGCCCTACTTCACTTGCTTCAGTCACCAATAGAACTGTTTGGATCTTCGGCTGTATTGTATCTAGACATGCTTTCTTCCAATAAAGAGAATGACACTTTTCCAAACCAAGCAGCTTCAGTTTTGTGTGTATTTGATATTATAATTAATCAATTACAATATTTATTAATGTGATAATGGAAAAACTTATAATCATTAATGATAATGACGAAATATCACAAAAAATTTCCCAAACCTAGATTTTCAATGAATACACTAACATTTAAAATTTTCAAATGTTTATAAATTAATAAATTCTTACATTTCTATGTATAAAGTTGATAAGGTATTTTTCTAAATTAGTGTTAAAATCTTTTCATCGCATGTTAAAAGTTTCGAACGTACAGCTTATATTTCTCCTAAAATTTCATGAATTGAATCCCTACGGAATAAACTTTTTTATTCGAAACTTATTTCTCGTTTTTATTTCAAATGCAGGAGGTGAAAGGGAAAGTATTTTTAATTTATAGTTTGGATGGATTTGGCACTAGAAAAAGACATCACAATAGGTTTCAAGGTGAAAAATATTGAAAATAAATTTAAAAATCAAACTCGTATACTTTTTCATAAAAATGCAAGAGAAATTTAAATTTGTGTCAAAAGAACTATTATATCAGTTTACTAAGATAATTTGTCGTTAGTTATTTATTTTTGGCACTATATAGTTGTTTACACATATCGCGTTATTTTATAGATAATAAACTGCATTTATCGGTTCAAAGGGGAAAATCAGGAAAACTTACAAGTTTACACCCGCCATAAGTATAGGCAGAAAAGAACATTGTTGATACTCCAAGATGGCAATTGAAATTCTTTAATCAAGAGATTTTCAGTTACATTTCTATTAATACTGACAACGATTAACAGATAAAATCTGTTGTAAAGGATTTGAATAATTGCAACTTATTACTTTCTATGAGAACCTTTCATAGGTAATGGATATCATATCCATTCATATTTTGAATGGGGAAAAAAAAAATTCCAAGCACCCAACCAGACAAATGTGCATGCAGAAATTAAAAGAGCAATATCCATTTCCTAATATTTAATACATTGGTTAAGATAAAATCAGCTTGAAGCTTCATTCTGAATTTCTAAGATCCTAGTGATATTCACAAGAATCTCTTTCACTTTTAAGAGTTCAATCCTTTCAATAACTGATAGTGAATCCACACAGTTTACATATTGACATCATACAAAGGATAGTCTAACACAAAGTAGGCTATTGTAAGACTTCATATCTACTATATATTGCTATCTAATAAGATTTTTCCTAAATAGTGAGTGAATATTCAAGTGATACAAAGAATACCCCAAAAATTGGCAGGAATAACAAATACTCTTGAAGCCAATTAAAAGATTGAGAGATAAATTTTAAAATCTATATTTCATTATTCAACAGCATTAAGCTTGAGAACTTTCACTTTAGATAATAATTCCCTCACTAGGCCATGATTAGTTTTTTGATTAAATATTTGACACTGATTAAATATTTGTATAGAAATGCAGCAAATAGTTAGAAATTTTTATAAGGCTTTTTTGGAACACCATTGTTTCTTCTTCTTAGAATTGGGTTTGTATGTCATTGGGCACCTCTGCTTTTATCAGCATTTTGTACCATTAACTCCAAACCCAATGTTTCCTAGTTCCAGTTCCACTTTATTAATAAAGCCCGATAACCCTTTAATGGAGTCTAGGTATAACTCTCTAGTATGGATGATGCCTAAAGAAGTTAATCTAGGGAGGGCAAGAGCCTCACATTCGTAAATGATATGCTCAGCCGTTTCCTCTTGCGTATGACATTTCCAGCAGATAGGGTCTTGCTAAAACAGTCCCATCTGGTCAGAAAGTCAGTCATGCTAGGGATAGCTTCCCGACTTTCACCAGAAGAAGATGGTTTGGAGGTCATTTCTACCTCAAGTGAAGGATTCATTGCTGCCCCTTTACAAGATTGCCTTTGAGTTCCCTTGTCTTTTTCAGCAAGGTCTACTTCAGAGGCTTCACCTGCAAATGCAGAAAGGTTTGTTAATTCTTGTGTCTTTTCAGCCACAAGATAACAATTAAAAAGCTCAGTAATATAAGTCCACCCAGCATTGCCTGAGTTACTGGGCAAGGCAAATTACTCTAGAAGTTCGCCAGGCAACTAGAGGCTCCGTTAAGACACCAATACCGCGGTGCCAATTTGCCCTAGGCACGGATCGCATAACACCAGGGTTTACGGGAACTGGTTCGCGGCCTCTGATTCTATATTCAAGGCTGTCCTGTCATTCCTACAGGACATTCGGCGATCCATCACCTGCCGACGCGCCTGGTGGCTGCTCAAGCCCCAGGAAGGTACACGTACCCCCTGGTTCCAGGACACCATTGTTTAGTACTTTTTAGGAGGATTTTTAACAAACAGTGGTTTGTATTCAAAAGTTATAACATAGATATAGTAAAAACTATTCTTCAAATGTTGTAAATTCGATTTTAAATTCATGACCATAATTTTTATTCAAAAGAGTAAAGTGTAATAAAAATTATTTTGCAGAGAATTGTAAATTTGATTAACAATCACAATCAAAATATGATTGTTTTATAATACCACTGTAGCATAAAAAATGTTTTACATTAAAGTGCACACTTAAAATATAAATATCACAAATAGGATAATATAATAAATTTATTAAGTATTAGAATAATAGCTTAACAAATAATAACTCTTGTGATAAACAAACTTTATAATACATTTTTAAATATCATGCATTCAACAATTTGAAAAATACAACACAGATTCGAAAATGAAACTCCAGAAGAAAATACTTAAATAAATAGAAATAAACACATAAAATATAGATTAGAACTCAATAATATTTAATAATCATAATAAAAATTCAACTAGGTGTAGTAACAAATGGCCAGCATTTGTATATTATTTAGAACATTTAAAAACATTTCATTTATATCTTGTGCATATATTAGAAATAAATGGTATAAAATTTAAAAACTACATTATGTAGGCTTTGTGTCACAAAAATTATGTAGAGCAAAACAATAGAAATTCTTTGCGTTTAAGAAATTTTTTTTAAAATTTAATTAAAATTACATAAATAAGAGTAGTGAATAAATATTTACAAGCACAGCTAAACCTATGCTAATATAGATCTTCTGACAAAAACAGAATAATGTGTTTTATTAGTCTCTCGGTAGAACTTAAAAAATTAAATATCCTCTTTCATGTATCACAACACACTTTTAAATCTAATTCTAGTAAAATTCAGATCAAATTATGGGGTTTCAATGAACTATTCATTGTCAGATATTTGCACACACAATCATACATATATTATTTTACTTTATTGCGCAAAGATCTTGGAAAGACTCAGTAGAATAATATATTATATACACATTAAGTAAATTTATAACAATATACATAGTATAAAAATATCAGACAAACATGTATTCACTTAAAAATGTTCACAAGCTTTAAATCCAACATGAATAAAGATGAGCAAAAGATCTAAATGAAGAGGTATTCTTAAGACTTTTGTGTTTGATTGCATCCAATATAAATATATAAGCAATGATATAGACACATATGATTGATTGTATTATTTAACACACAATGAGCATAATTTATGATTACCAATGATTGTGCTAATCCTAGATTTACAAGATTATCATAGTAAATTTAAAATAACATTTCACAAAAATAAGTACAAGGGTAAAATATTGAAATTAAATTTAAAATTTAATGAAGTAGAATGCAACGACTATGAAAGAAACATAAAATCAATAAGTTTTTAGAAAATAACTCAAGTAGTAATTTTTTAAAAAATGTATTTTTATACAGTTATAAAATGCCTCTTATTTTCAATCAATTTATTGCTAGAATTTTCACAAAAGCAAAATAATTAAAATAATAATTTAAAATTTTTGCAAAATTTTACTATTTAAACTGAAATTATAATTTTTTTAAGCATATAGAGAAGAGAAGGAACATGTTTTATATTTTCAAAAGAAGAATTCCAAGAATATGAAAAAATTTTTTATTCTACAAAGGCAGTTATTTGTATATTTAAAATTATCTTATTTTGTGTAAGGCAAATGTTTCATTCAGTTTGTACAAAAAAGACAGATACTCTATTCATTTCATAAAATATCAAAAATTATTTTTGATGATAGCATAATGATCTAATGAAATTATTGCTTTACTCCTAGAAATTGAATTAATCCAAGCTTAGGAAAAAAATTTTAAATCAATACATCCAAAATTTATATTTAAATAGTTCAAAAGATAAGTGTTTTAATTAATAAAACATTTTTTTATAATGGTCCACACACACAAAGAGAAAAAAAAAAATTCAAGATCAGCTTTACACTTAATTTTTTTATTCTAGGAGTAATATGTAATTTATATATATATATATATATATAGAGCTGCTTTTGCACTGGCTAGATTGCCAATAATATATATTAGTCGGTATTGAATGTTTTTGATTTCGTGTGTATATTATATTTATTGCTTTAAATTATATATATGCATACATACACATTTAAGTTCTGGTAAAATAAAACTTTAATACTTTTTTAAAAAAACATTTTTAAACAATTAACAATTAATAAAACTTTTTATAATGGTCCACACACACAAAGAGAAAAAAAAAATTCAAGATCAGCTTTACACTTAATTTTTTTATTCTAGGAGTAATATGTAATTATATATATATAATTACATATTACTCCTAGAATAAAAAATTATTAATTATAATTATTAAAAATTATTTTATATAATTTAAAATAATTATTAATAAATATTTTAAATTTATATAATTAAAAAATTAATAATTATTTTATATATATATATAGATAGATAGATATATATATATATATATATAAATAGAGCTGCTTTTGCACTGGCTAGATTGCCAATAATATATATTAGTCGGTATTGAATGTTTTTGATTTCATGTGTATATTATATTTATTGCTTTAAATTATATATATGTACACACACATACACACTAAAGTTCTGGTGAAATAAAACTTTAAAAAAATGAAAATATTTTGATTTAAAAAATGCCACAACTTTACATAAAAAATAAATTCTTAGTAAAATGTTGAAATAGACAAGCAAGCAAAATAATGCAAATTTCTAAGCCATAAATTTTGTTTAACCTTTAAATAAAATTTTTCCAGTATTTTTGATGATGAATAAAGCATTTTTTGCTATATAGAAAAAACATAAAACAACTGTCTGGTCTAATATGTACCAAAGCTTAACCAAACTCGTAGTGGAAGTTATTTCTTAAAATTTAAACAATATTTCCATGTCATTTCAGCTAAATTTTCTTGATTACAAATATTATGTTATGCTTTTTATTCTTTTCTTATAACTAATCCAAATAATAAAACCATATAAATATTAATTTGAAAAGTAGCATTTGAAATTATCATTTACTTTGAATATGAGACTGATATACAGACACAGGTACAGACAGATAAAAGAAAATTATTACAACTTCCTTAAAGATTTTAGTAACACATCTTATAAAGGTAGTATAAAAGAAACTATAAATCCTAATTCAGGCATAGATGTACTCTCTCTATCTATATCCTGTCTTTGTCCTTTCCTTGTAGGAATGGGTTGTGAATAGTTGCCTACCCAAAAACGGGTACCAATGGCATGTGTGTACTGAGGAAGTCAGACTCAACACCTAAATATGGTTCAGTTGGAAAAATGAAGCAGCACACCCCATAATGCCAGTCTAGCTGGCAGACGACAACAACAACAAAAGAAACTATTATTGAAATATGTTTTTAAGATATTTTATGAGTATAATAAAATTCTAACAATTTAAAAAGTAAATTTCTTAAGTAAAATATAAAACAACAATAAATTATAAGTTCTTAATGTGTCAATTCTTGAGAATATAACCATTGTGTAATATTACAACAAATATATTAGCTAAAATTTATTTTATGCCTGGTATGTATCGTTCAATTTTACCAAGTGCCATTAGTTTTTCCATTCTGGCATATTGTTCTTCAGAAAAACAACAATTCAATTTTGCACGCAAATCTTCATTTTGCTTTTCAAGATCTTGAAGCTTTTTACTCATAACCTTATTATCCTTATCTAACTCTTGGAGCTTGAAACTCATAGCTTTGTTGTGCTTTTCCAGTTCAAGAATAACTCTACTCATGGCTTTGTTGTGTTTCTCAAATTCTTGAATTTCTTGTCTCATAGATTCATTTTCACTTTTCAGAAGAGCAATCTGTTTCTCTTGTTCACTCTCTTTTTCTTCTTCAGATTCTTCTATTTCAGTTTCAGAATCCTGGAAAATTTAATTTCATAGAAGTCACTAATTTTCTTAAATTACAACATATTCCACACATGCTGAGTTATTATGAAAAATTAAACCATAATTCAACTATCATAAATTAAAGATTTCTTATATTTTTTTTAAATAAATTATTTTATAGGCATATCATAGGAACTTTTAATGTATTTCTCTTTTTAACCAATACTTAATTTAAAAGTATCACACACAATATTTGCAATGCATTCCTTAACAATCATTAAAATAAGTTTTCATCAAGAATTTTTAATATAATACTTAATAATTATAAGTAAAATTTGCTCAAATATTATTTGGCTTAATTTCAATATGAATGATTAAATTACATAAAGCAATGATTCTTAAAATATCAATCAATATAGTAAATGATATGAATGTGTATATTGATATTTATAAACAGCAGTTTGCTTATGTAATATGAAAGGATTGTTTTATGTTAAAAATGATTGAAGTTCAATGAATATGTGTAGAAATATACATATGTACATTTATTTACTTATGTGTAACAAATTCTGATATATACTTTCTTAAATATAGTTATGGTGAAGAAAGACCTTTCACCATAACTGCATTTATATAGCATATTCTCCTACATTCATTTTTAAAAAATTATACTTCAAAATTATTTATAAGATTGTTGAAATGAATATTAAAGTTAATCATGCTATAAAAATTGCTTATTATAAAAATTCTAGTAGATTTATAATTTTCTTGAAAGACATTTTCATGTTTTAAATTATGATGCATTCATTTTTGATATAAATATTTAACATTTGTAGCATTATTTTGTTCTTTATTATTATTGTATAAATTGTAAGACTTATAAATGAAAGTTAAGATTCATCAACATACATTTACTAAATTTAAATTTGCAAGAACCAGTTTGCTAATTCATGTTTTTTTATGTGGACAATTAATATTATAAATTGAAAAAACTTATTACAAAATTTATTTCAAATTCTATGAATAATTATTTAATTGGTTTGAATAAAATATATGTATTCTTAATCAGAAGTAAATTTTTTCCCCTATGCCTGGCCACTAGGAATTTCCCTTTTTATGGCACTGCAAGAGGGAAAACTGAGGGCCCCTTTATATAGTCAGACACCAGTGAGCATGAAACCATGACCTTAAAAGTGGGATGTAATTTACAAACAGGTACCATGCAAAAAAGCTACAGGTTTGGCCTACCAGCCCAAGAGGTATTGTTTTGCTTCGACGACATTGGAATCACAATCAATTAACAATCAACATCTTAATTAAATTACTCACCTTTAATTAGGATGCATTTTTGATAAGTCAGAATAGAAATTCCTACTTTCTAATAATGAGAAGGATGCCCAACTAACTAGGCCACCATAGTCTAAGTAATAAATCTCTGACTTTCTTACTTAAGAAGATTCAAAGAGTACTGCTCTTAAATTCCTCTAGTTTTTACAATAGAGTTTAAATATAACAAAGTAATACAAGTCAATCACCATCTTACCATATTGGTTTTGACTATTGTTAGTAAAAAGATTACTTGGTGAGAGATTAACATTGATATAATTTAGGAAATTCGGTATAAATAGATTTGTTTAAGACCTAAATATTGAAATTTTAAATGTTTTAGGTATATTTTGGATTATATCATAATACCTTAAAAATTTGTTAAAATAAATACTTATTTACTTCAAGACTTAACAGGGAAAAAAAAATCCTTTATATCTTATCAACATTAAAATATCTATTCACAAAGCAATTTTTTTGGTATTATGGGCAATTTTAGAATAGAGAGAACAACTGAGTGAGAAGGAATTTCTTTATGAAAAAATAAGAACTATAGCAAGAAACTGATGTAGCATAATTCATCATGAATTCGAAAATATTAGTTGAAGTAAGTTTAATTGATGACAATTTTTTTTTGTTTTAGCAACAAATTAAATATAACATTATCTTCTAATTCCATTAAAATAATTATTTAAGTAAAAATGATTTCAAGCTTTTAAAGGTAAAGGAAAATATCATGAAAAATAATTGGAACTTTTTGTGAAGATAACTTGGAGGATAACAGCAAATAATAATGTATACAATAAATATAAAGATTGTTTATTGTTTGACAGTAAGAAAAATTTGAATTTAATGATTTGTGTATGTATAAGGGAATGAATTAAATTAAAACCTAAAAAAATAACTATAAGAAATATCTGGGTGGTCAGGAGTCAGGTTTGGTTTGGTTTGTTTGTCGCTCAACGGTCATTTTTTGCACACGAAGGCTAATTAGACCGGGACCTACGGTTTAAAGTGGATTCCGAACCACTACAAACATCCATACCCAAGGTGGGATTCAAACCCACGAACTGTTGAACCGAAGGCAAGAGCGCTAACCATTCGGCTGCCAGCTCAGCGGTCAGGAGTCAGAGAATGACCTAGGTGGAAAGAACAAGTGAAAAAGGACTTCAAAACAATAGAGTTATATCAAACATTTCAATGTAAGTTAAAGCTCCATAATTACTGTAACACCATAATGATGAATATCAACGATATTAAGTCATCAAGTTTAGTTTCTTGATATGTCTGACAATGAAGCAAATTGCAAAGAAAATGCAAAACAATTCAATTAAAAATTTTTATTAACCACAAACAATAAAACCAAGCAATTTAAAAAGAAATTTCTGGAGGAAAAAAAATTTCATTGATATTGGAAACAAATCACAGTTACTCTTATAAAAACAATATATTAAGACAGAAACTGAAAAGTCAAACTGCCAATTGGAAAATTTTCACTGTTTGAGAAACAACCTTGGTCTGAGTTGTTCTGAAGTTCCTTTTCCAGGTATCAAAAAGGTATCTGAAATTACCTAAGCTACTTCTCATATATAATAGTAGTTGTAAATGGAACATTTGCTAAAAAAAAGTCATAAGTTGAAACATTAAATGGATACAATAATATTTAAACGCTTTGTTTAACAAATGGTGGATATTATTTTAACTTTTCTCATTAAAAGTATTGGAACTAATTAATAAAATTTAGTTCAAAGTTTTAAATTATACATTGCTTCCAAGCATTTATCCATAGATAGGAGGTATATAAAAATAAAGATTTTATTCTCAAAACTGGAAAGAACAGAATTATTACAAGGCTAAATCTTAAAATAGCCTAATATTCTCTTTTTTTCATTATTAAAAACAATTGTTAAAAAATAACATTTATATCAAAGAAGTCAGTTTAGTAAATAAAGCTTTCTAAATTTTGATATTTATCAAACCGGTAATTTAGTTATAGTGGGTTTACGATTTGCCTTTTATTTTATAAATATATTTTGATGTCAAGAAATGTGTTTGAAGTTTTTATCCCTATTAAACTTTCATAAAATACAAATTAAAAACATATTGCAAATACTTGTGTAGAACAGGAACAATGGCCCATTTTTTTCAGATCAAGAATTTGATTATTAAAAGAATTGTCAGGGCCACCTGATGACAAATGATAAATATAAAGACTAAAGCTGCATTCTTTAAAAATGCTTCCTCCACCTATATTATGATGCAATATTTTAGACTTCAAGAAATTTTTATAATTTCTGGCATACATTATTTCATATATGTAGATGATTTGGTTATTATTTTCAGAGGCACATTCCATGAAAAGATTTTGAGTATCATATTTTAAATCCTCATATATGATGCAATTTGATGAAAATTTTAGGGTCTTTCCATCAATGTTTATACTAATTTACTCTAATGTAAATATATATAAACTAATGTATTGCATTAATTTATGAATTTACAATAGTAAATGTATGATATTATCTACATCTACAATACAATGTATATCAGAGATTATTAAAATTTAAAACATTATGCTCACCATTGCTTTATTTGGAAAAATGCTTAATCTTTAAAAATTTTTTTTTAAATCAAGAATCACTGTGTTTTACAAGAATAAAATTTTTAGGGGCTAATTTTGACATGATCTTTATTGGAATAGGCTTATATATTCTTGATAGAGCAATAAAAAATTGAGCTGGCTGAATCTAGAGGTGCAGTATATTCTTGTCAAATATCAATAGATCTGTGAAACAGTTACTGATCTAATTCAGCACTTAATGTATATGGCTATCCTTTTTTTCCCCATTCTTTCAAAGCTACATGATTTTTTATTTTATAAAATATAAAATTCAATGTTCATCTATTTTATTCTATTTTCAAGTAAATTCTTTGCCAGTTATGTGCAGTTAGCATACATATATAAAATAAAATTTTGTTATAAATTAATATAATAGTATAACAAGACTTAGTGCTACATTTTTGTGTCACAGCTACCAATTTTAAACCAAGCTGCTTTAGTGGCACAATTATCATGTCAAGATAACATATAACAAATGTAAGAAGTAACACATTTTTCAAACAAGTTTTATTTGAAAAGTAATTGTTAATAGTAGTGTGATATTAATAGTAAAATTAGTTATGGTGACATTATTATTTAAGTAACCAAAATATAGACATGAAAATTTTGTTCTATTTATTAGTACACAACAAAGTTTTACTCTGTACATATATGTTAACTATATACATTTTGCAAAGTTTATTATTTAAAAATTGATAAAAATAACATGAATTTATATAATTAAATAACTATTTATAAAATTATTTAATTAATGAATTAATTTTGTGATTATATTCTTTCACATTTAGTAACTTTTTTTTTAAACTTTAATGTGAGACTGAAAACATGTATGCTATCTAAAATTTAAATATAATTTTTGAGCTTTCTATATTACATATACTAACTTATAAAAACTAATAAAAAAGTAAAAAATGGAAATTTGAAAATTTCTCTTGTAAAATTCTAAGAGATGTTAAAGGTATATCCATATCTTATTCTCGATATATTCAGAGAGATTATGTTTGGCAATTTGAAGCCAGAAACAAAAAATTAAAACTAAAATTTGAAATAAAAATAAAGTTTTATGTTAATCCTTTTTGTAATGTGTGTTTGTTTAGTTATTAAATTTGTCAAGATTCACAGTTTTTATAAAGTTACTGAGAGATTTTCTTCATAAATTAAATGTCTTCTAATATACAATTTATTCAAGTGGATATGTGATTATAAAATTTCTTGGCATTTTTGACAACAAAAGTATGATAAAAGAAAAAATATTAACTTGTAACAAAATATATCACATAACTAGGAAGACTTTTCCCAAAAACATAGGAGTACTTTTCCATTATACCCCAGCTTTTGATCCTGAAGAAATAGCATATTTTTTATAGGCTTTTATTTTAAATTTAATAGCAACTAAAAAGAATTTTTTTGAACAAAAAACTGCTATGTGATAATTTTTAGGTTAAACAGAGCATTGAGGTTACAAATCCCAAGGGTAAAAAAAACAATCAAATACAGCAAAATTTAATTTTTTCTAATTGAAAAAAAAAGGTACTAATATATTATACTTATGCAATCTATCAGCGATGCAACTGCTAAGCAGTTTCCACCAGAAATAAATATTGGGACTTTTTTTAAACAATACATGATGCAAATTAAAAATTTGACAATTCATGATTTTTTTCTTTTTTTGTTATGGCAATTATCAAAAGTGGGAGTACAATGGAAAAGCACCAAAATAGGTTATTTATATTGATAAAATATACAAATATTAATAATTTTGTAAGTATATTAAAAATGATGAGCCACAGCAATTATTCTTAACACTTTCAGGTAATTAAGAGCAAAACAATAGTTTAGGCAATGAATAATTTTTTAACCAAATTAATCCTATAAATAAAATGCAATTTTTCCTTAAAAGTAATATACTAATTTTCAATGGGAAACTAAAGATATAAAACATATTTACCATGACATCACTTCGGCTCAACTAACCAAAAAGTACCCAAAGTTCTAAAGCAAAATATTAAAACTTTTTATCAGTCTACTTTCATTCACATCAAGTTGGAGAATAAAAATATTAGTTTTGTAATAAATATGAGACTTAATATTCACAGAAAACATAAGCATCTATTATGAAGAATATATATAAACATCAATTAACAGTTTAGACGAGATTCCACACAATATATAAGTGCTCATTATGTCATGATTTATATGTAAATAGATACATTTCATTAATATTATAATTTAGTAAAATAAAAATTAGATACTAAACTAACAAAATTTAAAAATTATATCAAACAAAATAATTTTTACATACCGATTCTATATTGGTTGGTTCTGGTTTAAATTTGCGAGGTCGCCCTTTTCTACGTTTAGGTGAAACATTTTCCTTCTGTGAAGATTGGGTTTTTTCTGCGGAAGAACGAGTAATAGTATTTGATTTTTTCTTTGGTGATGAATTTCGCTTTGGCTTTTTAGCTCTTTTTTCTCTAGGTTCAGGATCATCAACTGTTTCACAAGATGGGGTTCTGCTTTTACGTTTTCTTTTAGGAGATTCTACTGGTTCTGGAAAAAGTGTAGGTATGGCATTAGGTTTCAGCTTTCGCCAACCATCTTGTCGATGCAATTCAAATTGACTCTCTTCAAAATGTATCTGAAAATAAATTCAATCATAAATATATTTTAATGCACAATATAAATACATTTTAATAATAAAATTCAACAAATTAATATGATAGTTTCAAATAATCTTTATATAACTTTATTAAAAATTTACTAAATATTTTCAGTCTAGCAGTTATTTATGTTAAAAATTAAAATATGTGAAATTACCAGATTAATTAATGCTCCTGTTAATATTATTAAAAATGACTAACTTTCAATAAGATCTATAACAGGTACCCAGTAAAAATTACTTATAGTGTCAACATAGAAAATAATACAACAGGAGATAGTTTATATTGATAAAATTTATCAAAACAACTTTAATGTTTAAAAAATCAGTCCTTGTTCCTAATTTATATAATGGAAAATCAAAAAGTAATAAATATAAAAGTTTCCATTAAGATTAATATTTAATTCTTGATGGAAAATTTTAGAGACTTAACAAGTTACTATTACAACAATAACATTTCAGGAAAACAAAAAAAAATTATTAAAATGCTTTATCAGATTATTTAAGTTAGAAAGGTAAATGCAGGGGTTTAATATTTTTTTTTTTACAGAAAATGGTGTATAAAAAGGAATTTCAGTTGCAAATACATAAAATACAATGACATTTTCCAGAAATGCTTAAGATTTTTTTCTGTAGCTGACAATTAAATAATACATTTAAAACTTCTGAAAATTAATTAATTTTATATTACCTTAAAAATTAATTAGTTTTATATGAATATTTAATAAGAATTTATTACATAATTTTGAGCAATATTTATATGAAGAATTTCATTAGTCCAAAGCATCACTAATATAGTAATATCACTTATAGTACATAATTTTTTAATGAATGAAATATGCTTTAGCATATTTCATCAGATTAGAAATTTATTTTGCAAAAATCTACATAGTTTAGACAAAAACTATTGCAAATAAAAGTATCTTAAAAAAATTGCAATTTTATTAATTTAAAAAAATATTCATATAGAGTAAATGCCTATAATTTCAATAGTTTTTAAATATGGAATTTGTCGATTTTCAACTGTATGTGAACGAATTAGTAGCTCTGTAAAAATATATGTTTAGATATTTGATTATGATTTTACCTCACAGAGTCTTGTATATGGAGCAGTATCTGAGACTCCTAATTTGCAATTAGCTACCCAAATTTGTCTTCTCATATTATCCCTGGGAAATCGAAACAATCTCACATGATTGCGTGTTGAATTCCTACAATGTGGCGCGGCACAGCCAACCATTTTAATTGAAACATAACTCTTACAACATCGGCGAGTTCTGAGTTCAATTAATTGATTTCACGGTTGGTAACAAAGATGGCAGATGATTCAAGAGGTTCGACCCAATGGAGTTTAGTTTTGCCGGACAAGTGTTCACGAAAGCAATATCAGAAATAAAATTATAACCATGACCCAACAATTAAAAAATTACAATTTGCATAAAAATTTGAGTATATTTACCTCACATAATTTTGCATAAGCACCGGGTTCGTATTGTAAACCTGAATTTTCCATCCATACTTTTCTGCGTACTTCTTCGCTCGGGAATTTGAAGAATCGCATTTGTTTGATTCGCGAAGAATTGGAACATTTCACTGCTGCACAAACAACCATGTTTCTTAAGTAAAAACGAGTAAATTCAACCGGTCAAACTAAGATATAAATTAAGAAGTTATGTGGTCGAAAATGGCAGATTAAACATACTATGTTATCAAGAAAATAATGACAAGTATGGGCTGTAAAAGGAGTGGGGGAGGAGGAAGTAGAGCTACACCGACTGGAAGACAAAGAAAGCAACTGCGCATGCTCAGATAATAAAGTCTGCTAAGTAATCATTGAACAGGGGCACATCATAAAATGATAACAAAATGTCAGCAACACATATCTGTGGTCAATAATATCAATATTTATGGCATAAAAATAAAAAATACATAGAGGTAACAATATAATACTAGCTAAAAAATGTTCTGGTTTTAGCATAAAATGCAAATATACATATAAAATTTAGTATAAAATGCTTAATAAGCAAAGAAATATATTTCTTAATATTATGCAAAAAGAAGAAATTAAAAAAATTGTTATTGGAGCAAAAATTATTTTTATACAAAAACATATTACTTCTAAATTAATTTATAGATGTTGGGTATAAAATATAGTTATTTTATATTTACTTACATAGATAATATAAAACTTTTATTGGAACATTTTAATCTACTATAAAAAAGTGATGAAATGAATTTACAAAGAAAAAAATTATATTGAAAGTGAAGAAATAAATAAACTTTTTTAAATAAATATAAATGTTTGGAGATTTTAGAATGTTTTCAAATTCCTCATTCATAAAATATAGTAATATTCAGAGAATGCTTCGATTTTTGAGGAGAAATTTCCAAAAAACCATTTCTTATCAGAATCCAATATAGTAAAATAATACATTAAAATTTTACAAAAAATAACGCAAAATTAAAACTGTGTGTACCTAAATTATCAAATAAAATATCTTATTTTGAATTCAAACGTAGGCTTATCGAAATTAGTTTGTTTGTAAGAGCTTAAGAAATTGTGAGATAGGGAAGTTTGAAAATTTACTTCTAGTTGTCATTTCAAAGAAAAAAAGAAGGAAGGGTAAAAATGTGCACCTGTGGTAAACATACATTTAAAAAGAGCAAGTCTAATTGTTCTGGCAGATTAATTTGATGATAAGAAATTGTTAAATTTTAATCCAATAAAAAAATGATCAATTTCTCATAAAATTATTCTTTTAAAAATAAAGTATTTAAAAAAAAAGAACAAGAAGAAAATTTAAAATGTGATAATCCATGCTCATAATTAATTTTATTTGAAGACTGATTTCTTAAACTTTAAAAGTGACAATACATGACCTATTTGCTTTAAAACGTTCTCGCATTTAAATTAATTTTAAGATTATCTTATAAATTATACGCATTTTGTTTATTAAAAATTTAGCAGTGAAAAGAAACTTTATTATTAGATAAATTAGAATTTACTTAACTCACAAGTACTAGTTGAATAGTATGCCTTCTTAAGAAATTGAATGAGAAAACATAGAAAAATAAACAATAATTTAAGAATAGTTGAACAATACCTTAAAAAGTTATATAGTGGAAAATAATTAAATAATTTTTAAAAGTAAAAAATTCACATGACGAAGAATGTTATTGATAAAATATTTTTGAATAACTCAAAATAAAATTTATTTTTTAAAAATAGTTTTAAACTTTTTACTTTTTGATTTTTATAAAAAATTATTAAGAAATTATCCACGAATATTATTTATAAAAACTATTAAGTAAGTAAAAATAATTTTTCATAAATTTTTTTAAACATTTAGTAGAAGTTTTACATATGTATTATTTAAACACATTCTTCCAAATATATATGGGGTATTGTACATTTATTTTAATATGTAACATCTATAAAAACTAAACAATTAATAATAAATTAAAAAATGACAATAAACAAAGTAATTAACAGTAATAAACTAAATAGCTATTATTTACTTGATTTTTTTTTAAGCATAAGCGGCAACTAAATGTTTATCTACATGACATTCAACAACTCGCACTTTCTATTTTCACACCTGGTATATTACTTACAATATTTAGAATCCCAATTGCACTGTACAACCGATCAAAATTAGGCCTTATATACAAAGAAATGACCACAGAGTAACAAACAAACGAAGTATTGAATAGAATTATCACCAGAAGAATCTAACATTTGAGAATTTATGTCATATTTAATTTTAAATTTTAATATCATTCTTTCTCTAACACGTTTTTAAATTTTAAAATTTATTTATTTTATTTCCTGCAAATGTAGTTGCTTAAATTTTTTTACTATTCTAATGTGTTAAATATATACCATGCGTTTTTGAATAAATTATCTAACTTTTACTTTCTTTTTTTGTGCAATGTATTATTTATGCTTTAAATCATTTCATCACCATGTCTAACATGAGTTTTCAAATAACTAAAATTTTTCACATATCTTAAAAATTTCTTAAATAAATCGTAAAATGTGCAAGTGAATGTGTGCTATGTATAATAATTCTTGAAATTCATTAATTTTTTCATCATATTATAATATAGAATTATACATGCATTTACAATATAAATTTGTCAACTACTTATAACGGGTCTTTTATAATGAAACCATTAAAATTTTAAAATTTACAGTTAACATTGTAACTGATGAACTTTAATTTACAATTTGAAAGTAATTTTTCTTTTATTTTTTTATTAATTTTAATTTATATAATTTAAAGGATAAGTATATCAAATTATTTCCTCTTTTTTGACATTTTATTTAAAATTTATTCATTAACATTTAAACGATTCATTGAAAGGAAGAACAAAGGATTTAGAAAAGGGATGAGAAAATAGAATTCTGTAGATAAGCATTTTTCTTCTTATTGTAGATAAGTTACATAAAGTTTTAATAGTGTATCATTTTTTATTGTTTTTTTTTATTTTAATCAAAAAATTTTGTATATTTGTATTATATCAAAAATGTATTTTCGGAAACTATGGATATTAATATAGCTAGTTTCATTTGTAATCCAGATTGATTAAAAATATTTAATTCAAAGAAGAGCATTTAGAAATTTGACTAAGTGATTGACTTAGTCAAATCTTTATGTATAATATTTGACTAGTAATTCTATATTGAATATTATTATATTATTTTTTATTTAGTTTCAGAATTCTTATGATGTATTAATGTTTCTAATGATGTATTAATGTTTCTGTATTAATGTTTTAAAAAAGCAACTTTTAACTTCTATATTTTTCTTTGAAGTATTATTAACTATGATTGTGTGCTGAAGACATCAAATTTCTTTTTGAATTAAAGATAAATTGCTAATTTAAAATGCAATAAATTATAGTAAATAATTTAATCATGTGATATACATTTATAAAGTTAAAAACAATTTCATTCATGAAAATAAAATTCGTAAGCTTTTAGAGACGAAGAAAATTTTTTTATTAAGAAATACTTTATTTTTCGCAAATTTAATTATATTGCATTTTTTTTGACAAGTAAGAGCAAATACATTATTCTTACTTGATTGGAAACACGCTGTCATGTCATAATATCTTTTATTTGCATTTAAATAAAAAAAATTGAGATTGTGAAAATATGTTATTTTTAATTTTATATAGAGCATATAGCACTATAATGATAAAGCGATAATTGTAAAAAATATCATTACTAATTACTTGCATATAAATGTAAAATGAAAAAAACAAACACACACACACACACACACACACACACACACACACACACACACACACACACACACACACACACACACACACACACACACATATCAATGAATAAAAGTAGATTTCCATAATTAAAATTAATTTAATAATTTCTATAAAAGTTATCAATACCGTGTTTTATAATTAACGATCAAATACTTGGAAAACGCAAAACATAATCGTTTTCATATTTATTTCAAATATTGTTACGAAATATCGGGTATCGTTAGGAAATATCAGTTACGAAATATCGGGCTATGTCAATATTCATGGTATCAATGAATTTTCCAAAAGGCTTTTGTTCTTACGAATTTAAATCATACAAAAGTTTTGTATATCTTATACCAAACAATTTAATACAATATACAGGTAATTCTAAGTTTCTTTAATAAGCAGAAATAAAATTTGATTATTTTTTCATAAAAATTTGTAATTAAACAAAAATTTTTTAATAAAGGAAATTAAAATAATAAAAACAAATGTAATTAAAAGTCTCTTTTTTTTACAAAAAAAGAAAAAATATAATTAAAACATTTCTTTCACGTTTGAACATAAATAGTGATTTTATTCTAAAGTTCATTAGTTTTATTGGAAAAAAAATTATTTTTATAGCTTGAAGTCTTATCCCTATTATAACAGCAAATTTAATGCTTTAATAAATACATCTTGAAATGCAACCAAACTTTTTATCATAGGAAATTTGAACTCTCTCTGAATATTTATTTAATTTATTTGGTCTGTGCTAACTATATCTTGAATGTGTCTCTCAATCTCTTTTCCTCGCAGTTAAAACAAATACTAAGTGTTGTGTAAAATTAGGCACATAAAATCTAATATTAGTTAATCACTTGAGATTTTAAATTTGACAAATAAGACTTTTAAGAAACGCAGGTATAAGATTTTATGCATTTTATACGGAAATATATTCATAATATAGTTTAGAATTCTTCACATGACGAGGTACATACGAAGTCTTAGAAATTAATTTTAGCTGTATCTTAAAATTATTTAAGTATTTTAATGCACAGTTATATTTAAACTATATTGCATACTGGTTTTCTTTGAAATGAAATTACATTAATATTCTACACAAGTTTTTTTAAATTAAAATGAAACATTAATTTAAAATTACTTTTAATGATATCTATATTAATTTTAAAAAATCACATTTCACTTTAAAAAATGTATTTGGTTTAGTGAAAATAAATTTTTTTCCAAAATTTTGAATTAAAATATTTAATGAATTAAAAAAGAATTTAAAAAATTTAAACGTTGAAAATCTTTAAGAAGAATGAAAGAAAATCTTCAATCTTTATTTAATTTTCACGGGGTTTTATTTGTTTTATTAAAGTTTATTCCCCCCCCCATGGTTAAAAAATATTCCTTAAAACTTTTTGAAATGCTATTTGTTATGATTAAGCTTTAAAAGTATATGTTGGATCTATATTCGTCGGAAGTAATTATTATAAGTTTATTTTATAATAAACATTCAACGAAATCATTTTTAAGTTAAAATTTAATATAACTAATGAATATTTTGAAACTTTAGTTAAAGCAATATTAATGTAGCTCAAGAAAACATACGAAGAGCATATAAATAGTAATAGAGTTTAATTTAAGTAATAAGAGTTAAAAATGTAAAATTATTTCAGATTGCTTAGAAACTTTTGTTTATATATTTAGAAATGTTAAAATTTTACATATGTAACTTGTAAATTATTTTTAAAGTTACATTTTCCTTTCTGTTTTCAAGAAAAGAAATTTATCTTCATGGTTTAATTGAAACATAAATTGTAGCAAACGACCACCGAAGATATAAATTATTTTCTTCCGTAAAAATTTATAATTTTATTATAATTATTAAGTTTTTCTAACAAATGTTATGATAGTTTATGGTTTAATAATTTATATTCTTCACATGGTAACATAATATGGGTTCATACACCGAAAAATAACAGAATCATGGTAACATAGCATGGATTTATACACCAAAAAATAAAAAATAATGCAGGTTGCTAAATTATCTTCCAAACACACAGCAATTCTGTTTTATATAATATTGGACAGACATTAAAAATACCAAAAGAAAAAACATTATTATTAGAATACTAATTCTTTGTAAAGTACGCAAAAGTAGTCAAACATTAAAATCGGAAGAACAAAATCATAAAATTTGAAATCAAAAAAGTAAGGTTAGATTTTTAACAATGGTGATATCGGTTTCTTGGGAATATATGTAAATTGATCGTTAATCTTTAATGAGTTGTTTATCTTGCAACCTCGCATTCTGGTTTAACCATATTATGCTGGAAAAATGGGCATATTTAGATTCAGGTTCTCAATTTGATTCTTAAATTGAGAGCCTGAATCTTTAGCCATAAAAAAATGTTAAAGGAACATAAAAAAACCACTGTTTCAAAAATAATTAGTTTAGTTTTTTTTTTTTTTTTTTTTTTTTTTTTTTTTTTTTTTTTTTTTTTTTTTTTTTAAATAATCCTACGTCCGACTTTGGTTTTCAACCATCAGTCTCTGTCGGGCAGCCCAATACAATCTTGAGGTGAATGAAAAGTCATCTTCTGCAGAATTTCTAACTGCGACGTCCGAAAGTCCAGGGCAAGTGTAAAGGTGGTCACCAGTCATGTCCTCTAGTCCAGTGTTTCTCAACTGACATTGCTCCAAGGACCGGTAAAATATTTCGGCACGTTTTCGCGGACCGGTAATATTAATAATTTGACCCAATGCACAATTTTTCACAAAGATAAATCATGAAGACATACATAGTTTTTAAAGCATTTTGTTTGTTATAATTTACATTTGTATATTCAACTTACTTATATAATATTGCTTACTTATTTTAATTTAGGTAAAGGGTGATTTTGTAAATTTCATGAAAACTCAAAATAGTAACAAATTTGGTGAGTAACGTAACAACGTAAAAAGACTGCTGAATAATAATAGATCTATTATAATTATAATAGACTGGCAACGCTGGTGGTACGGCAATTTATGAAACGCGTTTAGGTACATAGTTGTCAGCTTGTTATATTTTTCATCAAAGATTACATTATTTTTTAAAGTAGTAAACTATTATTATTGTAATGTAGGTACTGTATCGGTGGTCGGCCTATAAAAGCTGGATATTTCGCGGACCGGTAAATATTTCTTGCGGACCGGTACCGGTCCGCGGACCGGCGGTTGAGAAACACTGCTCTAGTCCACAAAAAGGGCAGATCGGAGAGTTCTTCAAACCAAAACGGTGAAGGTGTTTTTGCAGATAATCATGCCCAGTTTTAAGGCGAAAATTTGCCACTCCCACAGCTCTGTGGAGGTTACACGGAATAGGCTTTGTTAGTAAGGAAGCCCATGCTTTCCCCTTTATGCACATCTTGTAAACATTTCTACGTTAGGAGGCTATATTTGACTTAATAAGCCTTTTAACAGTATGGTACTCCAAGGCTGGAGAAGTCTGTTGTAGATCTGAGCCAGCCTTTGCCAATTTGTCAGCTGCGTCATTTCCCGCGATACCACAGTGGCGTATCAAAAATAATTAGTGAAATTTGCAAAAAAAAAGAAAAAAAAAAGACAAAATTTTAGGTTGCCGAAATTGCTTTTTGTACACAAATTTCTTGATGCAGCATTGTGAAATTATAATAATGAATTAAATGTTATAAAGTTCACATCTGGAAATATATAGAAATTGAGAAATAAGGCAAAAAAAATTTTTTTTTACTTACTTTGAATGTATGGATAAAACTGAAGGTTTATAAATTAAAAATTGGTTTTATTTGTTAAAAAAGTAAAACAAATGCATAAGGAGCTGATGTATAGCTTGAGCAGATTAACAGATTGTGCTTTCTTATGCCATGACAACCTGTTGCTGAACTTTGCCAAACTTAAAACATAGGAAATATTTCCTTCAGAAATTTTTATCACAGAATTTGTAATTAACGCTATTTAATCTCACTGTATGTTGTTTATGCCACAAGACACATCTCTCCTGAACTCTGCTCATTTTAAGAACAGAGGCATGTGATTCTTCCTACCTTTAAAATTATTATCTTTGCAAATGCTGGGGGTAAAGAAAAAATATGCATGGTATCAGATCCCCTCTCTTCTTCATACATTATCCCAATACTTGATCTGCCACTCCTAGATCTGCCACTTATCATTTCACTTAGAAGACATTGCAGTCATGACCTATTTAACATGCCTAAGCCGCCTTTAATGAACATGATATATCTTAAGTTGGATGGGGATTTGAATGTTCTACTTTTCAAAAGTGAGAAAGACCCCTTAATCAACCAGGCCACCGAGGTTGTTCATTGTAGAATATAACTTCAAATAAGATTTTTTTCTACAAGGTGAGCACCATTTTTACAAATGCTTACATTTGTCTTCACCATTAGAACAGCCATAAAACTAATTTCCCTCATTTTTAAAGGAAATGCTATGAACACGACTTAGCAAAACTGTAAGGGAAATATTTAATAAGAGATTTGTAATAAGATTATAGGAAATTATGTAATGAGATTTTTGACATTGTTCAAATTTTTTAAATATTATCGTTAAAATATAAATAATTTTTTTGATAAAAAAGTTTTAAATTCATATTTTATTAAAATCAATTTAATCAATTAAATAAGTTTTAATGTGCACTTAACGTTAATTAATATTTAATTAATTAAATAAAAATGAAAATAAACGCTAAAATTTTCCAGTTGTTTCAGCATAAAAGTAAGCAATACTTGTAGTTCTCTGAACTTGTGTTTCTCATACTAAAATATTAAAAACTGACTGTGAAGTTTATTAAAAATATAATGGTAGATTTTCATTCATAAATATTTTTTCTAATTCCATTATGTATTTTATAACTACATAATGATTTTCAAATGGATAATATTCATTTCAATTTTCAAAAAATGAGTTTATTTGCTATTTTTAAAAACAATGAATACTTTTATTTAATTGGCATTTGTGCTAGCGCGTGAATTTATGAGAATATGAGTGGTGTTTATATTATAGTTCAGGGGTGGCCACACAAGCTCGTTGATAGTCTGAGCCATATTTCAAAATTGATACTTTTCCACAAGCCGCAATTAAATACGTATTTAAAAGGTATGCAAAATAGTCATTAAATTTTTTTTACATAAATTATATAGCTTTTGAAAACATATAATAAAAGTAAAATAAATATGTATTGAATTTGAATTTAAATATTAAAAATTAAACACACTTATTTTACTTTTCTTGATAATGTTCTAAAATTTGATGAATAATTGGTAATAGCACTTCTCAATAATTCTTTGAGATGCTGGCTAGTTAATACTGATCGGTGTTTGGATTTCTCGAATTTTAAAGTGAAATAAAATGGTTTACATAAGTATGTTGTAACAAATATTGTGCCACCCAACTTATCTAGTGGTCAGCGTGTCTGACTGTGGATAGGGAGGTCCTGGGTTCGAATCCCGGTTCGGGCCATGGATATACTTTCTCTCTCTATCTATCCTGTCTTTTCCTTGTATGAATGGGTTGTGAATGGCTGCCTACCCTATAAACGGGTCTTTATAGCATGTGTGTACTGAAGAAGTCGGACTCCATACCAAAATATGGTTCACTTGGAAAAGTGGATCAGCACACCCGATATTGCCAGCCTAGCTGGCACACAACAACAATAACTATTGTAATAATTCGACAAACAGCCTTTTTTAATTCCGAATACTTCAATTCTGGTACAAATATCCAAAATTCAGCAATTAGTATCGAATTATATTTTAATTGTAGAGCTTGATCTTCTTGCATCTCTATTAATTCTAATTCTCCAGATATTTTTGAGTCATAATTATTTTGAAAATAGAAAACTCACCTTGAATAATGTTAGTTGCAAATGGATTCAGAAAGAAATCAAGACATAATTTAAAATATTTCAAGTCATGAAATCTATTTTTGAATTCCGTCAATATTTCTTCTAGTTTTTTTACATACTCGTTGAGTTTTTCTTGTTTAATATTGGAACAAATTTTCTTATTTCGATGAAAAGGACAAAATATTTTATTTTTAATGTCCTTCATAAAAAATTAATTTAGTTTGAAAACCAAATATACACTGTGAGAGGTCAGATATTATTTTATCTTTCCCCTGAAATTGTAAATTTAGTGTTTGCAAATGTTCCATGACATCAGTCAAAAACATTATGTCTTGTAATCACTCATCTAATTTTGAATAGGTTATTTTATTTTTCTTTTAGAAATTCTGTTATCGGATCAAACATATCTACAAAACAATTTAATATATTATAGCCATCTAACAATGCTAAGGAAATTAATGTTATTTGGAAGTTCTTCGTCTTCAAGGAAGTTTTTCCATTGTCGATTTACTTAATAGAATTTTTTACTTGGTAGAATTATCGGTCGACTGGAATGCGGTCTTACGCAGATGGTAGTAGCCGAGAGATTCGTAATCGCCCAAAGTGTCATCGCTAGGTTGTGGAACGATCCCAAAATAATGGAAATGTCAGTGGACATTTAAGAACAAGTTGCCCATGAGTGACAACGCCAAATGACGATTGGTATTTGGTAGTAATTATCAAAGTAAGTAGTCGGAGAATATCAGTGGATCTGTCACGTCAGCCTTCATCAGCCACGTATATGACAGTTTTAATGCAAACCTTGTGCAGGAACTGGGACAGTATGGTCTATATGCTTGTAGACCTATCAGAGATGTGTTCCCCTGACGGAAATTCGTTGTTGTCAAGGGTTAGCCTGGAGTAGAGAATGTGTAATGTGGACACGTCACAGTGGGCTTGTATTATGTTTTCTGATGAGTCGAGGTTTAGCCTGCTGTCCGATTCCCGTCAGATATTCATATGGAGAACGACAGGTACCCAGTACCACCAAGACAATATCATTGAACGTTTTAACGTTGCCGTTCAATGATATCGTCTAGGAAGGAATTATACTGAGTTTCAGAATAGATCTGCATGTTCAATTCGGAACCATTACAGGCCAAAATTATCTGGACATCATCTTTTAAGATGTCCGTTTGTTTAGGGATACAATGGGCACTGAACTAGAATTTTATGATGACAATTTCTGTCCTTACAGTTCGAACATCGTAACAGCTGCATTCAGCCAGAGGATACTACCGCATGGAATAGCCATCATTCTCACCGAACTTGAACCCGATAGAGCATGTATAGGACTTGCTTAGCTGATAAATAATAGTCCGTCATTTATATCATACATCTGTATATGACCTTCGGAGAGCACTGATTGCTGAGTGGAGCTCTCTACCCCAAGTGCAGTTCGATAAAGTGATCCTCAACATGCCTCAGAGTTTTATGTACTGTATTTACTCATATGGGAGACATACGATGTATTAATCATCATTACAACAAAAATACTTTTCAGTTGTTGCATGGGCGATATGTTTTGTAAGTGTCCAGGATCGTGGTTTGTATGCCTAGTACCATACAAACACCATTTTTTTCATTCTTTATCATTTATTTAATACGTGTCTTTGTGAATAAATCTTTTGTTTTGTTTCTGCACGTTTAGTTGCTGGTTCCCGCATAATCCTTAATTTATGGACATGTATATTTACATTAACTATTTCTTTATATCTACTATACATTTAAAAAATTAGAAAAAGTAAATTAATAGTTCATATTATCCTATTTTTATTCTCGAAATATTAAGTTTAAGTTTCCAAGTCATATTTCTTTTTACATTTTACATACTATTATCACTTACATTAATCTACATAATTACGTAACAATATATGTTAAACAACAAAGATGTGTGTGTGTGTGTGCAAATGAGATTTTAAGATGTAATTTTTTCGTTATTTATTTATAAATAATATTATTTTGTTATTGTGATAGTCGGTTTTTCCTTTATCATCAGAAAATTAGCATATGTGATAATTCCAATTTATAAATATTCTTATGAATTTATACCTTTTAATTTTGAACAAGGATACAAATTAAAACTAGCATAAAATTTTATATTTTTCTCGTAAATCTTTCATTGTTTTGGACTCATTATTATACAAATAAGCCGGTTATTGTATTTTTTGTTTTAATAATTCAAAATGTTAGTTTTATCAGCGTTGAACATAACATAAAAAAACAATAATAAAATGACAATTTTATAGTTATACATATAAAAATATTTAAAATATAATAAATAATTAGCCAGCTAAATAATTTTTTTTCTATCTTGAACAAAATACAAGTTTTATGTAACAAAATCATGCACATTGATTTGCTTCACTTTCATGTAGAAATGGGCATGTTTTCTCCGTTCTAAATAATCTTCTGCAAAAAAAGAAGAAAAACATTTAATTTGTGAAATAAATAAATTTAGTACGAGCTTTTTTCCAATAATAATTTCATTTTATTTTGTTGTAATAAGAATAAAATAAATACACAATTTTTATGTCTGAAAAACGTGAAATGTCAGTAATCAAATCAAGATTCAAGAATGCAGCTTGTAAAAGCAGTGAAATATGAGATTGTTTATAACTGAATACATGTTTATTATTTCATTAAAATCAAAATCAACGTTTACCTGGACATTTGATATCCCTGGAGTAACCGCAACGTTTCCCCCTGTAATCGAATATGAGTCCTTTGGGGCATTCATGTTTGTAAGATCTGTTTCCTCGGCACAGAAAGAATGTGCCACACTCAGTTGGGTGTCGAAAAATTCCGTTCGCAACAGGACATTTCAAGACAGATATTATTCCAGGTGGAGCTATTGGAAGGAAAAATAAATACTGTGATTCTGATACAATCTAAATGTAGAATGGTAGAAAAAAAAACCTAAGATGGTTTAACATAATTCAAATTAGTGGTAGAATAAAAGTAAAGCAACTTTTATTAGTTTGATATTTGTAAACACAGTAGTGCCGGTCAAAGTTTTGAGAAGATTTCACTGAGTTTTTTTACTGTCATGATTATTTAAATCAATAAAGACTTTCTGTAATTATATGAAAATTAAAGTGTAAATGAATAAATTAGATAAACTGTAAAATGAAACAAATTTGATTTGTGAAAACAATTAAAAGTATTCCACTATCTTAAGGATTAATGCTATACAGAATATATATATATATATATATATATATATATATATATATATATATATATATATATATATATATATATATATATATATATATATATATATATATATATATATATATATATATATATATATATATATATATATATATATATATATATATATATATATATATATAAATGCAAAGTTAGATATATAACCAAAAGCACAAGAATATATAAGAAAATTTAAGTTTAGCAATACATTTAGCGCAAAAGCAGCTAGAATAGTATTACTAAGATATAGTTAATAGTATATTTATAAAATGCAATGAATATAATGAAACAAAATACAATGAAAAATGCCAAATGGAGAATAGTACATTGAAAATATTAAATGCTAAATGTAGAATATTAAATGGAAGACAATATATTGAAATATTAAATGGAAAATAATACATTGAAAAGAATTACATTGAAAAACTTGAAAGAAATTTCAAAGAAAGATAGATATAAATGGAATAAAGTACCAATATGGCCAGCTTCATCAGGGGGTGTTGACCACATTGGCACAATTATGGCTTTTCTGCAATGGCCCAAGACATAGTCTTAAAGAAGCCATTACACCCCAAAGCCATACCGAAAATTCAAACCAAAGCATCAAACAAGAATAGAAGAAATAGAATTTAATCTACTAATATTCTTAAACAATCTTCTATACAAACGACTAATATTCTTAAAATTTAAATATGTTTTCAATTGTCAAGCTTTTTTAATTTAGCATAAATCTTTATGTAAGATTTTAGTTTGTTGATATATGCATTTATAAATTTTTGTCAACATTAAAATACAAAGGAGGAATAAATTAATCAATATCAGCTTACGTTTGCAGCCAACAACTTTTGGTAAGTCACATTTCATGTTCTTGATGTCAAACACTAAACCTGGTGGGCATTCTTGAAGGTATGCAATGCCATTCACGCAGAAATAAAAGCTGCTGCAGTTGGCTTCATTCTCAAAAATACCATCCATTTTAGGGCAATACTGACTCTTTTTAAATCTCTTCTTAACTAATAATGAAGTCATAATTTTAGTAAGCCAAAATGTGGTAACCAAAAGAATTAAAACAAAGAAGAAAATTATGAAAAAGATACAAATACCTTTAGGTTTAGGAGTCACTTTTGGTTTTCCATCTTTGCCTGTAAAAACGTTTATAATATGTTTCATTTCTTAAATGCAAAAAGTTTTTAAATGTATTATAATAAAAAATAAATAAAAGCACTTAAATGTAGTCTAAGCAATATATATTTAAGGATTTTTACTCATATTTTAAATATAAAGTTGTAAATATAATTCCTCTCTCAATGGTTACATTATAATATATAATAAATCACGAAATTTTACTTGGTTATAATTTAAAAATCATTAAAGAAAGCATCAAATAATATTATGAGTATACTCAAAATTTAAGTGATTATAAGGTATTAATGAAGCATCCCACACACTTATTTATTTTTCTATTCAGAAATTAAATAAAAAATAATTGAATTAAAAATCAATGTTCCTTTGAATTTCTCATATTGAAAATGTAACCATTTATGTTTTTATTCTTCTTATTGTTTGATGTTTACTTTGATAAAATATATAAATCACTATTTTATATGCGCTTAATTGAAATATTATTGTAGGATTTACAATTGCAATATAACAAATAACTGAAACTGAATTGAATTTTTGAATTGATTTTTGAACTTTTTTTGAAATTTAATATATTAAAAACAAACACAAACAAACTGAATACTAATTTATCCTTATGATGATTATGCATTGGTATCTGTAATTTTTCAATTTATAAACATAATGCTTCAATTCTAAAATCAAATTTTCAATTAATTTTTATTGGTATAATTTGTAATATTAATATGAAATTGGATACTTATGATTATAATTGATTTTATAATTGATATAAAAATTTAATGTTATGCATATAATTTTTAGTTTTTTATTAGAAAACTAGCTTAAATTAAAATATGAAGCATTTATTATAAGAAATATAGTATAATAATGAAGCTAACAGTTTATAAGTTAGTGTAATGGGCAAAAATAACATTCATGTTTTTAATATTTCTATATATGGTCACTTAATGGATAATGCAGAAATCTCATTTAAATGTATGAAAATGAGGCTTAAGTTAAAAAGCTTACTGTCTTGTATTTATGTTAACGTAATCAATAAATAAATAATGTCAACATATAAATAATATTTAGTATATAATTTGTATTTTAATATTTTGCATCAAGAAATAATCGTCAAATATCAGAAAATGCTTTAAACGTGGAGGTTATATAAATTTGGGATTTTATACTTCTTATAAAAGTGTCTTGATTTTGAATTATTTATAATTATCATTCATGGCGCGCCAGCCCAGGATGGGCCAAGGCCTTCTGAGAAAGTTTCTTCCAGCCAAACTCGTCCAATTTCTAGTTCCAATACAATCTTCCTCAACTGCATCCACCCATCTCAACTTGGGTCTTCCTCATCTTTTGTGTGATGGGTTTTGCTAAGAAAATTTCTTTGAGGGTTTTATTGTCTTTCATTCTGATAACATGCCCGATCCAATTAAGGCGCCTATTTTAATGTGAAGTACACCGTCTGGCTCCTTGTACATTCGGTAGATTTCTGTGTGTTATATCATCTGCGCCAGATACCGTTTTCTTTTGTACCTCCGAAGACACTTAAGATCCTGCTCTGAATTTGAATTATTTATTTGGGCAAATTTCTTTTTTAACTTCAGATTATATTATTAACTGTAAATATTAAAGAAACACTAGTGAGTCGTAATTCTTGGATACATGTGCATGGGTGTGTGTATGTATGAGGAAGAGAGAAGAAAGATTATTGAAACACATTAATTTAAGCCGTTATTTTTAGCCTTACCTTCGCAGTTCGCAAGTTTGGGAAAGTTGCATTTAATCCGTCTACTATCAAAATGTAAGCCTCCCGGACATTCTTGAAGGTGATGAACGCCATCATTGCAGAGAAAGAACGTGCTGCAGTTGGAAATATTCTGAAATATTCCTGTTGGTTTGGGGCATTGCTTTGTAGGAATATATTCATCTGCAATGTGAAATAAAGCCTTAATAAAATGTATGGTTGGAAATTTTACAAAATTGGATAAAATCAAAAATATTTAAATAGATTTTTACGTATTTTAATAGTTGTGAAAAAACCCTTAAGTGTATATTAATAAATGAAATCTATTCAAATAAGAGAAAAAAAGGCTCCATATCCACTACATTAGATGAATTATAATAATTTTTAAATATTATTCTCAGCTACCAGTAAAATAAATTAATACAAATAATAATTTATGTTGAATTTCCTTACACCAAAAAATAACTTAAATGAAATGAAATTAAAATTTTCTATATTAATATATCCTTTATCAATTTGGTGGTATTGCTATAAAAATTAAGTTTTAAATTCCTTTGTTCTTTTCATGTGATTTTCGCAAAGTACCGATTTTGCCTCTGAAATAATTATAAAAATCATAGATTTTTTATTTTTAGCATTTTTATTATGTAAAAGTTTGATTTTTTAGCTCTGATACGGGAGAACACCAAGCAAAATCGATAATAAAAATGTTTTTATAACTTATTTCTTCAATATTTTATTCTATTTTTTATAGATTTAATTATTATTTATCATTACAATTTTTATTTACATATTTATCATTACAAAATAATTTTGTGAAACATTAGGTGTATATGATATTGACGAAAATGCTTCCTTTATAAATATCACCTGAAATTAATTTAAAAATATTTTAATGTTTATTAAAAATTTTTTAGTAAATTATTATTATTATTTAAAAATATTAATTTTTCATAAATGCTTCTTTAGAAATATTTTTGATTTATGTTAAATGAAATGAGTCATAAATTTAACATTTAAGTTTTTAGTTAAAATAGTCTTACTTAGTCATGAATTTAGAAAGACACTTAAATGTTTATAATAAATAAATATTGTTAAATAAAAAAAAATCGGCATTATTAAAATAACTTTTAAAAATTAGATGTAACAAAATAACTATAAATTCAAATTATAAATCTTTACTACAAATTATTCCATACATTAAATTTTTTAATCGTTTTTAAACCTTCAATGGTTATTCTTAATATTGTTGATAACTAATGTTATTTGATACTTTTTCGTACAAAATGGAAATATTTTAACACATTTTTAAGCCAAAAAATTAATGTCTTTAACTTAAATATGTTTGTAGTATTAAATGCTTTATTTCAATATATTAATTAATTTGAAAACAATTTCCAATGATTTTAATTATTAATATTATTGCTTTGTTAGTTTTTAATTTTTAACAACTTTTCCAATAACTTATTAAATTGCTTATAATTGAAATCTTATTTTTATTTAATAAGACTACTAACAACTTAAGGTGCATAAGCAATGGACTTTAAAAAATTTAAAAGTTATTTAACGAAATTTTTGTCTACATTTTCTTTCTATTGTTTTGAGTAATTTTCGAATGTAAAGAAAAACCATGTTTGTTGTTGTTTCTAATGTCCGCTGTTATTGGAATTTCCACCTTTCACCCGCCGAGCTGGCAGCCGAATGGTAAGTGCTCTTGCCTTCGGTTCAACAATTCGTGGGTTCGAATTCCACCTTGGGTATGGATGTTTGAATCTACTTTAAACCTTAGGTCCCGGTCTAATTAGCCCTCGTGTGCAAAGTAGAGCGAAAAACAAACCAAACCACCTTTCAGCTGTACAGGGTACGGAAATGATGGAAACATTATATAGTAGGGTGCCATTGTGGCCCTGAAAATGGGTCCTCATAACTTAGAAGCAGGGACCAAGCAGAAAACCACCAGACTAGCCTGTCATTCCACAAGAAAGACATTGATTGATAGGACGCATATTACGTGCCTAAGCCACCATTAGTGAATACGGAAGACTTTCAGTAAGGTAAGGATTGAAGCTCACTATCTTTCGATAACCAACATCGACGACCAAACCAACCAGGTCACCATGTTCACATTAATCTACATTTTGTTACATTGTGTTTCTTTTCACAGACTACATTTTAATAACAAGCAATTTTTCTTGAAATAAAAACTTTATAATTGAATAATTTAGCTTAATTTACCCCCACTGTATATAGTTAAACTAAATAATTATGACATAAAAAAATAGTCAAATTTTTTCTTGCCCTATTATTTCGAATACTTTTTCTTGCGTATATTTATTTGTTTGAATGAAAATTTTTATGAATACATTAAGCTTGAAATACCCCATTTTTTTCTTTTAAATTTTATGAAAATCAAACACTTAACGGAAACTTGAACTTGTGATTTTGTCGGCCGATGGCAGAGACACAAGAACACAAGAGACATATTAGTCTGAGTCGTGTCGGAGCGAGAGGAACGCTGTGGTGGTGAATACGAGTGGTAGCGGAAGTCCCGCTCCAGGGGCGATGGAAAATATACGGGTCTTTGAATAATGTAAAAAGAAACGTCTGAATTTATGTTTGTGTTAATAATTAATGTTTGTGTGTGTTAATGTGAAATAAATGTGTCGCCCGAAATGATGGCATTTTGTATTATTGAACGATCCTGGAGACGACAGGTTCGTGGCAACATCACTAATTTAATAATAAGAAAATATCTTATGCTATTTGTATTTTTATACAGTTGTTCATACGGTTATCTTGGAATTTTTTTAATCCTAAGTTGAAGAAGTTTAATCAACTAGCTTCAAAGATATATATATATATATATATATATATATATATATATATATATATATATATATATATATATATATATATGCATTTATATATATATATTTATATATGATTATATATATATATATATATATATATATATATGTATATATATATACATATATAAATATATATACATATATAAATATATATATATATATATATATATATATATATATATATATATATATATATATATATATATATATATATATATATATATACATATATATATATATATATATATATATATATATATATATATATATATATATATATATATATATATATATATATATATATATATATATATATATATACATATATATATATATATATAGAAAAGCTGAATTACTTAAGATTTGTGTAGATTTCAACTTAAGATTAAATATATAATTCTCAAAAATTAAATAAATCTTAAGCCCTACAATGTTTTTTAGATTCCTTTATTAGTTTTAATTTTCCTTTTTAGCTTTTTATTATAATACTTTCATAGCTTAAACACTCCAGAGAAAAAATTAAAGCTGTAATTATGAATTCATTTAGCAGTAAAAACTATTCGTGTTATTCATTAGATTACAAATAAAGATTTCATATTTCCATTCATCTGCATTTTGTTATATTGTATTTAAGTAAGTTTTGAGTTGTGTGGTCTCTATATTTTTTACTGTATGTACAATATAATATAATAAATCAATAGTGACTAATTCAAAACTTATTCCATGAAAATTAGAAAAATCAGTATGACTAATTCTAGAATTGCAAATGAAAGGAAAATTTACATTATGTGATTGAAGATAAATAAAAATTATCTGATTCTTGTGTTGTTGAAAAATTAATGAAAATTTGAATAGCTGAAAACTAAAGATAAAAATAAATCGAAAGAAATACTAAATTTATAGTATGAAGTTTACATTGATATATTGTTACTAATAATATTTAAATAAACTTTAAATTTTAAAAAGTGATGAACCATTAAAAATGATTTTAAATTATAATCAAATTAAAAGAAAATTGTAATATTTAAGTAAAGTTAGCCGATATGAGATTGAAATTATTGTAATATCCTGATGATGAAATGCATAAGTAATAATGAATGTTTTGAATTTATATTCCTTAATTACATAATTTAATTTTAATAATTTAAAGGAGAATTAAATTTGTTAAGAAAAGTGTTTTTTATTCTCTTAAGGATATTAATCACGTTATCTTAAACTATATGTTTAAATAGAAATGTGTTCTTAAACTAAATTAAAGGTGGAAATTTTGTTTCAAAAGTTTTAACATAAAAGTGATTATTTTAATTTATATATTTTTCTAAACTAAGTATCTAAGTAAATTTTCCAATATTTATCGACAAAAATATTCTTAAGTTTACTGTTTAATTTCAAACCTAAATAATGAGTTTTATTGGTCATTTTAAATTTAAGAAGGCGGATTTGTAAATTGGAAAAATAATTATAATTGCTTACTTATTTTACTGTGCTTTATATGATGTACAACCTTTAAGAATGAGACATAAATAATAAACACACTTTTTTTTACATAAATGTTTTTTTATTTCATAAAAACTCACTGAGTAACAAGCATTGGCTTTCTTTACACAAGCAAAAACACTAGAAATATTCAGTGTGATACAATAAATATTAAAAAATTAAAAGGCTTACATTTAAAAAATTTCTCGAAAGTTTCCACAAATTTTTAGTTAATACAATTTAAATAAATGGTAATTTAAACTCAGAATGTTATTTATAAAATTAAATATCCCACAAAGAAATGCATAAAATTCTTGCAAATTTTACAATTACAAAAAATTAATACATTAATTTCTTTCATTCTATTCTTACTAGCGTAGAAATGCAATTACTATTTGCAAAGTAAGAATATTGTATCAAAACTATAAATATAATTTTAATTATAAATTAATTAGTTAATGTGCATTATTAAATAATAAATAATACAAAAGTTTTGGTTGTAAACACTGAGAACAACATAAATTATTTTTATTTTTATATAGCTGAAAATCGTGTGAAATTGTATTTGACAAAAGTAGAAAGAGTTTGGAAGCATCTAATACTTTAAATTCGCTTGATAAATTATAAATACATTTTTATAATTAAAATTAAAATCTGTGTATCACAATGTTTTGAACCTATTTTGTAATTAATATAAGCTTGTTATCTAAAAATATTTTATTATCTGCGCTGTATTTTTAGTATTAGCTGATAAGTAAAAGTGCTTTTTCTTCTAATAAGTAAAGGTGTTTTTTGTTCCAGTACTTGCAAATAGTAATTGCTTATAAATTAAAAGAATATAATTTACAAATTGTGGAAATGTACGTATTTTATTAATTTTACTATTCCACTGAATTTACCCGCCTTCTTATAAAATTTAAAATGACCTATTCTTTCTTCTTAAACATTAAAAATATTTTTATGCTGATCCCAAAAAATTGCTTATAAGAGAATAAAATCATTTTTAAACGTTTCTGAGTTTGAATTACCATATATACATAAGTATATATTGAATTAAAATGTATATCAATTCATGAAAAGAAAAATTCTATTTTTTTTAATACTACAAAAAACTAAGCTTAAAGAAATTATACTATAACTAATAGAAATGCACGATTTTAAATGAACAAAACAGCTATAAAATTAATAAATAAATTGTTATATAAATAAACCAATGGGGCTATAAAAATTAAATTAATAAATTTAAAACTTTTTAAATTTTATAACCAAATTTAAAATAAAACTAACATTTATAAGTTCCTTTAACAATATTCATGAAAGAATTTTACATGCTGCATAATTAAAATTTGTATTCAATTTTTTTTATGCAGCATGTAAAAATTTTGAAGATTTGAGAATTAGAAATAAAATAATTTATTTGACTGGGTTATAAAATTGCATAGACTGCATACTGCTTAATGTAATATTTTTAGTATTTTAATATAAACTATTTTCTCATTTATGAGTTCTATGTAATTGTAGTAATGCATAAAATAAATAAAAGAGGACATACCTTATATTGTATATATTAAGTAATAAATAAATGAAAGAAGAAAGGAACAATTAAAAAATCTTAAATTAAAAATTGATCCTTAATATTTTTCTAACATATCTGCAGCGATTGCCTTTTTTATATTACTAAAATTCAAATAAATAATTTCTATACCAATACAGTGATTAAAATACCCATAGTGTGCTAATCATTCGTAAAAGTAATTTAAATTTGTTACATGAACTCAAATTTTTCTTTTGGTAATACTATTTTATAAAATGAATGCTGAACGCATTTGCATAAAATAGATATAAATAGTGAAATTTTTTTAAACTTTTTAAAAAAAATTAGAAAATAGTAATGAAAAAGAAGAAAAAATACGTGAAAGGATTGACCACTACGTTTTAAAAAATAAATATTCAGTATGGTCTGGATGCTTTCCACGAATTGTTTGCTGTAAGAATATTTTAGGAACACATTTTATGAAGCACGAAGTAATTTTTTTCACTGTATGTTGGTGAAATATGTCTAGCTGTTAAAGTTTCCACCCTTCTATAGCAGATTAAAGTGTTTAACTGCTACGTGGTGCCTAGGGCCCATGCGGGTCTCGGAATACCCGTCGATGACCGCAATCTACTTCGCTTTCGTAAGCACACGTGTGCTTGTACTCATCAAACAGCAATCCAGCGGGACAAGACTTCATCAGTACTTCCCCATCGTAGCACTGGTAGAAAGTTTTGCAATTTTCTGCATGTGCAAATAGACCTCTGGCCTTTGGACAGACCGATTTCACACTGGCTGCAGCCAGTTTCTTATGGCCATCATCCTCTGCAGAGTTTGCACCACGAGATTTCCCACTGTCTACGTATTTGATAATAATTTTAGTAGCTTTGTCTTTGTCTTTTTTACCTTTGTCTCCCTTTTTCTTCTTCTTGCCAGCTGAAAGAAAAGAAAGAAATATTTTTACTCTCGAGTTAGCTATTTAATTTTATATAAAGAATATTCAGGAGAGTTGTTTTTTAAACAAACAAAATATTCCTGGTGTAGGAGGAAAATAAAATTAATACGATACAAGAAAATACTAAAAATAATGTGAGAGAATTTCATATCTGTTATAGTATTTTTTCTAAATCTTTAACAACAGGACATTTAAATAATTCTTCAATCAAAACTCTCGTTTTAGCTGCAATTGAAGTAACTGAAACTTAGTTAAAGGAGAGCCATCTTGTATTAGTTTTACATTGAACTCAATAAAAATGTCAATATAATAATATTGGAAACTTCATAAAAACAGCGTTTTAAAGTGAGTCAAATATAAGTGACAAATTTGCCTAGAATTTAATACTTGCACCTCATAAGAACAAATAATTAAAATTTGGGGATAAAATTTTTCAAATTGCAAATTCATTGAACTCGGAAACATCGTGATGAGCTTCAAGGATTAATAAGGAAAAATAATTTCTTTTAGTGCGTATAATCTTAAAACGAGCCAGTCTTATCTTTTTATCCTAATTTTTCGAACTTCATTTTCTTCATTTTATTAAAGCAAATGTTACTTTTTAATTAATAACAATAAAAAAATGTACCATAGAATTATTGTGAAACAAAATTTTTCTATGATTGTGTATGCTCTCATTTAACAGAAAAAAGATATATTTTTTATAAAAAGAATAGTTCGTCGAAAAGTTATAATATGGAATTTCATTACCATTTATCACATAAAATGTTGTATCAAATTTATATCAGTAATTTATATTATTTAACAGTAAACTACTCTTTGTCTGTTAGTATTGAATTAATTTTATGCTGTAATTTAAAAATATCAAACAAAATGAACGCAATTTATAAGAAATAAGATGCAGAGGATAAATTCAAATAAATTAATCTAATTAATCATTCAATTAATATGAAACCTCAGATTTTAAATATTTCTAATTTCATTGAAAGTAAGAGAGTGCTATCAAATGTTAGTGACAGGTTAACATTTTATTACTGATGAAGAAATTCTGTGTTAAGGATTTCGTGGTCGTAAAAAAGCTAATTTAATTATACTTACGTAAATTGCAGAGAACTTGTCCTTTGTAATTACAAACTTGAAGGTTGGAATCAAAGTAAAGACCTTTCTTACATCTCATCACTTTAGGCTTGTTGTTAGTGCAGAGGACAAATTCATCACACCTATGTTGACTGGGAAACAAACCATTGGGTCCTTGGCATTCATCTAAAGTACAATAACCAAAATGAGCAATAAATGTTGATAATTTGCCTTTATTTATACAAGGATAATTCTTTTAGATATACTTTATCAGTAAAGCAAATTTTTTTGAGACGAAATAGTGAAAATTTTCTATAACCTGTATTATAGATTCGCAATATTTTCCCAAGCATATTTCCTTTCGATTAAAGTATATAAATTATTTCTTTTCGTTCCCAAATTAATTGTATAAAATTTCGATGCACTTGTTTTGATCCAAATAATATATTGTAGTAAATTTGGTCTGATTTTCATTTGGTTTTAAAACGCTTTTAGTTTTTAGTTTAAAAGAAATTCAAAGAGTATGAAATCAATGTTGGAGAATTTATAAATTTTTTAATATTAAAAATAACACGTTTTCACAAGTTTGGAAAAGAATATGAGTTAGTTGTGTTTAAAACTCAATTTGCGATACTGAATAAAATTGAAGTGGATTTATAGTTGTTTAATTTGTACAGAACACGGAAAAAAGTTATTAATACAGAAATGTTCATTAATTATTGATGTAATATGGGAATTATGATTTAAATGTTTCTATTTAACAAAATGTTCTTAAAAACTTAAAATTTTTAATTGAAAATTTACTTGTTATTCTTCCTTCTCCATAAAAGTGAATTATTTCCATAAATCAACTTATTTCATAATAAATAGCATATGTCTTTTTATCTTGTTTGAAAACATAGATGATTTACCTTCATATTAAATTTTGAAAGCTTTTACGGTAAAGATTTTTTAAATAAAATGGAATGCAAGCATATATCAAAATAACTAATTACCTAAAATTCATTATTTCACTGGGCGATTAAGGATTTCAACACTTATTGAAATGCATTTTAATATATAACATTATATAGTGTTAAGAGCATTATATATAAAAACGTTTTTTTATAATTTTTTAAAATCTATAGTATTATTTTTAATGCATTCTTTAATAAAGCACTTTTTTGATAAAAGTATTCTAAATGAATTGTATATGGTTATACATACTTTTACATTTCACTTGTCCAGGGAAGTTGCACATTTTTGTTTCTGGGTCGAAAAGTAGTCCAGGAGCACATGTCATAGCTATAGCTTGACCATCTACGCAGTTGTAAAATGTTGAGCAATCGGTTGGATTCGGGAACATTCCATTGTCTTTGGGACAATAGTGAGGTTGACCATCATCGTCATCATCATCATGCTGATGACTATCATCTGAAAATTCAATAATAATATTACATAGTTTAATGTGATTCACTTCCTTTTCATATTTTACTCATATTTTGTGAGTAATATCGTATTAGCTAAAGATGGCTGGGCTACGTTAAATAGGTCATGGTCGCAATGTCCTCCAAGTGAAATGATACCTCTGGAGTCAAGTATTGAGTCATTTGCTTAGTCTTGGCTTCAAAATCACGAAACTTCTATCTAACTGGTGTAGCACAACTCAGGGCTAGGAAGCATGCTGATGCAACAACAACATCTATGCAAAGTACTTTTCGAATGTTGCTGTTGTTGTCGTGTGCCAACTAGGCTGGCAACATGGGATGCGCTGCTCCACTTTTCCAACTGAACCATATTTTGGTGTGGAGTCCGAGTTCCTCAGTACACACATGCTATAGGTACCCGTTTATAGGGTAGGCAACCATTCACTTCACATTCATACTAGGAAAGGACAAAAACAGGATAGATAGAGAGAGAAAGTACATCCATACCCGAACCGGGATTCGAACTCAGGACCTCCCTATCCACAGTCAGATACGCTGACCACTAGACAAACTTTTCGAGTACTAGTCCTCTTTTTTTCGTAACACTTACTTTAATCATATTAAAAATTAATTTTTTATTTATTTATTCAAAAATAATAGGCAACAACACGTTTGAATTGCTTACTTATTCTATTATTATCTTCCTTTTGAATATCATAAGATGCTTAAGAATTAATTATTTGCTTGCGTTTTAATTTAGAAAAAAATGTAACATTAAGCTTGCGGTTATTTATTACTCATATTTATTAACTGTTTATGTTCTTAGTATCAGCAAATTTTATTCGTGATATTAGTACATTTTACAATCAGATTTTAATTTCTTAATACATTTATTTACTAAAAAAAATATTATTGCTTTTATAACTGTGTAATAATAAGGAAATAAATTTTGAATTTACCGTCATCATCATCAGCTCTGCTTAACATTATACCTGAAATGATAAATTCATTTACTTTAATCAGATTGTAGTAAAATAATATTAAATCAATTAATACAAAATAAATAAGGGAAAAAAACAATTTTATTTCCATTGCTTTCCAAAATTTAATCTTACAACTATAAAAAAAGCTAACAACTAAGTTAGGTTTAATCCTAATTAAATTCGGAGTCATATGTATTTCGTACTGAACAAATTTGAAGGATAACTTGATGAGTAAATTTAAAAAAATATAATAATGGAAAATAAAATTTGTAATGTTTAGTATTTTCATAAAAAAAACTTGTCAGTTTTTAATTTAAAAAATCATATTCAGATTTAATTTTCTTTATTGTTATATAAAACTTTTCTTTATTCAAAACAAAAAATTTTTATTTATAAGCATTATTATTAATAAGGCTATTGGAAAACTACTGAATGTGTTCCTCTCAAAATGAGTGTAATAAAGTAGTGCATTAATATAAGATTTCCCTTCAAAATTGGCATCATAAATTACTTTTACAAAAATTTGCGCTTAAAATTTTTATATTATTTAATATATAAAGTTTACCAGTATAAATATTATTTGTTTTAATTTTAAAAACAATTTGTAAGTAGTAAAAGTCATTTTATAATTTGAAATTCGCAATAAAAAGACATCAGTTTATATTAAGCTAATTTAATATTGTAGCAAAAATTGTTCCTTTCAATCAAGGATATCGTGGCTCAGTCGGTAAAGCAGCGGACTCGTGAACGACGAGGAGTTGCGGATTGAAATCCGAGCGAGGCAAGGTTATGTTAATTTAAGTTAATTATGTAAATTTCAGTTCCCAATTTTTTGGGGGTCTTCCAAGTTTATTTATTTATTACATTACATATATTCAGACTTGTATGCTTGATTCTTGAGATCCGCTTGTAAGTCTTCGTCGATAATAGGACAAATAGCACAATGACAGATGTACAACCACGGAAGATAACGAAGAAAACATACAGGGCCGCGGTGAGAATCGAACCCACACTCCTACGCTCTCAAGTGATTAGCAGAGTGATAATTTGACCACTCAGCCACGGAGCGCCCTTTTTCAAGTCTGGAAGTGTAAATAAGTAAAAGTGTAAATAAGTAGCTACTGATTCAGTAGCAGATATAATATAATCTTGAGCGCTTTCGTTCTCATCGTGGCTTTACTACGTTCACTTCATCTATGCGACAATATGAATAAAGCAGCAACTATATTTTAAAAGTTACTCCGATTGTTTGTTTAACTTTTGAGCTTTTAGTTTACTTTAAATTTTCTGTTTACATTACAAACTTTCAGTTCATATTAAATTAATTAAACTGTTTTAAATTAAAATAGACTTAATACTAGATGTACAAAAAATTAACATATTCTTATAATATTATCCTGCTACAAGCAATAACTTGAAGGAATACCTGCTACTAATTGTTCTTTTTTTGTTAAAACATTCTAACACTTCCTGAATGTATCTTATAATGACAAGAGTTAGGATAAACTGTTATAAAATAGAAAAAGAAGAAATTTTTTATAATATAATTAATATGTTTAGAAGTAAGTGCAAGGAAAACGAATAAACTCAATTTTCCTTTGGTTCGTTGTCTTAAGCGATACCAAAGTTGAAAAAAATGAAAATTTTTCGTGCAAATCAAGGCATTTGACCGTAACAGACAGAAGCATCAAAATTTTTTTCGAATGATTTTTCATTCTTGATTACTCATGTATTGACATTATCATACGTACAAAATTTCCTGCAATATTTACTAATTAATTACAACATTATTTGTGCGAAAGTGTTAGAGCAAAGATTTATTTACAGTTTTTGGTTACAAACAAAATTAATATAATAAGCAATCGCTTGTTCGTAGCTGTCATGTAAAGGAAATGTGCTGGAAATTTCCTCATATATAGATTTTATGAAATGGAAGTAAAGCATGTTGCCTAAATTGTTCTTACTCTATATCAAATATTTTTTAATTATAACTTTTAATGAAAACATCTCAAAATAGTTTACAAATTGATTTAACAACTCATGACAAACATTTCATAGTGAAAAAGTTTTACAAACAATTGAAAAAGCTTTTAAAGTTCTGCCTGTAATATAATTCTCACTGAGTAAAATTTAAGTTTTAAATAACTGAAAAAGTATTCGGTAAAAAATTTGATATTTTAAAAATATATTTCATTTTTAAAAACGCTTAAGCTTTTCTAATATAAATTTAATAATTAACTATTACGTAAAATATATTACAAATGCTTTTAAAACATATTTCAAAGAATTTTATTACTAAAAGTATTTCATTAACTTCCAAATATTAAAAAATTATTTATTTAATCTTTTCCTTGAGTACATTTAATTTACATAAAGTGGAAAATAACTGCGGAAGAAAATAAAATTAAAATAGTGATACAAATAAATTTATTAACATTCTTACGAGAAATTAACATTAATTTTCCCCAAAGAATTGATTTTCTTAATATGGGAACATTTAACACCTTGTTAAAAACTAATGTTTGTGTATTTTACTCCCGAATTTCTGAAAGGACATTAAAAAGGACAAAATGTAATAAGTAAAAGATTTCTATGTAGGAAAACAGATAAATTCCCTTAAATAAAATAAAATTTAAATAAAATATTTTAAAAAATAAATATTATTTTTTTCTTTTTGATGATTCAATTTGTTAGTTGAAAAGCAATTGAATGGTAAATATGATATTTATGAAATATTTAAACATTATATGTAAATTAAGAATTGTCACCAAACATTCGTGGAAAAATTTTATTTAAAAATTTTTTATGGTTACAAGAAAATGCCTTAATTTTCTCTTAACAAAATTAAGCACACATTATTCTTGGACATTTTATTAACTTTATCTCAAATAATTCAAAATACACTAAAATTTATTCTCTATGAGCCATAATATTTAATTTTTGTCAATTAGTGATTCTTTAAATTATTAAAAATAAGTTTGAGGTATTGTACCAAAAAATATACAAAAAGTAATGTATAATGTCCAACAAAAAATAAACCTATGTATTTTGAATTATTTGTTGTAGATAAACTATCCAAGAACAACAAATACCTAATTTTGTTACAGCAATAATAACCATTTAGATACTATTGTTGTAAAAATAATATGATTGAAATGTTAAAATATTTTTGCCTAATATTTAATTTTTTATAATTATATTTTATGTTTTATATATCTGAAACTTACTCCAATTCATTTTTAATTTTTAATGAACAATTTTTACAAAGTAAAAAACATAAGGTTAGAACTATTGATTTTTAATTACTTACTTTATTTGAACAAAATAAAATCTTTTTGTCAAAACTTATTTCATTTAATTTTATACATTGTAAAAATAAAAAATTGAATATATTTTTATTTTATGAAAGGCAGTTAATAATAAACTTGCATTTAACCACTAAAATATTTTTTAATTTTATAGAATGGAAAAAAAATTCTAGCTTAAGTTTAAATTGTTAATACTTTTGAAATTTATTATTATAATAAAATATCATGAGAAATAAATTTAATTGAACCAAATTTTTGCGATTGAAAATTATATAATTACTTACCAGATAACAAAAATAAGATTAGTGCAGAATGTTTTAACTTCATTGTTAATTCCTCTTCTGAAGAGGTTTATCTAAAAAAGTAAAATGTACCATTATTATTTTTTAAGATTGATTTTTTTATGACTTACATAAAATAAAAAATTACATTTTGTTGATATTTTTTTAATTGATAAATATACAAAATTTCATTACAAAATAGTTTTATTCGGAATAATATATTCGAACTGAATAATTTTGTATGAAATTAAAATGTGGGTACATAACCTTTTTTTAGTTCATTGTAATTTATAAGATCTTTCGGAGAAATATAAGTAAATTGAACAAAAAAAATTAAAAGCTGTTATAAAACCTACCTACCTACTTTTACAGTAGGAGGTAAAATACTAATACTACTAAAAGAACTAATATACTTCGTTTTTAAATATTCTATCATTGCACACACTTTTTAGGAAGCACAATAATAAATAGCGAATATTAAAACGAACAGTTTAATTTTAATGTAATTTACTTAAAGTAGAACAATATTGTTAATAATAAACCCTTTTTAAAAATAAGAGTTAATAAGGACTTTACGTTAAATACACATATTACAAGTTGAATTTATCAAGGGATTATTTAGCACACATATATATATTAACATAAAGTCTCTAAAATTACATATTATGTTGTAAACAATTAAATTAGAAATTCGGATTCTAATTTACTTATACTTTAGTTTGCAATGCCATTTAACACATATAATTCACTCACTTTATTTACAATAAATTTAATGAGTCAATAAATATTGCTCTGTTTTGAAATGTATAAAAATATTTAGTAATATGAAAATTAATAAGTTTTGATATCTTATTTTGTCGTAAGCAAAGCTATTTAATCAGTTTCTTTTTTTCTTCAATTTCTCTGTTACAAATTTATGAATTCATTTTAAGCAAAACAATCACCAAAAAATATTAACAAATAGCCATGATTATAATTTTGTATTTAAGAAATAAAAAATTTATAGATAAATGTTCTACTATAATAAATATAAGTTTATAATGTATTGGTCATAACTCACATATCGAATAAAATACTTTTAGACAAAACGTTTGTCATTAATATACTTTACTATACTTAAACTATTATACTTTTACTGATATTTATGAAAAATATGAATGAACAAACTACTATATTTAATCATATAAGATTGCATTAATGTACTTAAGTTTGTTATCGTTTTTATATTAGTTAAATCTCTGCTATAAGAAAATGTTTTTAACACCTTGGAATGTTTTAAATTTTGAACACTTTTTTATAACCTAAGTTTAAGTCTGAACATGCTGTTGCGTTCTTTTTTAAAATTGTGTACATCAAATTATTGATAACTGCTTCAATGACATTATTTAGCTTTTATTAGAAATTTAAAACAGAATCTTATTAGAAAATATAACATAAATACTCAATAAGATCTATTTGTATAACGCTAACAGTAGATTTAATTTAATTGTTGCAAAGTTTTCAACGCTTTGGTTTGATAAATATTTTATTTTTATAAGAACAGTAGCACTGAATTTCGGTTACAATTATTGAGTTTACGCGGAATTTCATTAAAAAGTTATTTTAAATACTTAACATGGTTCTACCAAGTTACCACAAAATTTAATTCAAAGAAATTATGGTTAATATTTTATTTTTTTAGTATACTTTAATATACTAATACTTATAAAAATATTTTTTCATATATATTACACATTTTTACATAAGGTTAAGCAAAATACATTTTATTTATTTATTACATACATTTTACCCGTAAAGAAAGCAAAATTCAAGGGCCACAACTGAAACTAGAAATTAATTTTTATTTACAATCCGGAAAAAGGAATGTTTTAAAAACATTCATTCATTATATTATTATTTACATGTTTTGAAATTCGAAAATATTGTGAAACATTTTTTAAAATTAAAGTGCAATTTTGTAGATTAAAATATCTTAATCATAAGCTATCGAAAAGTTTGAGATAAAGAAATGAAACGAGAGAGAATGGAGAAATCTCGAAATAGAGATTTAGAAAGGAATTATAATTCCAATAGAATGAAAACTGCTGAAGCATATGTATTTCGTGATTTTATTACGAGAAACGAAATTACAACTAAAAATCCGTATTAGTTTCTAATTTTCAGACACATTTTTAACTGAATTTGAGAAACCTCTTTTATTTTGCAACAATAAATTTCCATTACAGTAGACTGTAATGAAATTTCTTTTATTCCAATTTTCAAATTTGAAATCTTTGTTCTCCAACTCTATCGCTGATATATTAGAAAATGAAATAAGAACTAAGTAAGATTGCTTGAAAATGAAAATTTAAGGAGTTAATGCATTTCAATACTTAAAAAATTCCTTAAGATCTAAAGATTTATTATATTGTAAAAATATAAAGATTTATAAAAATTGCAGTTGTGTATTTTTTATTTATTTGATATGCTATATTATTAAACATTTCGCTATGAAAATTATAATGCAGTGATTAGAATAATAAAAATTAAAATATGGATTCCTCTTGTAAAAATATGTATTTAACTTTTTTAATTATTATAATTTTCAATACGTCAGCAATAAAATTTAAATACAAACAATGTCTAATTACCGCAACACTAATATTTTGATACTTTAATTTTCTTCATTTCTTATTAATTAGGGCTAATTTTCATTTAAAGAAGTGAAATATTAATTAATCAATATTAAATAATTATTATACTATTTCAATTTATAATGTAAATATACTTTACTTAATAATGATATATTTTTACATAAGCCAATAAATTTAAAAAAATTTAATAAGATACATAAAAAAATTTTAACTAATTTTTCAATTTAATTTGAACTTTCCGATTTCAAATATTCGTGGTTTTCATGTATGTAATTTTAGATTATTGCATATTGAGAAAACTGCATAAAATCTAATTGAGTTGTAAAAACTAATTTTTAAAATTCAAATTCAAAATTATGTATTTAATTATGAAAAGATTGTGCTATATCACTTTTTAACAAAAGGTAATTCTATTGTATCAAATTCCAGTGACAAAATTATTTATACTTACATTGTAATTAATAACTGTATCATAATATCTCAGCAAAATATTATTTATATTTCATTAATTAATAAGATAAAAATATCAATAGAAAAAATTATTTCAATAAAGAAATCTAACTGCAGAAAACACAAATTACTATCCTATTAACTTAAATTGCAGGATAATATTTTACATATCATTAATTTATTGATTTGGAGAAATTAAGGAAAATTCAGAAAAGGAAGATATAAAATTTCTACTGTTTTCTTTTGCTTTTATTGTGAAATTTTTATTAATATGTTTGTAACACTAATAAATATTGTATTAATTTACAGAATAAATTATTTTCAGTTTTTACAAATATTTTGCTTTTAAAACTACTCAAAATATTTTGGACATCGAGTCAATTAACTTATCTTCTTTATCCTTCCATTTATGATTTGATGTAACATTAAAATTATCTGAATTTTTGTACTTAAACTTCTAACGATTTTGTGTAAGAATTTTCCAATATTCTATCAAATTTAAATCTGGATCTTATATCAATTATTTTAAAGCTTAAATTTTTGCTGTCTTAGAATTTTTGAGTAGCATTTATTGTTCTAACATGATTTTAATTTCTCATCATGAATTTTAGATCTTGTCTTAATACAAGATTTCACCATATGATTTTCGAAATAGGATCAAAACATCATAAATTATTAATTTTTATTTCCTTAGTAACAGATTTAGGTTTTGATATTTACTGAAAATATATTATTCCTATATTTTCGACATTAAAGATTACTTTTCATCTCATTAAAGTTCTTTCTACTACTTTCTTGATCTTTTTAGATCTTGTCTTAATACAAGATTTCACCATATGATTTTCGAAATAGGATCAAAACATCATAAATTATTAATTTTTATTTCCTTAGTAACAGATTTAGGTTTTGATATTTACTGAAAATATATTATTCCTATACTTTCGACATTAAAGATTACTTTCGACATTAAAGACATAAATAAAATTATTAAGTAATCTTAATAAATAAAATTATTAAGATTACTTAATAATTTTATTTATGTCTCTTTTAAATGAATTTTAAAAGTTTATTATATCTTAGTTATTCGTTACCTTGTTAAGTCTTATTTTACCTCATAGTTTTTCGTTATCCTACAAGTTTCATCTTAGATTTTCTATTTTTTTTCTAGATATTGTCTTTTGCTTGGCTGACGACCAATCAGTTTTATTTTCTTAAAATATGTTTTGACAAAAAAATGCAATTAAATTATTTGTTTGATAAATTTTATTAGTTAAGTGAGTCACTATTTCAAAAGGTCGTAATGAAAATTTGTAATTAAATCAAATCCAAAGAGTAATATATATTACGTTTTATACATGATAGTATATTGTTTCCTAAAATTGCTATATTTATGTATTAGATTGTAATGCACATGCTCCTGTGATAACACAGTTTCAAGTTGCATCATTATAAGATACTCCCTATTTAAATAATTGAAAGCATAATTTTATTGAATAAATGAAATGTGTTGTGCATTTTTAGTGTTCGCTTTATTAAGAAATAATCATTAGAAAAATAAAAAATAAGTCCCATAATTCACTTTAAATATAAAAAAAAATTCACATAAGCTAAAACTGATTTCAACTTGTAATGTTCAAATACGAGTATAAAATTTGTGGATTCCTTTTTTTAATTTAAGACATTTGTTTATTGAAAATAAGTTGACCTGAATATAGAAAAATTAATATTTATGTTTTTAAAAGAAATTTAAAGGATACCAGATACATTAAAAGAAAAAATAATTTTGTAAAATAAAATATGTATTCAATACACTTTTCTTGATGAAAATTTATTTTTATAATAGCATTAGATAAATAATAATTCGAAAATAATTTTCTATAAGCCTTTTTAACAAGAATATTTTCCAATTGTTAATTTAGTAAATTTGTTTAAAGTATTTTATGGTATAATTGATTTTTCACTCAGCATATGGTAGAATATTTTAGGAATTATAAAATTATAATCATTTGCTTAAAACATAAGTTATGTCACTGAATTTTATAAATGTAAGTAGTTTTTACATCTTAATTTAAAATTATTCATGAGATATGTCTCCAAAATATTTCATAAATTTTACTGTTTCATCAAATTAAGTTTTTTATAATTTTTCTCAAGTGGGATTTGAAAATTTTAGCTTTGATTGATTAGCCCATGGAAAAAAAAATTCGTAGAAAAACGAACTTTAGTTCAAAACGATGTAATTTTAAAAATTTATAAATCAACTGTAAAAAAATATGCTAAAAATTTCATACTAAGATTTTTATGCTTATTTTGGGATTTTAAGCTAACAATGAATTTTTGCATTTTATTTTTTATTAAATTAAAACAGAAATTATAATTTAATTTTTTTTTAAATAATGGCATTCTAAATTAAGTTCGACTGAATTTTTTTCTAAAACACTGTAATAGCAGTAATGTTTTTTTTAAACTTCAGTGCAATACTTAATCCATGAGTTTCTAAAACAATAAAAATCGTTAATCTGTTTTACATTTTCTAATAAATTAAAATGAAAATACTATAGGTGTTAAATATATAGCAAATTTTAGCGAAGGATTTGATAAAAATGCTTTAAATAGATAAAAATGGGTGAATTGCTTATCAGTTAAAATATTATTGCCTGCATTCAAAACCCTATAGATAAGTTTCAATTTAAATTATTTGAGTTGATTGTTAAATTTTATTTTTAAAGAAAATTTAAACAGTTCTGAGTATATTCTTTAAATTTCAATTTTTCAGTTTTGATAGACAAATGCAAAACGATTTTATTTTATTGACAAAAATCAAGGATTGGAAAGACTGCTTTTTCAAGATGTCATTACAAGTTTAAAAGTTTTAATATTATTAATATAATTCTTAATAAATTTTATTATTTTAAAAATATCTGCTATTTTAATATCGTAAAAAATTTAATATTACATTTAGTTTTGATGTTAAAATTTTTATTACCTTTTATATTATTAATAAGATCTATTATATACGTAATCATTAACTATATTTGGGGAAAAAGTTTAAAATAGTAAGAGTAAAAATTAATAAACTTATAAAAACAATTATTGTTTATTTTAAATCACTATACAATAAGTATAATAGAAAAAATGCCTTCTTTTTTCGTAATAGATATTACCAATTGATAAAACTTCAAAGAATATCGTGTTATTAATATAATAAGTATTCGATGACACCATTATAAAGTATATTTTTAATATTATATTACAAAATTATTTTTCATATTATATTATTTATTATAATATGAAAAATTTATATTTTAATGATAGATTAATTGCCCATTTTTAAAAATTATAAAAATGGGCAATTAATCTATCATTAAAATATAAATTCTAAAAATTATCACTAAATTAATATTTATTATTTTCAAATTCATTCTATTAAAAATTAATTTTCCTTTTTGTTAATTTCATTAATTTTGTTCAAGTAATGGTATACAGTTAATACCATTGGCCATAATATCTTTTCCTGCATTTTTTTACGGAATAAGCTTTAATGTATAATATTATTAATGCTGAGACTAAAATGAAGATATTTACATCTTCTTAAATTACGAACCTTTATTTTAGTATTTTAATGTGTATTGATAAATAATTCATTTATGCTTTGATTTATTCTTCTTTTATCAATAATCACTTACTCTTATGACAATACAAAAGTTATATACAACATGAAACTATTTTAAAAATGATGGCCATTTCTTTTTTAATGTCATAATTGTATTTTGTGTATTAGAATAAATGGAAATGATACTTTTCCTCAATTATATACGTAACAACATATCCATAATGCTTTAATCTCTTTATATCGAACACATTTTGAAATAAATATAAGCATTATTCCTAATATTCAGTTTTTACTTCATGAAAATTATTTAATTTTAGGTTTAAATTTCAGAGTCATTCGGTATATTAGTAAAACAATTAATAAAATATAGAAGATATTGAAAAAATATTAAAACTGAATGATACATGAGTTAACATGTGACTCATTTAATTGAAGTATTAAGCAAATCAAAAAGAAAATTCAAAAATCAAAAAATAAAAGGATTTAATGTTATAAGTATTTTAGTAAAATTAATTTTTTTATAAGTAACTGAGAAATGGGAAAAATTTGAAAATAAATTATGGTAAGTGTGAAATCACAATTTTTAACATTATTCTCTACATTTTGCACTACGTATTAAGTGTTCATTTTAAAAAAGGTAATAACAAATGCAATTTATGTAAAATGAACATATAAAAATAATGAAACTATCTTGATTTAATGAATTAATTTATCAGTAGAAATTTAAACCATACACAATGCAATATTTTTTACTTCTAGGAAGATAAATAAGAAAACTTTTCTCATTTTGTATTATATTTTGTTTTTAATCATTAAAAACAATTTTGCTATTTAAAAAATCTTGAATGTTGAATGAATTAGATTCAAAGTTTGGCAAAAGCTAATAAATTTTAGATATTTGATATCCATTAATTTATTAGAAATTCTTCATCAGATTAAAAATTCTTTCATGCATATATATATATATATATATATATATATATATATATATATATATATATATATATATATATATATATATATATATATATATATATATATATATATATATATATATATATATTATCAATTTGTCATATATATATATATATATTATCAATTTGTCATATCTACGTCATATCCTAAAATAAATTAATCAATGATCCAAAGTATTTTAATTACTTTACTTGGTAAAGCATAACATTAAATAAAATCCAACACGCAAATATTGGATTTGAATATTATGTTTTATTTACATGTTTAATAAAAGAAGTAATTGGTTAAACTGAAAATTCCTTTCATATTTTACCGCGATCTTTTCCGAGGACATTATCTAAAATTAAATGTTGTGAAAATGATATTTATTTTTAGAAATCAATTTATTTAATGACATTACTGTAATTCTATGAGACAAATTTCATTTTTGATATAGCACTGCCACTGACGTAAAGTGATTGACTTAACTTTTAAATAAATCGTGAGAAAGTGTTCTAGTATAATTATCTCCATGTATTCTTGTCATTTGCTATCACATATCAAAAAATATTAATTTGTAAATTTGTTTTACACACACGATACAATTCTTTCATTAGTTTAATAAAAAAACCTTTTTATTAACATATTCTTTCTAAAATAGTTTTCTGTATAGTAAAGTTGACATGAAACTTTATCTTATCGGATTTCTGAATGGTGTTTTTCCTTTTCTTACTGAATTTTCAAAACGATAAATTTTATGAAAAGTTAAATTTTTGAAAATATTGATGATAAGCAATCTTAATATTAGTTTAGTTTGATTTACTGGGAAAATTAATCATTAAAAAATTCTTCAATTCAAGAAGAAATTATCGAATATATTTTTAATATTTCACTTATTTATATTTTGCAGATATTTTTAAAGCAACATTTATTTAAAACTTTTATTCCATAACTTATATAATTGGAAATTATTCTTTAAATAAATTACTTTAAGGAATAAAAATTCAAGAAAATATACATTCGGTAGATTTAAATAAAATCAAAAAAAATTAATATAAAAAATAATAATCGTATATTCATGTATATATGTTTATATATTATTACTTAAAAAAATTAGAGTACTTCTGTAAGCATTCTTTGTAGACTGATCATGTCATAAATTGTGATATTTTATTATGCGGAAGAAACCATTCGTTAAAAGTCAATAAGATTTATGAAATGCTGAACTTACCTAAACTATGAAGAGACCAACTTTAATTTCAGAAATATTCATCTGAATTCAGATGTCATCCTGTTTTATAGGAGAGAGAGAAGAACCCTTCTTTCTCATAGTGACGTTATTTTCTGGATTTTTACAACCGCCAATAGAAATAGCAAAATTCGTCACGGTTGGATTGAGGATCAACGTAAAAACAAATTGAACTGTTATATTTTACTTTTTTCGTTTCATAAAGTCTAGTTTTTTTTCCGCTTAATAACTGAAAGCGTAGCAAAGGAAAATAAAAGAAGTCAGTTATATCGCGTCCAGGTTTCATTAATGACAGGTTGTTTTATAATACATTTAGACCAACTTTGCTGCTAGTGGCGATTAACTTAAATGTCAACGGAATGGTTTCAATATTGAATTTTCGAATGAAAAAGTGGGGTCATATGCACTTTTTATAAATTGCGGAAGCATACATATGAGCGTAAAATATTGGTTTTGAGAAATAAGAATTTTAAAAATTGCTTCTTTATACTCTACTGAACGTGTCTTTCCAATTACTTATTAACTGAGTGATTGTATTAAATTTTTTTTTCAAGTGTAAACAAGAAATTTGATTCTATTACTGTAATAAAAAGTCTAAAGAAAAATATAGAAAAATAAATTAAAGTTATGTAATAAAATTTTTGTAATCATAGCTAGGAATAGTTAATCTGGATCTATAAAAAAACTCTATACAAATTTTTAGCTATAGAAACAAAGGAAAAATGGCAAGGCTTTTATACTTAGGAAAAAAAGTATTTTCACAGATATATTTGTAGATTATGGTCGTTCATAAATATTTTTCTAGTATTTAACAAATATAATGTAGGCTGTATTCAGTATAAGCAAATGAATGACCTACCATGAATGGTCAATGACAAAAGTGTCATAAAATTCAAATTATTGTAATTGATATGTCCAAATAATGATGTTTTAGTTTTGTGAATCATTGCATTTGTATGTGAGATAGAAAGATGGAAAGGGTTATTAATTTATTTCTAATTAAAAACTAGAAAGTTATCTCAACTCTATTTAATGATAAATGTTTTGTTAATAAAATAACGTATTTACAATTCAAAACAAGACAAACAAAATACATGCTCTTCTTTGGGAGCACATTTCCTGACCCTTATCATGAAATTAGTTTATATAAATTTAAAACAGTAAAGTGTTTTACTTACTTAAGTTCAGTTATTTTAAGTGAAAATAGAATATCTACTGAAATATAGAAAACTGACTAAACTCTGTGGCACGACAGCCCATGTGGACCAAGGCCTACAGTGCCCATCACTGTTTTTTGGACCGAGAGGGCCTGGAGTGCGAAGCATTTGTCCCGATTAGATGAGAAACTGATTTTTTTTTTTTGGTAAATAGAGCCTTTTTTGACCTAAGAATATTTTTCAAATTTAGGTTTCTTTCTAGAAATACAAAGTTTTTAATTTATAAATATCTTGTGAGGCCTATCTTGACATATGCTTCTGAAACCCAGACCATGACTAACCCGGAGGAAATTGCTTTGTGGTATTTGAAAGAAAGATTTTGAGGAGTATTCTTGGTGGTATCAAGGAGAAAAATAATCGGAGAAGGAGATTTAACTCAGAATTATATAAGATAGATAAGCAACCTGATATTGTTAAATTACATAAAATTAAGCAAAATGAACTGGATGGTTCACGTACTTCGAAAGCATGACGGCAACACAATAAAAAAGGTTCTGCATTTTAGCCCTACTGGAACTAAAAGCCTTGCCTGCTTTTTAGTTCCAGTAGGGCTAAAATGCAGAACCTTTTTTATTGTGTTGCCATCATGCTTTCGAATTACGTGAACCATCCAGGAATTTTAATAATATTATATCAGATTTTAAAATACACAATTACAATTTAAAGTAATAATTGTTAACTTTTTATAATAGGTATTTCAAAGTTCACCAGATTATTTTAAGCTAGTAAAATGGAGCAGGTGAATTACAATGATTTCGATTAATTTACTTAGAATCCATTTAAAATTGCAATTATAAATTATAAGTAGAATATAATCCAGTTTGATGTTGATTTAAATTTTTACCCTCTAAATTTCTTATTTAATTTAATAAATCTTATTTTGAGTATTGACCAAATAGTGCTTAAAAATTTTTCTAATTTGTTTTTGTCTCTGTTCTATATCAAGTTTTACTCTTTTACAGAATAAATAAACAGCCCTGTATCTGGATATTTTAAGTTTTTCCTTTTGATTTAAAAAGGCTGATTTAGAAGGTATGAGACTTCAAAGTAATTATTTTTAGTAAATATAATTTTAATTGATAAAAATTAATTTAGTACGGAAATAGATACTTTTTCTATTTTTTTTGTTTGTAGTTGATGTTATAAGCCAATTATTTGATTAACTTAAGAAATAAATAATATACTATATAAAAAATTCTTTATATTCTGCAAATAATGATGTTTATTTCTTTTCAAAAGGAAATCATTAATGATTTCAAATTCTATATCAATTAAATTTACTTTTAATGCAATGAAATTTCCTATTTTCAGAAATAATTTTCTAAAACTGTTATGTAGCTATAAGAAAATGACACAAATATTTTTGGTCTAGTAATTTCTTATGCTATTTAAATTAGGTTAAAAAAATACAACTTTTTTTCTTTCGGTTTGAGGTAAATATGTACAAAAAGAAAGAAGATAATAATTTTATATTCTTAGATACATTATTTTTTGTCTGAAGTAATTCCAAAGCACTAACTTTTCTTCATTTTTCAGCGTATGATATTATAACTTGCTGGTGTTTGCCAAACTTCATTTTTATAAATTATTTTCTAATAAAATAATTTGATAACATTTGAATTTTTATGAATCTTTTGAAAACATTTGATTTAAAATTTATTATTTTAGGGAAATGTATTAAAAGCGATAATCAAACGAAAGAAAATCTTTAATACATTCATAATCTTGATTGATAATAATCTCGACTTTTCTTTTTCTTAAACTTTTAGAAAAGGAAAATTCTACCTGGAATGTCATCATTTTAACAAAGATAAAGAAAATAAATAAAGAAAATTTAAAGAAAATAAAAAAGAAAATAAATAAAGAAAATTTAAATAAAAGAAAAAAGAAAATAAATATAAAAATAAAAGTAAAGAAAATAAAAAATAAAGCAATTTTTAAATACATGTTTAATATTTTATTTCTTAAAATAAAATAAAAAAATATTCGAATTAGCAATCAGTAATTTTTGCCAACATTTCTATAAGCTTGTATCATTTTTCAATTATTAATTTTCTTCACTTTAAATTTATATTTATTTTCTTTATTCTTAAAGATGAACTCTTATTTATCTTTGACATATTCCAAGTGATACAAGAACATAGAAGTACTAAATCTGTCGTGGAAAACGAAACATTTTCTTTGAAAGTTGATCTCACTTAATTTTACTCATATTTTGCCTAACTTTACATTGCATAAATAAGAAAAAGTTGATAATTTTGAAAAATATAAAGAAAAGTTCATCGAGGAAAATAATTTGCATTATTTCCGGAACAAATATCTTGAAACTAGGGTGTATGCTCATAGTTAAGCAATTTACATGTAAACATTCAAAAAACATTTATCAAGCCTCATAATCATTTTAGAACAGAAACATAGATATTTTGAATTAAAGGCGTATAAAATTTAAGTTATTCTTGGTTATATTCAATGAACAATAAATTATTTCGAGTCACCTATGAAATATATTTGAAGCCCGGTGGCTTAGTGACAGCGTTTCACGCTCCCATGACACAGGTCCGAGGTTCGATCCTCGGGCTGGGCAAGGTTGACTCAGCCTTTCATCCCTTCAGAGGGTCGATTAACTGAGTACCAAGCATGCTTGGAAACTAAACACTGGGGCTCTTATGTTAGGCTGACCACCTAACTGGGACATATGCGTCGCACCCCAGGGCCCTCGGTCATTAAAACAGTTATGAGCACTTTAGGCCTTGGCCAACATGGGCTGTCGTGCCATGGTGTTCAGTTTATGAAATATATTTAAATTAGCTTATGAATAGAAAGAATAAAACACACACATGCACAAATAATTTGAAGTAAATTTAATTCTATTAATAAAAAAACAGCTATATGATCCTAAAATGAAGTTTAGTGCTGCTTCTTTATACTTCATAAAATTTAAATTTTTGAATTTTATTTGACATTAATCTTAGCTATTTTTCATGAACCAAACACCTATTCATTAAACGTTTCCATGTAGAAAAGATATGAATGAGTCACATGTGAAGGAAGGAGAAATTTTCTTTGAAAAGATGCGTTTTAAATTAATTTAGCAAAGTTATCAATCAAATTTTTAAATGATATTGTTATATGCATTTATATATAACTAACTGTTTTTTATATATAATTTTCAATTTGTAGCACATAAAGTTAAGTAATGTTTCCCTAGATTTATGTAAAAGTTTCTCTTTCAGGTAGATTTTTTATTTTCAAATACATTATATATAGTATACACATTTTGATGATTTATTTTATCTAATTACACAATCTATTTGTTTAATTTTTAAATTGCATGTTTTCTTAACTTGTAATGATATAAAGTTTCTCAATAAAGAAGGATGTAAAATTTAATGAATAAATTTTAAAAATGGTAATTAATGGTATTAAAAATGGTAAAATTAGCATACTGTATAATGCTTCAGACGCAATTGGTAGAATAGTATTTAATAATATAAAATAAATGTGTTGATTTTACAGTCGTATAAGTTAACAATGTTTAATTTTAATCTTTAGATCATTTCCATTTATGTGTAGAATTTTTGAGCAAAATTCCTTTCTACCAATTTATGAAAAATTTTAGAATTTTTTATTCAATGATTGATTGCAGACAAATTTTCCTTTAAAAATAATTATATATGCAGTACAATGAATTTATTTTCTTTTACTTTACTTATTAATTTTCCCAAAGTTTTGTTGGCCATACTGTGTAGATTGTAATATCAGACATTGTGTCATATTGATTAGTATTGAAACTCCAAAAAGAAAAAGTAATGATGTTCTGTGTTGCATGTACACTTCTGATAAATATTAAAGATTGTCCTCATATTAGATTTCTTTTCAAGACATTTGTAAGAACCTCATTGCAGTCTCCAGTGCTATATAAATAATGTCTAATTCCTCAAATTCTCAGAGTTTGTTATGATAAAAATTAAATTACTTAAAATAGAAAGTAATGAGGAAATTGATAATCATAAAATATAATTATAAAAAGGAAGTGCTTAATGTTTTATAATCACCTCCAATTTCGAGGATAATACCTGAATTTCAAAAATTGTAATTGTTTTATGGAAATTATGTAATGATAGTATTATTAATCGTACCACTTCCAAAACATTTATTTTGCAAGTTCTTTCCCTTTTTAGGAAATTAAATTTTTAATTAATTATCCTGTAAATATAGTCGAAGAAGGAAAATGCACAAATAACAGTAAGACATGTATGTGCCTGCCATTTTGTTTTACAGTAATACAAGTCAAATAAATGAGATACCTGTAATTTAAGTTACACATTCCTACGTTCAGCACAGCATAACTGATTACTTATTTAGAAAAAGATGAAATTATAAGAACTGAAAAAATGAGTGGTAGAAAATATAAGAAAGCTGTAAAATAATTTCATATTGACAAATTAGTTTCTCAATTTCTTCAAATGTCACTGAGTACGGAATAATTTTTTATTTTATATTATTTTTTAACATTTGATTTTTTGACTAATGAAGCTGAACAAGTTTATTTCTATGTTTTTCATACAAAATTTCTTTTTCTGTTAATTTTGAACTCTTTTTCGAAAATAAAAAAAGGGATAAATACTGATATAAATAATAAAGCTTTTTCTATAATAGAAGTTTTAAAAATTAATTTAAATAATGTTTTTTATAAATAATGATTAAAAAATTAATTTCATTTAAAAATAAATTAATTTTAATATTTATATGTGAATTATTTTTACAGCCAACGAAGTTTTAATATAAAAATAACATTGCAATATATTTTCTTATTGTATATTTTAAGAAATACTAAATCTTCATTTTCTTGCAAAGTATTATAATTTTTAAAAAATATTTTAGCAAATTAGTAATTCCAGAAGAGCATTTTAAACGTTTTCGTGATAGTTAGTTCCTGTTACAAATCATAAATTTTCATCTTGCTTACGAACTACTTTAATTTTTGAAGGTATGAATTTGAATGGTTTCTAAAATCAATTATAAATAGTTTATTTTATCACATAGTACTTTTGTAATTATAAAATGATTTAAGGGCAATAAGTAGTAGTAAAAAATAAAAAGTGGAGTACCAAATCTATGCTTTATTTGCAATTAAAAAATTATTACATTCAAATAGAACGAGATGCATGAATGTAACTACGTTTCGGATTTTAGCTAAATTCGAACAAATTTTAAAAATCTCCAAAACATGACTAATTTATTATATTACGGTTAAAAAATTGAGTTAGATTTCATGAAATAGAGAACAATTAATTTTTAAATATTATAAAATTAAAACGATACAATTATCATGCCTGTTACTGAAAAATTCTTCCAATAAATCATATTGGATACATGACTGAATGTGATAAAATATGAAAACGAATTGTACTAATGTTATTCTGAAATATCTTGAAAAGTATTTATTCAGATGTATGAAATAGGGTAGGATAAGCATAATTCTTAAAATAATGAATATAATCTAGATAACCATTACAACTTGTAAACATTGGAGCAATAGCTCTTATAGCTTTCAAGTCAATTAGATGCGTTTTTGTTGATAAAATTAATATTATGGTTTGCATATTTGCCATAGTTGAAAATGACTTTGGGTAAAATGCGATTACTTTGCTAGTCTCAATTTTGTCAAAATCAGAGCCTTATTTAGATTGGACAAGCCCGCATGCTACTTCACATTGTGTAAAGAAGATCCCAATAGCTGATAATAGTCTTAAAGCTTTTGAACTATAAGAAAATTCTGCATTTCGGAAGGATTTTTATAGAGCCATATTCCCATGACACAAGGTGAGAAATCTAGAAAACTTTAAAACACCTACATAAACAGACCCAAACCGCAGAAACGCAACATCTCTATTTAAATATTCAATTGTCTGAGATAGAACCTTTGATTTTCCACTCTTAAAAATTGTGTTCTTTCACTTTTAAAGCAAATAGTCAAAAAAATCTGAATCTATCAATGAAAATTTTAAAAGATTTTAAGAGAAGAAGGGATTTAAATACAGTAAAAAGAGGTAATAACTGTTAATATAAAAAAATTGAGTTTAATTATACAAATTATGTTGCGATTTTTGTACTAATTTGTTTGAACTAAGAAGCTAAAAAATAGTTTTTTTTTAAAGTTAACTATTTGCTAATTTTTAAGAAAACCATATTTTGATGCTATGAAATGTCATTTTTTGAGATTTCTTTCTAAGGTGGCTATGGTCAAATCCATACAAAAAAGGGATTTTTTTTCATTGAAATGATTAAAATCTCTATTAGATTATAAAATCAATGTTTGAGATGTAAAAAAAATTTTGTCTTCGCAAATGAGTCTAAATTTTAGTTATGGATTAGATAGTTATTCAAGTAAACTTAGATATTTTGTTATAATAATTTTAATATCCATTTTCATCTATAAGCCGAAACATTTAAGTACAGTATTTAAAAATGTCTGAAGCCACCAGTAATTACGAAGACGAAGGGAATTACTCAGTATTACACTGAGGAATAAATAATGGGATATTAGCAGCGGTTTGATTTAACCAAAATAGATATCAAGAAAATAGGCTTTGTTTAGCTACATTAAGTGTGAAGGTTGATCTTCTTCTTCTTAGAATTGGGTTTGTATGTCATTGGGCACCTCTGCTTTTATCAGCATTTTGTACCATTAACTCCAAACCCAATGTTTCCTAGTTCCAGTTGCTCGGGTCACCCACTCTATTAATAAAGTCCGATAACCCTTTAATGGAGTCTAGGTGTAACTCTCTAGTATGGATGATGCCTAAAGAAGTTAATCTAGGGAGGGCAAGAGCCTCACATTCGTAAATGATATGTTTTGCCGTTTCCTCTTGCGTATGACATTTCCAGCAGATAGGGTCTTGCTGAAACAGTCCCATCTGGTCAGAAAGTCAGTCATGCTAGGGATAGCTTCCTGGCTTTCACCAGAAGAAAATGGTTTGGAGGTCATTTCTACCTCAAGTGAAGGATTCATTGCTGCCCCTTTACAAGATTGCCTCTGAGTTCCCTTGTCTTTTTCAGCAAGGTCTACTTCAGAGGCTTCACCTGCAAATGCAGAAAGGTTTGTTAATTCTTGTGTCTTTTTAGCCACAAGATAACAATTAAAAAGCTCAGGTAATATAAGTCCACCCAGCATTGCCTGAGTTACTGGGCAAGGCAAATTACTGTAGAAGTTCGACAGACAACTAGAGGCTCCGTTAAGACACCAATACCGCGTTGCCAATTAGCCCTAGGCACAGATCGCATAACACCAGGGTTTACGGGAGCTGGTTCGCGGCCTCTGATTCTATATTCAAGGCTATCCTATCATTCCTACAGGACATTCGGCGATCCACCACCTGCCGACGCGCCTGGTGGCTGCTCAAGCCCCAGGAAGGTACACGTACCCCCTGGTTCCAGGGTGAAGGTTGATACTCTTGTTGTTATCTTTTTCTGAAGAGAAATAATATTCTGTCCAACAAGTTTTATTTGGTATAAACCCAATCAACACGATGAGCTTTGACTGAATTAATATGGAGCCCATATCATCCATTGCTTATAATGGTTCATCATTTATAATTGGATTCGTTTATAATGGCGATTACAAGAGCCATGTTTCATTTTTAAAAATAAAAGTTTACAACCGAATCTCCTTACATAATCGCTAAGGTATTTATGAGAATAAAAATTTTTTAAAGAGAACGTCTAACATTTTGTACACTACTAGCAACCTAAAATACAAAAACTTAAAAAGAGTCACCATATCACAGCACAATTTATTTGTTAAATAAGACTTTTCATGAAAACCTATAGAATGTAGAAAATATATAGCATTTGGCTACAGCAGATTTTCATTATTTTTCAATTAAAATAATAAACTTTTTTCTTACAGAAAACCTAACAATCTGGATATTTCCTTTTTATGCATTGTTTTTATACGCTGGAATTCAGTTAATCCAAGTAAAGCAACTTTTATTAATTTTAAAATTGAAATTTCATGTTTTAAGAATGATATTTTTTTAAATTAAGAAAATTAAAAGCTTTTTTTACATAATTATATTATTATTTAACATTAGGTCTACCTGAAAGTTCTGTCCATTGATCGTTGACGATGTTGTTAAAACCGTGTTAGAGCAAGATTTTTTCTTGCAATAACGGAGATCGCAAAAAGCTTAATTCAGCTCAGCAAACTATTTTGGATTATATTCGTAAGATAGGATTGGTGTGGAAATATTCAAAATGAGTACAACATGAATTAAGTCAAAAGAATTTTGATGATCGAATCCTCATATACCTATCTCATCTTGTTCGGAACAAAATTGAGCCGTTCTTGAAGCGAATGATAACTGGAGATGAAAAGTGGATTACCCACGAAAACATCGCAAGAAAAAGGTTATATTGTGCGGAAAACTTAACCCTTCCTACTCTAAAACGAATTTGGCTCTGAATTAGAAAATGTTATGTATTTTATGAGACATTTGAGGGCTAATACATTAAAAATTGGATAAAAAGCTCAATTTGGAAAAGTATTGTCAGCAACAGGATAATTTGAAGGGAGTAGTCCAAGAAATGAGGCTGGCGATATTCCAATAAAGAGAAGTCTTAGAAAGAGGCCAAGAAAAGAGTTATTAAAAAAATTGCAGAACTGGACTGGGAAATTCTATCCTATACATATTTCCCGGACATATCACTCTCCAAGTATTACTAATTTTTGACCTTAAAAATTTTTTTGTAGAGGAAAAATTCAAGAACAAACAAGGTATTCCACAAGCACTGGTTCAATTTTGGCTTCTAGAGGTAATAAATTTTTCAAATATGGGATACATAAATTGCCATCTCGTTGGCAAGAAGTCATGAATAATGAAGGCAATTACATTATTCAATAAAGTTTATTCAATATATAAAAAATTTATTCCTTTGTTTTATTGTTTTATTTTAAATGCACAGAGCTTTCCGAAAGACCTATATATATATATATATATATATATATATATATATATATATATATATATATATATATATATATATATATATATATATATATATATATATATATATATATATATATATATATATATATATATATATATATATATATATATATATATATATATATGCATTAAAAACTGTGAAATATAATTAATAAACATTCATTTTTTTTCACAGAAAGTATAAGTGGAATATAAATATTTTTTTTTACACATTTAAGTTATCGGATACCTTTTCCACTGAGTGATCCAGGTAACAGTTCTATTAATTAAAATTAACTGAATATATTAATTGCACAGCAATTAAGTTTATTTAGATAATATATTATTTAAAAATTTTAAATTTAAACTTTTTGAAAGAAATGTTTGCGTGGTTTGCGTTACATCACATTTGATATCGTTAATTAAAAAATTATTTCCCTGTTTATATATTGGTTTTAAGCTTTTATTTACTCAATCAAAAAATAAGTAAGTGTAATTTCATTTAAGTGTAAAGACATTAAAACAATATGGATAGGTATTTGTTTAATTTCGCTAATATAGGTGAAAATTGTGTTAATATTTCCAAGAAATGTCAACAGGAAAAACTAGAAAATAATTGCAACAAAACTTTTAAAGGCTACATCACTGTGTGTGTGTGTGTATTGTTTTCTAGGAATATTTTTATATTAACATCTCGAAACTAAGTTGAGTTTTGTAAATGTAATACATTCTGAGGTTCAAACATTTCATATCATAAAATTAGAGATGCAAGTAAATTTTTTAAAAATGGTGAATAAATATTTAACAAGATTATATATTACAATATAGAAAAATTGATGTTTTGTATCCAGAAATTAATTTTATTTTGGAAAAAGGAGATTGCTAAATAAAGATTATTTTTCAAAGCTGAACTATTAAAATAGGTTTTAACAAAAAAACTATTAAAATAGGAATAATTGCAGTGGTATATATAGGCATAAATAAAACGAAAAATTAACATAAACATCTAAATTAATTAAAACTAGAATTTCCAAATTTTTAAAGTTTCATACTTCCTTTATTGCATTTCCTTTAAAGTTAACATAATTAACATATATATTTCATTTTTATACAAATAATTTTAAATAATAACATAATATATTTTTAAGTATTACCTTAAGATAATTGTATTGGTTTTTCGGAAAGTAATTTCGTTTTTCCTACATGGATCATCTTTTTGCTGGTAAAAACCAACCACTTTATAACTGTGGAATTGTGCTATTACCAGAAAGATGGAAAAAGCTTTTGGATTAGAATAGACAATGTGCAATGCAATAATATTTATTTGCTGCACGTTTTCATTTTCATGAAAAACGAAATGACTTTCCGAACAACCCAATACTTAATTTTAATATCCATCATTGTGATGAAAACATTTTAAAACTTAACTTTTAAATCTATGATACAAAATAATTTCAAACTAAATTTTGAAATTTATAATCCCATTTGGTAAAGGAAAAAACAGAAGCATTGGCTTTAAAATACATTTTTTAAAAAACAAAGATTAATTTATTTAAATATAAAATTTAGAGATTTTTTTATAAAATTTAAAATTATTTTATTCATTTAAATTAAAAACATGAAGATAATAAAATTAAATTTCTTTACAAGATTTGTGTTATATTAAAGAAGTATGAGTTTTCAATATATTTTTCAATACACAGGAATTTTCAAAATTCATACTTTACTTAAATTAATGGAAATATTTTTGTACATTAGTAATAGTGCAACAAGATAATATTTAAAAATTATTCATTTGTAAACACTTGACACCCAGTTTTAAGGATATTCTACACTTCAAATATTGTAAATAAAACAATTTATCATTTATAAAGACTAGTCCATCAAAAAGTTAACGATTAATGTTATTTGGGAAAACTTAATTTATTTCTCCTAAATTGACAATTTATGCAACCATTCTCCGAACATGAATTTGATCAGTAAAAGAAAAAAAATCAAATTTCATATGAAATAAATGATAGAATCACAAAATTTTTATTGTATCATTCGCAAAGAAATGTACGTAAATAATGATCATTGAAGCACGTTTTAGCTTCTATTTTCAAACTCTATATCTTTCCATGCAACGATGAAATATTTACAAGAAATAAATCTGAGATATATTTTTTGAATTATAAGCAAATGCTCAATTTTCAGAATTTATTGATGATTTATTCAAATACGGTTCTTTTTTAATACATGGAAACTCAGAATTCAAAATTTATAAGATAATTATCGTTATAAGCAACTGGTTACAAGAAACAGTTTTCAGAAATGCTAGTTCTTTCATTCAAGCATTTTTTAAAGAATTTAAATGGAAAGTGAATAATCAATTACTAAATAAGTACTCATTTTTTTGTCTAATTATTTTCAGATTTCATCAGTTCTCATTCTATGCTTTAAGCTGTGATATGGATGGAGTTCTCAGTGTAAACAAAAATAACCTCAGTTTACCGGAAGCCATCTCAAATACTTCCGGTTTTCTCTCTTCCCATTGAAAATCAATGCAATCACAAAATTTTTTATTTAAATATTTTTAAGTATTTATTTCTGTTTTCGAATTTTTTTTATTTTATCCGTTAAAATCATAATTTTTAATAAGAGTGCAATCAGTGGTAATCCCGTAAATTTTAAAAAAAATGTTTAATTTTTACTTAAATAATCCTGATGGATTACCATATTTCTTGGGGATTGTAACAATTATTCTCAGTAGTTTATGAATGATATATTGTAAACCACATTCTAACTCTTGCTATTATTTATCTCAATTTTTAATCATTTTCTTCTTTAACTAATTTTTAATTTTATGCATTTATTCCAAAATTTCAGGAAATATATTTTGCGCGCGATTGAACTATAAATCATTTCAAATATTAAGCAAGGTATTATTTATACTTTCATTTATAGTGTTATAAATTTTATTAAAATTTTCTTGCTCATGCTAGAATATATGAATTGGTATCAATAATGAGTAGAACAAAATTGTTATGATGTGTTTATTTACTTGTTGTTGATAAATATTTTAAACAAATCTTGGTTTTTATTGTAATTAAAATTTAAGTCCTATTTTTAGGAATTGATTTAATATATATCTAATTAAATTAAGGATTGTAAATCGGGTTCCATTAAAAATTTGAACATCTTCACTTGCGAAAATTAATTTGTTCCAGCTCGCATATTGCAACGAAATGCTACGCAACAACTACTACCTTTATTTACTTTCTGCATTTCAAAAAAATTTATAGGATAATTACTTTTAAATTAATATTTCTCAAAAGCAATGGAAACTACAGAAAACAAGCACAATGGTACAAAGCAATAATGGAATAGTAAGCAAGATGTTTCGTGCTGGAAGTTTTCTAGATCTCCACTATAGTAGCGCCCTCTATTCTACGCTTTACAGAAACTTCCATCCATAGCTTTTTGTTCCTGTAAAGTTAATAGAAGATATCTGGCAACATCTAGTTGTAAACAATCAACATGATTTCGTCGTCTAGGTTGAACTAATAACAGCTGTTTTCCCCTTCTCATCTTGTAAACATGGAAGAGATATCAAGAATTCCCGATGAGTATATTCAGTTTCTTTGTTTACATCAAATTCAATTATTAGAACTGGGAGTTCCTCAGTGCAAATGGAAATGTCTTCATAAGAAACTTAGGGACACGGTTAGTTTCACTTTCTTAAATCTGTGTTACTGTTAAATTAAATTAACTTGTTATTTCTTAAAATGTAATTAAAATTTTTACTAGAAATTCGACTTATTTTTAAATACTATTTCTTTCTATTATATAAGTTTTTAACTGGTATTTACGATTAAATTTTATTTTGGACTACTGCTTGGCGAAAACATTAAAAAATGGCGACTAAAGTATCATAATGCGGCAAATAAGAAACATGCGCAATACATATGCGAAGGAAAAATGCCTCCAATGCGCTGTTCTTGTTATTTCTTAAAACGTAATTAAGTTTCTCGTTACTAGAAATTCTACTTATTTTAAATACTACTATTTCTTTGTATGGCTAAACTGAGTATTACGGACAGACCTAAGTTTTACCCGGTTTAGATATAGTGCCGGAATTTCAATACTGTCTTTTATATTCGTTTTGTATTTCGCTGTGAATATAGCGTAGGAATTTCAATCCTTACTTGAACTTGCCGAAAAAAAAATCCAAAAAATCGCCAAACTCCGGCCGTATTACTCAGTTTTACCAAATGGCGATTTACGTATAAGTATATGTAAATATGAAACATGCGCGAAAGCAAAAATTCATCCAATGCTCTGTTCAGAAATAAATCATTTTTTAAAGTTTAGTAATAAAGCATTTTAAGCATTAGTAAAAACTATTAGTTTGAAAATATATACAACTTCATTTATTTTTAAAAAAATATTTAGAAAACTTAAAAAAAATTTTTTTACTAAAATATACTCTAACAACATGAAGGGACATAGAATTCAGTAAAAAACACTTGGCAGTAGTGGATCAATTTGATTCCTACCTTCTGAGTTATTTAGTGGTAGAAGCACTCCATATTAGTTATTCTAAAAAGTATTCTTAAGAGATGCTATATGGTCTTAGGTAAATGATCTTGAGTGGATTGTTGCAATTTCCAATTATCCTGCCAAGCCCTTCTGTTATCACACCAACCTAAATTATGATACTTTGCACAATGTCCGGTTTTCAAAATTCTTAATACACATAATCTCAAACTTAAAATATCACATCTCGCACTATGTTTGATTTCAAATATTGAAATTTTGAATAATTCATTATAATTACTTATTAATGAAATATTGCAACACTAATAAATAGAAATTAATTTTAGAATGGTAACATTTTACTAAACAAATATAAAATAAATATAAAAAACAATACTGTTATTCCTACTCGACCAATAAACTATATGTTATCAATTTTTATAATTATTTTTAACACAACTGCCGGATTAATGAACTTTTTTGGTGACAAAGAGCTGTTAGCAAGATGAAGTAGTAAATTCTTTCCTGAAAAAGCTTACACATCTAATTAATAAATATAAACCTGATAAATAAAAAGCACTAATATATAGGAATATTAGCATAAGAATATTAATTTTGTAAATACAAATACAAATAATGAAAATAAAGGAACAATAATTTTGAAAGTTACGAATATAAGAAAATATGAATTATAAGAATTGAGAAATGAGGAGGTTGGTTGAATATTGGAATCATCTCACAAGTATGATATGGCAGCTTGCTGAGAGGAGGGTCTATCTGGTTTTAGTTGTGTAGCTTCTGATGAAAAAACGTAAAGTGAGCATTTTATGGTTTATTTTTCTCTATGCAAATCAAACTTGCAAACAAGAATTACATCTTCATCCCAGATCAAGATGGCAGCTTCAAACAAACACAATGCAATATTTCTAGAAACCAAAATGAAAATTTTAGAAAAAGCAGATAAAAAGTCATTTCAAGGTTATTAAAAAAAGTTGTATTGCAAGTTTTATTGCCCTAAGAGCACATTATTTGGCATAAATAATTGCTAAAATTCAATTTTAAGATATGAATTTGGTGTTAAATTATGTAGAAAGTGATTTGGTGATGAAAATGTCATAAGCTTAAAGATGGATTGCACAAATGGTTAAAAATGATGCACAAAGAAAATATTCCATTAAATGGAAATTTATTAATCACTAAGCTAAACAATTTGCTCAACAAATTGACATTGGCAAAATTGTATTCAGAGTAACAGATAGATGATTGCAGACATTTAAAACAAGATTTGAGCTTTCATTCTGGAAGTTTTGCGGAGAAAGTGATTGTGTCAATAAAGAAACAATCAATAAATGGGGGGGACTAAAATATATTATGGAAAATTATATGCTCTAGACAATATTTTTAATGCAGATTAGGCTGGACTATTTTATAGGATAAATCTATCTAGATCTTTGCTTTTAAATATAAAACTTCTAGTGGAAGGACTGCAATTAAACCAAGACTTGTAGTTTTTCTGTGTGCAAATGCATTTAGCACCAGAAACCTTTCACTTTTAGCAACTGGCAAATTAAAAAAGCTGAGTTTTTAAAGGTATCAAAACTTTACCAGTTAAGTATAAAAACAATTCTAAATCATGGATAATATTTAATATTTTTGAGGAATGATTACTTTGATAGGATAAGCAAATGACATTTGAGTACAGAAATGTTTTTATAATAATTGATAACTGTATATCATGTATCCAAATTCTTATGTACTTCTTGAAAGCACCATGAGTGACATGACAGAAAATAGCATTAAGAATTATCTCCACCATAAAGCAGCTAGAAATGTATTCTACTGCTGAAATAGTTAATGAAATAATCTAAGATGAAATTTTTGATGAAAAAAAAAGCCTGAAGAAATTTTGAAAATTTGAAGTTTGGTGAAAGGTTAATTTTTGCCAAATATATATGCTACAGTTGGTTATTTCTTACAATGAGTCAAAAATCAACTGATTTTCCAATATTGTTCACCAGGAGCAAATGCATCAACTTTGAATGATGACAAAGACATGATGCCAACATTTCCTGGTATAAAAACTGTTTCAAGTGCAATTGAAATTTTAATATGTTTTTGAAAAATAAGAAAATACACAATATTTAAATGATCGAAAATTATGTTTTACAAAAATCATTTATGAACATTTAGAACAACCATTTTAAATTTTTTCTCTTGTAAATGTTTTGTAAGTACATCTTTTGTTTGGCTTTATGAATTTTAGAAATAATTTAACTTACAAAATTTTATTTTTGCTACAAAAACCTATTTAAATACGTAATTAAAATCTTTTTAAATATAGCCTATTTTCTTGGAACTTGTAAGTATCTGGGTGTATATTTTGAAGTATATCCAATAACCATTTGTTATAAAGATCTTTTGTTCTGGGCTTCATAAGATCATTATATCAAGCTTTGACTGATTACGTTTTGTGAGTAATAGTAAAATTGTGACAATGATGCAAATGCATAAGTACCAAGTTATTTAAGGATATTTTAGTATCAATTTCTCTAAATATTAATGTTTTAAATTATATTTTTTATTATCATTTTTAGTTATATAATTATTTTAATTAATTTATTTTTAAATTTTATTAAATGTACATTTGTTATATTGTATTTATCCTACTATCCAAAAATTATTTTTTGAATTCACACACAATTGATTGGGTGATTAAAAATTAAGCTTAATGTGGAGAACTTAATATTTTTTTTTAATAATAGAATAATTTCAGATTTTATTTATTTATTTTTTAATTATTTACTTATTTATTATCATTTTTAATGTAATATATGTTTGGAGAAATAATTATTAGATGGGAAACACCTGATGCTTTGCAATCACTTATGTCTTAGAATGCTTTATTCAAATGAGTTTGTTTTAAATATAATATCTATTTTAATTTTCTAATGCTTTTTATTACTGGTAAATCTTTATAATATAATAATTTTGATGAAATTTTTGCTTATGCTTTCTATAAATTTGTTTGAATTTTATGCTTATGCTTATTTCCTTTTCTTTTTTTTCTAAAGAAGTTGTAAATTTTTATTATATTTGTTTCTTTTATTTACAATTCTTATTATTTACCTATTTATTAATTAACTCCATTAATTTATTTATCATTGTTTTATTGCCTTTTTCAATATTATATTAAACTTTTTATTATCCTGTGGTCATTGTCCTTATTCAGATTATACCAAATTGTGAATTAATGGTGTAATCAGATGTATGTTTTATAATTGATTTTATTCATATATAATATGGCAGCTGTTCTAAGTTTTTTATGGTATTGATTATCAGTAATTATGAATATCATTTCACTAACTTGTGAGCCTCTTTAAAATAACTAATTTCGTATTCTATTTAATATATCCTTGATAACATTTTCTTATAGGAACTAATGATATTTCTTTGTTGATTATCATTTGACTTTGAATTACCGTGTATTTTTCAAATGCATGTTATCACCATTTGAGCCCTTATTGGAGTACAAGCTACTAATTTGTTTAGCTATCATACACACTCAAATTAAGATCGTCTTTCCATTTTGTTCAATAGTATGTGATAAATAATGCATTTTATTTTCATCATATGAAATTTCTTGCATTTCTACCAAAAATAATGAATTTTATTTTATTGGTACAAGTTACTTTGTTATTACAAATCTTTTAATTCATTAAAATTATCACTTAATTAGAATTTAATTGCAGCATTTATGGGAATGAACAGACTGACCTTTTGGCTAGGGAAGCTTCACTTTTACATCCACTTTCCAATCCTGTTCCTCATTTAGGATTTATTTATAAATGATTTTTTTATTGATTCATAATAAGCATTTGTTAACTGGAGTGAAATCAGCGATTACGAATCATTAATTACATTTAGTGTGGAAATCAATTATCAAATAGGATTTTAATTAAATCTAATGTAAAGTTATTTTTAATTATTAGGGATTAAAATTTTTTTATCAGTAAAATCATTTGTAGAAAATATTTAATAAAAATCACATTTTGTTCTTTTTTGTGAATTTTAAAGTTTACATGATATGTAGAGAATTAACTGTGATAATTTAAATATATCTAGATAAAATCAACTATATTATATTTTAATTCTAAAAAAATTTAATTGGTTAAAAACAAAAGCAAGTTTTTTCTCTTTTTAAAAATGAAATGAAAACTTTTATGTAAAAATTTATATAACCAAGTATTTATCAATATTGGCCTAACAACCCATTGTGGGTTGTCAGGCCTTCCTTCGAAGTTTTTCTCGTTCCACCCTTTTCCCAGTTATGGGTCTCCTGTTTTTAAGTTTGGTGAAGTTTTCATCCAGACTGTCCCTTCATCTGTTCTTAGGTTTTCCACAGAAAGGACTGGTATTGAAGACCTTAATAGCTATTCTCTCAGCACTCCTTCTCAGAAGTTATAAGTGTATTAAATAAAAATTTTTACTTTTCTTTTTGTTTATAAATTACATAGATATTTTATCTATAAAATTAAAATTTTAGAGTAGTTTTTCTTAATCATATCTGCCTTTATATTGCTTTCATAATCAACTTATTTCTGAGTAATATATCTTGTTATAATTAATTAATATTTAATTGAAAGTGTTCCATGTATTAAAGTTTAATAGCACTTTTGCATAAAAGAAATCTTGAAATTGTATCATAGTATTCCAATGGTATCACATATTGAATAATATTGCATAGGAAAAATATTTTGACTAACTGTCTTAAAATATAAATGCATAATTCTACATTTGTTTTTCAGATATTTGATGCTTGTGAAGATTTTGTTTATTCTCAGGTTAGTAAAATTAAAAATATCACAAAATTATTTAATATGATAAATATTTAGTAATATTTAGTACTGTGCTGCATATGTGTGAATGAAAAAAAAATTTAATCTGAACAAAAATTAAAAAAAGTAATTTAAAGCTAATATTTAGCATAAAAAATTAAAAGAAATATTTTATACTATTTTTTAATAATTATTTAAAAAATTTAAAATCTAGGAATTGCAAGAATAAATTTAAAATAACAGAAATGTTATGAAAATGGTTGTATAAAAATTTACTTTTTTATCATGGAAAACAATAAAATGATATTTCAAAATTTTTAAGGTCTCAAAATATTTATTCATATGTTTATGTATATTGTAGACAACCTTTTTTTACCAACTTGTCAGAATCAATAAAAAGTTCTTAAAATCGAAAATTTATAAAATAGGAAAACATGTTTAGATCTTCAAAAAATATTTTCATAACCAACTGCTCTTGTTGTGATGTAATACTTGAAAATTTATTTAATATTTATTTTATAAGAAGTATATGCAAAATAAAACTTATATTTAAAAATAATTTTTATTTTAATATTGAAAAATTAGGCAAAGCATTATCATTTAGTTTTTCTCGTTTCAAAACTAACTTATAAAAATTCATTTTTTCATTTCTGCTTTATTATTCATTATGTTCTTAATCACATATTTCTCAATCATGTACCTCTCTTATACTTCTTACATACAAAGTACATCTGAGTCCACATTCAAAAAGACCAGAAATGAAAATTTGGACAGCCTTGGGTTTCATTGAGGAAGTTCATAAATGAGTAACTCACACCTCCACTCAAGTGATTTGGTAAATTTTGGCTTTCTTCAATTACGGTGGTTTTCCTAATAAAGCTTGCATGCCAAAATGACTTAGATTCAATTTTTATTTTTCCTACATTTTTAGATAGAAATGTGCATTGCACCTAGCATGTCAATTTCATAAGATGATTCCTAGCCATGATCACTGCTTGTGAAAGTACTTATGATATTTTCACTTCAAGCTACTGATTTTATTCTTGTGCATGGTTTGTAAAATGGGAGTTAAATTTGCCAGAAAAAACTTCATTCAAATTGCTTAAATATATCTAATTTCAACACCAAAAGTGCAATTAGTTATCTACAATCTTCCAATTAGAATGTTAATTTAATTTTCTCAATCATAAAGTAAAATGTTGAGAAAAATCAGATGATAAAGTATAAATGCAAACAAAAGATGTATAAAAATGAGTTCGTAACATTTTTCAAAATTTTAGTTGATAAATGGGAAGCATTACTTCCCATTTATTATTTCCATAAAAGTATTACTTTTATGGAACCATATTTGTGACCAGCCATTAATTCATAAACACAAATATCTAGTGTATATATTATAAAAGTATATATATACTTCAGTTTATATTTATGTATTACTAGTATTTACAAAGTTTATATTCTATATGTAAATGGTAATATAATTAGTAATTGCTATTATAAAGTACAAATTTTTGAGCTTTTTCTATCTTTATTTATTATTCCAATACTTTTTTTGCAATTGTTTATTGGCATAGAATTGAAATGTATGTTATTATATTAGAATTATGAGCAAATTTAAGATGTCAGTTTTAAGTTTGTTTAGAGGAAAGACTTCAACTTTTATTAGCCCTTTGCTAATTTAATTATTAATTTAATTTTTTCTCTTTCTTTATATAACATTGTGGATGAATACCAGTGTATAAAGCAATCTAAATTTAACGAACTTTTGAATAATTTAACAAATTTTTGTGGTAATATTATGTAATGTTGAATTAAAACCTGAAGATTAACAGTATGGAGCTTGTCTATTTTGCATCTTTTAAGCCAATCTATAAATTTTTAAGACCCTTGATTCTGTTTAATAAGGCTAAAATGACCTGTAGTTTTAGAGATATTTCTTATTTTTCAATAATATCTTTTATTTTTATGAAACCTCTAAATTTATGACTTAAATAATGGTACTAATTTATGAAATTTTAGTCATTTTAATTATTAATTTCAATAACAGTGCCAAAGATTTTTTCAAGTTACTTAAATTTTATCTGAAATGTTTGAATAGCTTAATAAATGACAAAACTAAATAAATGGTTGTAAAATTAGATAACTTTATAAAATGTTGTTTAGTGGACCTTTAATATGCTTAAAACATCTCAAAATGACATTTTTTAAGTATGACATTTAGATATTAATTTACTCACCAAATAAAGAATTTGATATCCAAAATTTATCTAGAAATTTTATTATAAATATAATGTTTAATTTTTACTTATAATATTTTAAATATACTATTTGAAATATTCAGTAAAATTGATTTGATTTGTAACTTTGGACAATTTAACATAAAAATTTTTATAATAATTATTCAATGAAATGAGTTCATAAAATAATATTTCCATTAATAAATCACTTAGAATGATTGATTATTAGTTTTACAATATGTTTATTTAGAGCTTTATTTAATGCTTACAAACATTATAATTATCAAATGTAATTTCTTGATATTTATCAAGAAATTGCTTTTTGTTAATTATATTTTTCTATTTAATGGTTTGATAAAATGCATTTTGATTACTTTTGCTATTGTATTTAGAGTAAGAACAATAAAAAATTGTCTTTTAAATGAGAAAAAGCTTAAATATTAGTTGTGAGAAATATATTTCTTGTCTTCATCCTTTTAAAAATGTTTTTTTATGTAAAATTTAAAAATTATTAATTATTTAATTTTAAAATTTTCAAGTTGCTGTTACAAGAAATACATTTTATAATATAATTAGTTTTAATAAATAGGATCTTGATATAGATGAAGATGATGATGATGATGGTGGTGGTGGTGGTCAACTTAGGGTTTTTGCTAAATGCCAAATGGATCCTGGAGATGAAACACAGTAAGCACATTTAATATTTTTTATCTAGTACATCTACTCTACTGAATATGAAGTAATATAATTATCTGAATAATATACATGACAATTTCAGTTTCTATAAAAATATTTTATATGTGTTCTGATTATTACCCATGTAGTTTTGTAATTGTAAAATTTCTTTCAAGATTGAAATATTATTCAGAATATATTTTATGTAAAATTGATCAATATTGTTGACCATAAAATTTAAAATGGGAGGGTGTCAAGTATAATTAAAGTCTATCTCTTGAATATATATATATATATATATATATATATATATATATATATATATATATATATATATATATATATATATATATATAATTTTAAATAAATATTTTTTACTATGAATGCAAATGAATTCAATGTTATTTTAAATCCATATTACTAGCAAGATATAAAAAAATTTATTTTAATTTAAAAATGTATTCAATATAAGGTTTGAATGTGAAAGAGTAGATTTGTCTTACCTAGATTAATAGGTTGTATTTTTTAAAAAAAATATGAGTTTTTCTAATATTTTATTTTATTATCAGCTATAGCTCATGTAAATTGAGTGAAATAATTTGTATTTCCACATAATTAAATTAAAAATAATTCTTTGACTCAAGTTATAAACCTTAATTGTATAAAAAGTAGCCTTAATAATATAAAAAAAATTATTGGTATCTAATGAATATATACTTTTGTTTGTTCTTCATCTAAAATGAATAAATTATTCACAATTATTATATATTACAAAAATTACAGTATATGTATATTTATCAAGGTTAAAAAAACTTGCTAAGTAGAACTTATTCTTAAAAATAGCTATTGAGAAATTTGGTTCCTTTTGATTAGTTTTTTTATTTATTGACTTACACTGCCACAAATGAAAATCTATAAATTGCTATATTTTATATAATGTTTGAATCCATAAATTATCAAATCATTTGAATTCTATAATATTTTATTATTATGTTATTGTTTGCTTGTTTAATTCATAATGTAAAAATTTTGTATCTGTATTTCTTAATTAAAAAAATGTAATATTTTTATTAAAAAATTTAATGCTGCTTTTTTATATACATATTTATAATGATAATAAAATTAACTTGAAAATTTCTGTTTTCTTATAAATGTGAAAGCAATTGGAGAATGAAGTTTAAATCTTTTGGTTTATTTTTTTAGCATATATTTAATTGATCATGCTTTTACACATACTCTTGACATTGCCAAAAAAACTATAGAAGAGCATGAAAATTTATATGAAAGACTGTGCTCTATTATGGATATTGAACAAGACTTACCAAAAAGTTCCAAAATTGAAATTATATTGAAAGAAATGTGGAAGTGAGTATAAATCCTTTTCTGTTTTGTGACAGATTTTAAAACTGTCATTTGTTTGTTATGAATATTGAATAACTTACTTAAAATTTTGATTTTACTACTAAAACATACCTAAAACCTATAAAATGGTTAAATCCTGTCCACCTTATGCAGATGTGCCTTATATTCCAAACTTCTTTCTGACTATTTTGCTATTTCCTTGCTGTTGAAATTACACAGTTTTGATTTAGAAAAATATTGCAAAAATTTTTGTCATCATCTTTTATTTCTCTATCATGTATGGTTCTATGAAGTAAAATGTAATAAAATAATACTACTCATTTGATCCAAATTAATAGCATTATTTTTTATTATAATTTTAAATTAATAGAGTATTGGCAGTCTTAAATTATTTATTACTATTGGTTATCAATCAATAACTATGCTGTGGCATTTGGTTAATAAGTTAAAAATTACATAACTTATACAGTAATTTGTTTTAATAAATTAAAAATGGCACTAGATTTTTTTAAAGTAATATCTTGTTTAATATTATGGTCACAATTGTCTGTTTGGGAACATGTCATTCTTATTAACAAAAGATCACAAGTTTTATTTCTGATCTAATTGAAGATCTGTTTTCACAAAAGGGGGGTAAAGGCATGTAAATTAGATGTGGTTGCAATGTCTTTTATGTTTAATGTTACCTCTAGTAAAATAAGTCTAGGTCTTTTGTTTGATCCCTTCTAAATTACAAAGACCCAACCTTCTTTAGGGCAACTATTAAACAGTCACTGAGTGCCCTACTGCATAAATTGCTCTCAGTTCTACCTCTTTCTGTACCAAAGATCTTGGAAGATTGAACAGGCTGAACTTCTCCAAATGGCTGAGCAGTAGAAGGAAAAATTTAATATTGCTATTAAGCATATAATAACAATTTAGAACAGTAAATTAAAACCTCAATTTCTATTGTAATTTTTTTAATTAATCTGACTTTGTCACTTTAGCCTTTAAATAAACATGTAATGTCACCAAGTTGGGGCTCAATAATTGAGTAGTAGTACTAATTAAATAATGAGAATAATTCTAAATTAATTAAACAAAAAATTTGTAATCTGAAAAGTTACTACAAAAGATCATATTTAGTTTTAACTTATTACATAAAAAAAACTAGTTAAAAATAGTTATCCATTAAACAAAAAATCTATAAATGGATCTAACTACATATACTATTTCAAAAATGTAGCTAGATCCATTTGTAGAAAAAAATAATAATTGCTTAGCAAAATTATTTTATAACTTCTTAATATATAAGAAAAATATACTCTTTTTTTATGTAACAAAAAATTTAACTCACTTCACCCTAAAATCCATTTAAAGTTAATGAGAGAAGAATGGAAGTTTAAATTTTAGAGTTTGATTCAAAATTTTTAAACTTTTACTTTCACTCTAGTTTTTAATTTCAATCTTATACTTTATTTAACTTAAAAAAAATTTTATACCTTTATCAAACTTCACTTTCAGAACTAAAGATCATACTAACTTTACTATCTAAGATAAAGGTAGTTAGTGTAATAAGGATTGTTTACACACAGATCTTAGAACTGCAATCAAATTCCATGCAAATTGAAAGTTGTCTTATGAAAGAATCCCTCCCTACTAGAGCAGTAAGTTAAGTGATCTAATTTAAATGCTTATTTAGTGATCTTATAGCTAGTGGTATTATTTAAGTGTTTATTTAATGAATGTACTATGTAGTATGATTGATGAAAAGAAAAAGTGATATGGTAATGAAATATTTCTTTATTTATAATTTTGATTTTAAAAGTAGAAATTATTTTATTTCATTTACAGTTTTTATGCAAAGTGAGCTAATCTGATAAATAACTTTTAACCAATTCTCTCAATCTCATTCTACATACAGAGTTGAAATTTAAATTTTGAATAGAATATCTTTTTCACAGATTTATCTTACTACATTCTGCATTTGATATAACTTATATTTACTGCATGTGATATTTTATGTAGAATTTTAGCTATTACTGTTTATGTTATCATTAATTTAGATACTTTTGATTAGTATTTATATAAAAAAAATAACTAAACTGTGGGCAATAAATATAATAGAGTTAAAGCATGATATAATATTTGAAAATGAGTTGTAAATTATTTTATTTTCACCATAAAACATTATTTATGAAACTTTTAAGTATTTTTCCAAGCTCTTTTTGAAATTATTAAAGTTATTTTTGTTTTGAATTATAATTTTTTTAAATAACCTAATGCTAAAAGTCTGTTTATTTAACTTTGAATATTTTATAATTTTATATATAATAAAAAATATATAGGATTAAATCAAATTTATCTTTTATATTTCGATTTCTATGTTTTCCATTTGACAGCATCTATATCTTTTGGAATTTCTTTCTCAAAATAAACTTCAAAAATGAGATTTGATTAGTAATTTTCTTACTTCCTTATAATGATATTATCATGCACTTATTATTACTATATTATTAGTGTGTGTAAAGCTTCAAAAACCATCAGTTTTCTAATCTAAGCATCTTTCTGCTCTTCTGAGTTAATGAGTTTGCTTAGAAAAATACTAGTTAATGAAAGCAGTAAAAAACAAGTAGATTCCTATAAAAACTTTTTTTAAAAAAGTTATTTTTATTAAAAATGTTTATTTGTGTTATAAATACAATATTGAATAAACTTCTATTTTATAAGAAGTGATAGATTTTTAGAATTTAATTGCTTTTCTTTTATATAAACTTTCAAACCAGACTGTATATGATAAGCATTGCAATATTAGGTATACTTTGAACTAGTTTTGATAATATGAAAATATTTTCCATTTTGATAATAAAATTTTTTGAAAATGAACTTTTGAACTAAAATTAAACTTTTGAAAATAAATTATTGGTACTTTTCCATTTTGCCGTCGCAGGCGATAAAGCCGCCAAAAATGATACAACTGGCGCTAGAGGGAATATCTCCGCTGGTAACCTTTTACTGCTACGTTTCCAAAACATGTGACAGCCTTTTACTTTCAACAACTTTATTTCGACTCTTTTTTTTTCGATTTCATAATTTTATGCTATGTTGCTATATATGCAAAATTAATAATTTCATAAAATCACTAGAAAAATCGGATTTTAAAAATATATCCTAAAAAAATAATAATCGTAACAAATTCACATAAAAAATATAAAAAAAATAATAAGATTTTGAAATATGCATCACCCAATAAATTGTAATATAAAATTATAAGTAAATAAATTGAGGCCCTGGCACCCATCAGTCCACGCATTGCGTGAACACAAAAACAACAATTAAATTAATTAAAAAATTTTTATGTTAAACAACATTATTTAAAAATTTTTATGTGTATACTGTGTGTTGTCGCCAATTGGCAACTTAATTTTCGCTTGGCGAGATTTGCGCTAGCGAAATGGAAAATTATTATTTTGTAATTAATAATTATTTTTTCCTGTAGAATATTATTCTGATAATAGTTTTAAATCAGGGAATAAATTCATTAATATTAGCAATTTATGGCAATTATCTATTTATTTCATAATTCAAAATATCAAAAAGTCTTGTAATTTTTATAGCTGATAAATTATTAAATATATCACAAAATATGATAACAAAATTCTTTTATTTAACTTTAACTCATTTTGTTTATCAATACAGTATTTGGCAAAATGAAAACTTAATGGTATAATTTGAGAAATGTTATTAATTTTAATTTAAAATGTACTAAAGGTTATTGCTGTTTTTATAAAAGATATTCTGTATTTACATTGTTTTAGATCTTGAAAATAAGAGATTAAAGATTAGTTTAAGATATAACTATTTGCCACATTATTATTTTTTAGAGTTTTCCTTGATATTATATTTTTTTAAATGTAGAGATTCTTGAACAATATTATAAACTAAAAATTTTCCAAAATCTGTGAATAATTTAAGATTCACATATATAGTATTCTGTGGTTTTTAATATGACAATATTGATTTTTTGATATCTGTCTTAATTTTAAGAAATTTATAATAAAATTAAAAGTATTTTTAGATATTTTCAAGTATTTATAAATATTTTTCATCCTTTCAACTTCATTTAATTACATATATATGATATAAAAAAAACTGAATGATTTCCCTTATTACTATTTTCTTATTTCTTGGTGTTTGAAAAATTTTTTTTCTTTCTTTATTATTATTTTTTTTAATAATGGTGGGCACTGGGTGACTAACCTTTCACTATAACAAAGCCAGAAATTGCTACTCATTTGTTGTTACCCAGTGGGCACCTGTGTACCAAGTCACAGAGGTGAGTAGCATTACCCATGCTATTTATAGGGTGGTACCACAAACCTGTTTATAGGGTAAACCACGTTCATACATCATCTCAGAAGAAAGGACATAGAAAAGGAAACATCCATGCCCTTAGTAGGATTTGTACCCAGAACCCACATCTCATTAGTTAGGAATGCTAACCATTCAACTATCGGTCACCGTTTGTTTGAAAAACTAATTATAAATACAAAATATTCCCTATTGTGTGAATGTTGTATTATTGTTATATTCCTTTGGCAGTTAATTTTTTATGATTAAAATGATAATTAAATACCCGATTATGTCTTATAGATAATTATTTGTTTTTAGTCAGTCTAGAAAAACATTGCTCTAGAAAAAAATTGTTTTTTGTTTTTATTTTCAAAAATTCCGTTTTTTATTATTCAAACATTTTTTTCAGTTATCATTAGTTTATAATAAAGAAAGTGTTTGATATCTAAAATGTTCCCAAATTTAACATGCTGTTAGTAAAAATTTAATTATCAACTTGAGGCTATTTTTATTTATTAAAATAAGTGTTATTGTTTTTCTTTTTAAATGTACCCAATTTAGAAAATGCAGTTTTTATTTTTAGGTACAACAGTTCATATACGTTACTAGACTCACCAGATGTAAGTTTGATTCTTGTATATTTGAATAAACTTATAATGAAATTAATTTTACTCAAATTAAAAGTTTTTAAGATTTTATTTTGCTTTGAATGGTCAAAATTAATGTTTATTTAATTGATAGTTTTGCTTATGTATCATGAAGTATGTATGCATAGCTTTTATGTATTATCTCATTGACCATTATGCTAAAAAATTATTAAATGTTACATATTTTTTCTAGAATGAGAAAAAATAGAGCAATTAACTTATATCTTCATTGAAAGAAACAGATGAAAACATTACTTTTAATTCATATTTCAATTTTAATTATAAATTTAAAAATTGTATACACTAAATTTAAAATTGTAAAACACAGCAGAAATATAACAAAAAGTATCAAGTATAAAGGTCAGTAAATTGCTGGCATTTATTTGGCTACATATTTCTATAAAATAGAAATAGTTGATGAGATAATTCATCAGGTTTTCAACAAAAAAAATTAAACTTAACTAATTATTAATTTGATTTTTCTAAATTATTTCATAATTATGTTGCTATCAATTTTGTGATTATTAGACATTTTCTCCATTTTTAAATATAAGAATTGTATTTTACTATTGGATTACTTCTCATAAAAGTTTGAATTTTAAAACAATTTTTCTTTTCCCTGTTTAAAAATGTTTTTATTTCTGTATTGCAGTTTATAATGTTATTAGTCATATCAAATGTTTATCTACTAGTGAAAATAGAATTATATTACTCAGCTACAATTTAAACATTTTATTTTGTATTGAAAAAAATGTAATATTTTGATTTACTTTTAATTATTTTTAATTTAGAAGTTAGGGTTAGAAATATATTTCCGTAGATATAAACATAAAACAATGGTTATTCTTATTAAATTTATTAAATATAGATTTACTAATTACACTAAAAATAAATTTTATTCAAATTTTTATTGTTGATCATTTATTATTAATCTTTCCTCGATTACATTGATATCATCCTGGATTCCTAAATTACATGATTAATTATATTAACTTGATGAAGTTAAAAAATTATTTTTCATTGATTGATGAATTTGGAAATTCCAGATTAGAATTCCTTGGTAGTAAAATCAGTTGACTATAGCATATTTTCCTTGCATAATTTATATGTGTTCTGTATAATGCTTTTTTATTTTATAAAAAAAGATAAAATAATCTTATTTAGATATTTTATTATATCATTGGGTTTTGAAAATACTTCAGTTCATTATTTGAAATCTACTTTAAGTTCTGCATTCTTAATGTATGCAATTATATTTGTTTTAGAAAGTGTTTCTATATCAAAACTTTTTTGTTTTTACACTTTTTCAATATTTTATACTCATAAATCTATAATAATCAATGTTCATTATTACATCAATAATTTTCTATCTAGTTTAAAACCTAATTAATATTTGCTTTTAATTTTCAAGTTTAATTCTTTTGTCCGTTGGTGGTTTATAATGGATGAGTTTGGTTCCACTATAAGGCATGCTGAAGATCCAAAATTTGTTATTGTGCCATTTTATTATATACCAGACACAATTACATATTCTTTGGTATATCCAATAGTTCCGGTATATGAAGGAGGTAAATGCTTTAATCATACTTTTATTATTTTCCTCAGTGTAATAAGTAGCCTTTTTAAATTTTGAAATATTATTTATGAGTTATCATGAGATTAGGTATAAGCAGCTATCAAAAAAATGATAAGGTAAGGGTAATGTGAATATTAAAATATTATAATTAAAATTTTTCACCACATAATATTTTCTCACTATTATAAAGACTAAATTTAATTTTTTTTAATTTGAAATATTTTTTAATATAAATAGTCCTAAATAGCTAATATTCTGAATCTGAAATGTTTTTAATGCAAATAAATAACATTGGAGCATCAAAGCCATTTATTAAGTTAACAGGTATTCATTATTTAAATAAGAAAAAAATGTCAAATGAAACAAAATATGTAAATAATTTATTAATTTTATAGTTTTTATGAATTAGATTAAACATATTTTTATCATGTAATCAAATTTATTTCCAAATTCATTCAAATATTCATACATTAAGCTACAAATATTAATACTGCTGTCTATGAAAATTTTTCTCAGAATTCAATACACACTAGATATTGAAATGTTTTACAACAGCCTTTGGTTAAGCAGTCATGCTTTACAATGTAAAAATGTGTGTGACAGAATTTAAAATAGTCTTTTATAAAAATAAATATATAGGTATTTTGGAACTGATATGATTTATTAGAAAAAAGTTATTATTAGGGAGATCCTCTATATTTAAAAAATTCGCATACAGGCCAGTCTATATTCTAATGAGTTATTTTAAAAAATCTTCAAAAAATGCCTTATCCTTTATTTAATTCAATGTACTTTTTTAAATTTAATAACTTTGAAAATGAATTAAAAAATCATTTTTAAGTATAGAAATTATTAATAATATTAAGATTAATTATTATAGTAAAATTTATATTGTATTGTAGAATTTACAAATTAATCTGCATAACTTTCATAAAAAAGGAAAATACTTCTGTATTTCGTGAATTTGATTCAATATAATTTCAATTATAATAGCTTACTGTCTATGCTCTGAATTTATTTAATGATTAATGAAAATGGTAATCATCTTTATTTTAAAATGCTGAAAACTATCTTTAAAAATGAATCATTTATTAATGTATTTGATGTGGGAATGTTTTTCACTATAAATTAAACATAATATTTTAGTAGTTATGTAACTATGATTCTGATTTGTAAATTTTTTATACAATTTGTAGAAACTGCTGTATTTTCTTGTGTATAATCCACAGCAGTGATACTCAAAGCTTTTTTCTTTTCCAAGTAAAGGGAAAAGCAATATATAATCTGTTGGAACATATAATCCATTCCCATAAAATGTATCAATATTTAAATATTAACTTTTAAAATGAAGGTTGTAAACATTTTGAAATAAAATGTTTTTGCTTTGTTAAATGAATTATTTTTGATTTGCTCATTGGATACATTTCTTTTGTACTATACATGTTTTGTTTTTCACTTTACCTTGTGGTGTTTTTCACCTTACCTTGTGGTAAAAAATGGTACTTATGTTGCCATTTTTTATTTGCCTTCTCTATAACTTTTAATTTAAAATTTTCCATGTAACTTGGATACTTTCACTTCCAAATGATATACAAACTTAAATATTTTCAGAATGAAACAGCTCAAATCAAAACAAAATTGCAAAGTGATGCAAGACAATGTAATATCTTTCCGAGAAAATCAATTTGTACTCAGAGAAATTCGTTATTGATGTAGTTTGTATAACACAATGTGAAAGCTTTCATTATCATTTTTTATGTATTTTACAAAACATAAAATAGCATTTCCTTCAAAACTTAACTGTAAACTTTACATATTTAATGTAAAGTTAATATTACATATTAACTTTACATTACTGCAATAGCGTATATTGCAGAGGTTTTTATCAGATTATCTGTAATAACATATATTGCACACAGCAAAATTCAAAACTTTTTAACACGTTATATGCGGATCATTTACAGGAAAGTACAGTAATTGCTTTTTATTTTTGTAATTATTTTAGAAAATTGCTATATACTGATCAATTTGATGTTTATCAATTATTGTTGTTTTTAAATGTTTTGTTCTTTATTTAAGATGAAGTCACAGTTTGCTTTCCGAGATTTAAAAACTCTTTGTCTGAAGAAATGAAAAAAATTTTAAAATATCCATGGGAAAAATGTGATTTGTCTAACATAGATTTTAACCAGTCAGAACCAGATTTTGAGTATTTAACTGTAAGTTTGTATTTCATGTTTTTTATTGTTTTAAATTTTAAATTAAACATGAAATTTTTATTTATTTATTTATATTTACGCTTCATGTATGGATGTTTTTATAAAATAACTATGCTGTAGTTTTTTCAAATCATTGCATCTGCATTTTCTCACTGATTTTGTCCAAATTTTTTGTTTGTGGATTTGACCTGCATATCACTCTGGAATCATTTTTTACCCTTGGGTATTAATTAAGCCAGGTCTATGATTTAAAATACACTGCCCAACATTGAAAATATAACACCAAGAAGGAGTGGCCAGAATATTGTGCAAATTTTAGGCTAGATGCACATTAACAAGTTATGCAAATGATGGGAAATGTTCAGCTCTCCAGCTCACATAGGATAAGATATAAGGTGAGTAACTGACAAAGTAAGCAATATTTGCACCATTATTGCTGCTTGGAAAATAGTTGTAAGTTTGTTCTTGCCTTAAAGGAGTCCTGTAATTGCAGTGAATACCAGGTCATCATTTATGGAGCCAGCTCCTGCAGACAGACGAGTTTACAAGTGGCATGGTGATCAGACTGAGAAATACTGGTTGGTCCTTACACCAAATTGCAGCTGACAGACACCTGGATGCATCCACAGTACACCATCTGTGTAAAGGTGGTTGGAACAGGGATCTGTAGAATGTTTGCATAGTGGTGGTGCAGACGAGTGACGTCATCACATATGGATTGACATGTCTGACAGGAAGTGGTGGCGGCCCCACAAAGCGTATCTACTGAAGTTTTGCAGAATATGCAAGAAACCCTGAATGCTCCCATATTGAGCAGAACTATTTGGTCAGTGTGCTTGCCAGATCTCTCACCAATCAAACATGTTTGAGTTGTGATTGGATACCATTTACAGACCCTGCCACTGCCTCCTTAAGATGTATTTTGGTAAATGATTTACAGGGAATGGAAAGTCATTCTTCGGGATGATATCTGTACTCTCATTGACTCTGTGCCTAGACGTGTTGCTTTGTATATTGTTGCACACGTGTTGTTACAACCTATTGACCCGATCCTTTTCTCGCTCTGTATTATGCATATCATTTTAAAATACAGATCCCTTGTTTGTTGCTGTATATCTCAGCTTGCTGAGTTTCATCATTTTCCGGCAGTTCCTACTTGGTGCTGCATTTTCAAAATAGGAGCGTGTAGATTCCAAACTGCTACAAACATCCATGCTAAAATTAAGAATAAACAAATCTGCTTAAGAGAGATTAATGTATAAAGAAACTTTTTTCTTGAATTTTATATACTTTTTACCATCAATGTTTATTCAAAGGCTATAGAACTGCTTGTCACGAAAGAAAGAATAAGCTTGGGTTAGGAGATAATTAACTGCTTTTATTTTATTCTATCTGGCTGTCAGAAAAATTGATGTTATTTTCTCAGTAGGAGAGAAAAGTACTTTAAAAATTATGTGAATGGTTTCTTCTTCTTAGAGTTGGGTTTGTATTATATTGGGCACATCTGCTTTTATCAGCATTTTGTACTATTAATGTGAATGGTTCGATGCATTAATAAGATAAAGCATTTAATTCTAACTTGCTTGAATTTTGATACTCTCGTTTACAACCATATTTAATAACATCGAAATAAAACTGTAAGGAAGGCTTTAAAAATCTATTAATGTTTTACTTATTAATGGTTTCATTACTTGATTAATAGTTGAAAAATCTGTTTATTCATACCTTAGTTGAATTTCCATTTTTAATTATCCAATCATTTATTCAAATATTTTCTCAAGAGCTCCAGTTAGTATATGGGTGATAGTAATATTCTATTAACAGTATTTTCCATGTTTAAGAAAATTTTAAAGAAATTGAATTTTTTTGCAAATTTTTTTCTCAAATATTATATTTTTAAATATTTAAAAAAAAAATTTCTGTGAGTTCTCAAGCAGGCCTAAGTTTTAAACTGAATGATTGCCACTGTAGTTGTCAGTTGAATATAATTCATTGGTTTAATTTCTAACATTAATGTGCTTATTTCTACTAGTTTGGAGTCCATTTAAAACTGAAGGCCCCAGTTGAGTTAATCTCAGTTGAATTATGAAAAAAGACTTCTGCAGAACAACTAAATTTAATTGGTTTCATGAAATTATGTTTGGTTTTGTTTGATTATCACATTTAAAAAGAAAATTATTTTGATAATTTAAATTTGTGTATAAGAGTAGGTAACATAATTTTAAAATTATGATTAACTGTTTGCTCAAATGTTACACATTAAGCATATATTATAACTATATATATATTATATATATATATATATATATATATATATAATATATAAAATTCTCGTGTCACAGTTTTCGTTGCCATACTCCTCCGAAACGGCTTGACCGATTTTGATGAAATTTTTTGTGCTTATCCAGTATCTATGAGAATCGGCCAACATCTATTTTTCATCCCCCTAAATGTTAGGGGTAGTACAACCCTAATTTTTTTTTTATTTTTTTGGTTAGTTCTGTAAGTTCCTAATAGATGGCGGTTTAGCATCTAAGTTGCACAGGTATTCGGCAGATGGCGACGTGTTTATTTTTCTAGATTATACCATCTTCGAGAAAATTATCGTGCGCGCGCAAGCGCGTGGTTAAATATAGAATTTACATATATTTTCATGATGTATAATGATACTATAACAATTTTTCATGAATCATTTTCATAATTATACTTTGTATTGTGTTATTATTGTGCAGTATTCAGTTTGAATATTTTTAATATTATAAATAGTAAAATAAAATTTTATTTATTACTGTTTTTCTCTACTAATTTTCATACCACCTCGAAAATATGTAAGTATTTCTTGATAGCCTTTTATTATTTTTTATTTTTATTTTATAATTTGATAATTATTAATTTATTCAGTAGAACATTTTGATCTAATTTATTTATTCAAATGATAAATTCTTTTAATTTTTTTTATTTCAGTATAATGCCGCGGAAAAAATTTTTAGTTTTAATATAATTTAAAATTAAAATAATAATAGTTCGATGTCAATGTTATCTACCTCATTTATAACAATTTATTTTTAGATGTCTTTAATTTATATAGTATATTTTATAAGAGTAAGTCACTGATTACAAACTATAATTTAATATAAGATGAATAAAATGTAAATTCAGAAAGTATATGTTGATTTGTGCTTAATTTCAAAATTTCGATACTTTACCTATTACTATTAAATTTTGGTGAAACGTTTTATTTTTAATCTCCTATGAATGAACCTATTCTAAATTTTTTTAGAAAATATTAATTTGATTGAACCCAAGAATTAGTAAAAAATTGATTTAATGTATTTTAAAAACTCAGCCACTGCAACGCGTGGCTGGGTCAGCTTGTATATATATATATATATATATATATATATATATATATATATATATATATATATATATATATATATATATATATATATATATATATATATATATATATATATATATATATGTATATATATATATATATATATATATATATATATATATATATATTATACTTCTATGTAGTGTATAAAATCATTTATTAAATTAAAATATTTCCTATAAGAGATTATAGTAATAGTTAAGAAATTTAGATTTTCACTGAAAATGTTATAAACTATATTGCTTCATTATAAAGTTGCTGATTATTTTATTTAATTTTTCTGTATTATTTATCAAATATCATCAAATTATACCTACAAATATTTATTATGTTAGACTAATTCTGATTGTAGGTGGTACATATAATTATTTGAATACCGAAATTTGGACTTATATTCTAAATTTTCTGTGATGTAACTTTTCTGCAAAATCTTAAGTTATACAAATAGTTAAATGATCATTTAATGTCATGTTTGTAATTTGGTATATTTTTGTGTGTTTGAATGAAGATTTTGTATGATAATTAAATTTTTGTATTAATGTACTCAAATTATTAATTCATTTTATTTAAGCTTTAATAAGCATTAGTAATAATTTGATATTTATTCAAAATAATTTTTTGGTTCCTTTACAGTCTGGTCGTATCATTGAGGAACTTCCTGATATCAATGTTGAGATCCCATCTCTTTCTGAAATAAAAAAAATAAAAGTTTATACAGATTATCCTGATGTTTCTGAACATTTAAGTCTTTCTCGTTTTTATTTCACTAATGATAAAAGTGAGGCGCATATTTTGTGGTTATCGGAAAGAGTATGGAATTATAGGTAGGTAAACAATCACTCTGGAAAATTTTTCTGACTTAAAATTTGCATCTGAATAGTGTATAAACTAGTCAATTCTGAGTTATTCTATTGTTTGTGTTCATTTTGGCCTAATTACTTAATACCTGAGTTTGTACTAACTTCTGCTATGTATATTTTCAAATCTAAATAACTGTTAGATGAGTTATATGTGTAATCTGTATTATAAAACTTGATTTATTGTACAAAAGATTATAAATTTCACCTTGATATAGGGCTCTTTGCTATGACAGTATTGTATAACAATTATCAATTTAATGTAAATTTCTTACTGGAAAAGTTTTAGGTTTATTGTGAATTAGTATTCATGCCTTCTAAAATGCATAGATGATTAATTTTTTAATTTTATTTTGCAGTAAGCATTTATTATATTTTTTAATGAACAGTTAATTTGGTTCACAAGCACTTTTGCTTATTAATTGAAGAGAGTACCCAATAATATTCAGATCACATTGCATTTGATTATTTTAGCATGTTTTGTGCTTTTATTGCTATTTAAAAATAATCTGTTTAATATTAAATATAGATTTTTATACATATTTTATTCTAAGAATTAAAGCTTGCATTTAATATTTATCTTATAAAATTTACATATTATTCAGAATTTTCTTATACTGTTCTAGGCATATTAAGAGACTTGCCTTTTAATATAATTTTGTAGTTTCCTTAAAAATATACTTTATACTTAGAAATAGCTTACAGTCTATGAATATTCAAAAATACTTCTATAATATAGTAAACTGCTTAATTTTGAATTAAAATTAATCACATGTGTATATGCTAATGTGCAGGTTTATTTATTCATGACAGAAAAAATATTTTCCAATCTTTTATATTTATTATTATTATTGTAAAAGTCTATAGAACTTTTCTTTATGTGAGTTATGTATATTAATTTAATTAAATGAAATATCCACCTATAATTCATCACAAAATGTACTTAATTAGATAGCTTGAATATTTCAAAACGGGAAAAGATTTCCTTGCATTTGAAAAGTATGTATGCATTAAAATTATATTGTGTAAAAAAATGTTCCCACACTTTTTTTTTGGTTGATCATAAATTGAAAGTATTTTTTGATGTTTCCATCTGGGAAAAATACTTAATAACAAATATCAAGCATGGCTTTTATCAAATAAAGTGAATAATTATATTATGAAAATACATAAAGTCTTTGTCTCAGATTTTATGAGTAAATTTTCCAATAAGCATTCCCTTGAGCTAATTTATTTATTATTAATTTTATTCCTTAAATTATTTTTAGGTTGCTTGCTGAAACTCCAAACAACACATTTTATGTCAATCAGTTCCCATCAGAACAAGTATTGATCAACAAGGACTTATTAGCTGTTGTTTGTCGAAGATCTTGTGAAGGTCCAAACTTTGATATGTTAACTTTAAACTCTTATCCCAAATGGTTGCCAACTACTTTTAGTTTGTTAACTGAGCTGCCAAAATTTGTTTCCTATTTTCAAAATAGAGAAAAGAGGTATATTCTTTTACAATTAATTTTTTGTAACATATATTAAGCTTAGTGACTTTAATTGTTTTGAAAATTTTTAAAGTAATATTGTGAAATCTGAGATATATTCTTAAAAATTTAAGATAAATTTATTGAAAATATGATAAAATATCATAATTTAATATATATGTAACTTAATGATAATTTTTTATTTAATATGTTTGAGGGTGAGACTAAGATTTATAAATTTGTTTCAAAAGCTCTTAATATCTTCTTATTATATATAAATAGTTAAAGGATTAAAATTGTTCATATAAAATATTTTTGAAGTTTTAAGAAATTTATTTTTTATAATAATTTTTTTATTAGTGTACAATCTTCAGTATATCTTTGTATCCTTCATAAAATCCTTCAGTGCATATTTATAATATATAGTTTAAGTATTAATAAAGTAGAAGAAACATTACAATTTTTATTGTTATGTTCATAGAAAAATATTAATGTTGAAAGAAAAGTGCTTTTTGTTCAAATAATTTATTTATATATCTTAGGTTAATAAGTATATTTTTATATTTTATATTTTTATATTATATTTTATAAAAATATAAAATATATTTTTATATTTTAGGAATTTGGATAATACTTGGATATGTAAACCGTTCAATTTAGCCAGGGGCTTAGATGTCTTCGTAACCAATAATTTGGATCAAATAATTCGTCTAACTGAATTGAGACCAATGGTAGTTCATTTTTTTTTAAATATTTAAAATTCTTAAGAAAATTTTTATGAAAGATAAGTTATAGAACTTCAATAATTTACATCTAAAATTTGTTAAATAAGGAGTTTAATTAAATTCAAAATATTTGAAATATCAGTGTTAGTAATTGCTGATTAATATTCAATGAAATAAATGCAATATGTAATAATAATGGTTTTTATTATAAAATTCCTTCATATTATTATATATATATTTTGTGTATTCCTGTAAATATTTATAAATACTAATTTATTGTCTTATTTTTAAACATAGAAAGGTAGGTAAAAAATGTTCATCCTTAATCTTGTTTAACTTTAAATGATGATTCATTATCAAAGCATGCAAAAAATTAACTTTGTCCTTTTATTATATTCATAAACATGTATTTTATTATAACTAAAACAATAAACTTTTTTTTTGAAAATATTATTTAAAACTTAAAAGAAAGTTTTTGGTGTATTCATACAATTTTATTTTACAATTTCATATTTTCTAGTGTTTCTTATGATACTAGATAATTCTCATTGCTAATTCTGTTTTATATATTCCAAACTTTTTTTTTTTAAATTGTTAATACAAAAGTGTGTTTTGCAAAATTCAATTTTTAATGTTTTCAAAAAATTACTTCTGAAAACATAAAATTAATTTATGGTCAGAAAATTATTAGTATTTCGTAAATAAATTCACTGATTTTTAGCAGTGTTTTGAGTTTTAATGGTAGTTAAAATGAGAATTCTGTAATAAGTTGTTAAAGGGTCGTTATTTGGTAATTAATTTTATTCTAAAATAGGATCTTTTTAATTTGATTTTTGTATAAAATTATTGAGAACTAAATATTAAGAAAATATGAGGCTGAAAAAAATACTCATTTAAAAGAGTTGAAGTGAAAAGTTAACTTTTTTAACTGATGGAATATTTTAAGTATTTTTTTTTTCTTGCTGATTAAAGCTGAATGCCTTGTTTTTTTTTTCTGTAGATTGCTAGTAAATACATCACTGATCCAGTTTTATTTCCAATAGAAGATAAAGGCTTATTCAAGATGGATTTTCGTTTCATAGTTTTATTAAAGAGCATTCAAAATTTTGAACTCTTTATCTACAGAAGATTTTGGTTAAGATTTGCTAATAAGTGAGTGTTGTACTCAGCTTACTTTTTTCATATTTTTCAATAATGTAATGAATGGCTTAAGGGATTACTTCTTCATTACTACTTACTTACTTTATTAAAGTATGATGGTAATTGTTGGAATAAGTTACATTAAACAGTTATGAGAAAATGCATTTTTCTTGGTAGTGTTTGAAAATGCTTAATTAAACATTTTATTTTTATATTAATACTGTGTTTCCCAAAGCAAACATTTTGCTTGATGTCTAATTATTTTTTCTTTTGGAAATATATTCCTTACATTTTTAAATTTTTATTTATAGATTATTAATGAATTCTGATATCAATTTACTTCAGTAGTGATGTTTCGTATGTGTAGAAACATTTTCATTGCAGTTACAATAAATCTTTTAATCAAATTCAGGGCTAACTTACAAGTTTAAAACATTATTTCAAAATTGTATATAAAAGACACATTGTGTTTTATATAACAATTTTTCATAACATTCTATTGAATTTTATTTCTAAAAATGTTAATAGTAGCTCTGCAGAAACTAATAAAAATTAAACTACTAAAATGTAAATGGGAAAATTTATGTGTATAAATTTTATATTTTTTCTTGTGAACTTTTTTGATCTAATTATATTTAGCTATATGAACATAATTATTTATAAATAGTTGATGTTTCTTTTTCATTTATAAAGGAATCTGCTGTTATTAAAATTTCTTAAATCTTTCTTAGCTGCATAATATTTATTGTCTTTGTTTTTACTTTGTTGAATTAAAAAATGTAGAACTTAAATTGATAAGATTTTGTTGTGTTTCTGTGTATAGGCACATATGTAATTTTTTGTCTGCAAATTTTAGGCCTTTTTCACTTGATGATTTTGATGACTATGAGAAACATTATACTGTAATGAATTACGGTGACTATCCTTTGCACCAGGTAAGTTAATTGTTTTAGAATAGATTTTTAATGTTAGAAATATGAGTTTTAATAACTGAAAATATTATGTGTTTTTTTCCAGATGTATTGTCATGATTTTATTGAAAAATTTGAAGCTTACTATGGATCTTATAAATGGAAAGATATTGAAGTATGTGTACAGAGATAAAAAATTTTTTTATTAAATTGTAATTCTCCGAAAAATGTTTTAATTTTAATTAAATAAAATTTTTAGTAAAAGAAATGTATATTATTTCAAAAATTTTGTTTTTAAATTGTTATAAATTATTAATTTCTTACAAGATCATTTTTGTGCTGCCTGAACTAGCCATGTTTTTCTTAGCCATAAAACTGACAATGACTATTTGAAAAATTGAAAAATTTTAATTAAAAAAACCAACACAGTATATGTGAGTTTATATATTAAAATAAATATGTGGATTTTTCTGTTTATATATATTTCAAAAAGTCAACATTTTAATATACTTAAAAATAACTATTTTTAGTTTTTTAAACTCTTGTGTAAAAAGCTTCTTTAAAATAATAATAGACTTATTTTAGTCCGTCAAAAAATTTTCTTAAAACATGTAAATCAATCTATTTCAATATAATCAATACTTTTTTAAATCAATATATTTTTTAATTTAAATTACTTTTTGAAGTTAAATTGTTATTTCATAATTTATCATTTCTTATTTAAACTAAAAACAATTTTTGAACATTGAGAAAATCTATCACAAAACTGGTTAAATTATTTGTTTATTGTTTTTATTTTTAAATTTATGCAGTAATTAGAATATAAAATTACAATGAATTGATAAATTTTAGTGAGTCGATTTTTCATAAACACACATTATAATAAAACAATAAGAAAAATAATTTATGGAGAAAAACCCTGCCAATTTTTTGTTAAATAAATATTTAATTAAAACCATAAATTATTAAATTTTTTAGTTAAAATTCAATGCACTGATTATATTTGATGGAAATGCATGTTAATTTATTTTTCTTTTTATTAAGAGTAATCCAAATATCTTTGAACTATACTGGTCTCTGATTTCAATATGAAATGAAAAATTAAAAGTGATTCCTGCTCAATTTCAAATTACAGTAGTTTTTGAAATATGTGGGAAAAAATTTTTGAAATATTTTAAAGGAAATACTATTATTCTTTGGTTGTTGTTAACACATGTGTTTAAAAATTATATAGGGTGAATGAAAAGCCTTATAAGATTTCTTTTAACTGTTATTAATCTTTTCATTATCAAATATATTTATTAAATCACCATTTAAGTTTTTGCTTTTTTAGAATTTTAGTGTTATATGAAATATACAAATAATGATTAGATTGATGAAAAATACTGTTTTTGATATTTTGTTCAAAGGCTCATTTTTATTTTATTTTATATTAAAAATTTTATTTTTTTTAATTAACTACTGTCCTTACTATAACTCATTTAGTAAATTTCAGTTAATTTTTTATATTAAATTTCAATCTAACTAGAAATATTAAGGAACTTTTATATTTTATTTAGAACTAGATGAATCATTTTTAAATAAATAGGTATAATGATTGCAAATGAAAATTATAAATATTGTATGGATGATAAATATTAGTAACATCTTAAGGTATAACTTTAGCTTTTTGTCAATGTTAAGTAAAAATACAATGTAAACTGTACTGAAAATAAAAGGTTGAAGAAGACATCTTCAATTTTGAAATCAAGCAATAAATCATTTCTAAACTGCTAATCGAAAGTATATAGATGCCCAATTATTGTTCAATTATTTCACTTTAATGATATGTAGTAAATGTATGATAAAATTATTACAATTTATTACATATATATCATTTATTTTTAATTCATAAAGGAGAAATTTATGTTGTTTATAGCCAACAATTATGAGCCAAATGCTATTTTGTTCATTTAATAATTTAATGTTTTGAATTTAAAGGCAGACATCCATAAAATGATTAAAGAGATTTTCATAGCTGCTGCAATGAAAGAACATCCTGCTGGAATAGGTGCTTACAGCGGATCTCGGGCTATATATGGATTAGATGTCATGTTAGAATGGGATCGCAGTCAAGAAGGTAATCATTGTGAATTGTAAATTTCTTTTTATATTATATATTTTTTGCTGCTAATTATTGCTTTAAGCACAGATACTTTTTTAAAAATTGTAATTAAATTAATTATTTATTCAAATTATTATTAATCAAATGTAAATCTTATGTTACTAATTATGATTTTAAAATCTAAGTAAACTTTGTTTCTTTACTTGCCCTAAAAAAATTTCAGTATTGTCAAGAAACTATTGTATCTAATTTTATTTTAACTAAACTAATACAATTTTTTTAAATAGTCACGTAATGCACAAAAAATTACTATTACTATTGTATTATTTTCGAATTAAAATATTTAAATAAAACATCTTTATTTAAGTATTTATAATTTCAACTGAATTTTTATAGTAATACAAAATACCTTTTAATTTTGTATTGTTCATTATACATTGTATTGTAATTGATGAAGGTAGTAATTAATATTTACCAATGAGTTTTATCTAAAGACAGAAATACTTGTTTCAAGATACTTTAACAGTATCAAAATCGTTGATACATGCTGAAAATAAGCAAAAATTTATGGCAAAAATCTACATATTTACATTTTAGAAGTCTTAAGGATTTTATAATTACAAAATTTAAAATCATTGAGATTCTTACTATTTGCACATTAATTATTTATTTTATTTTTTCTTTTAGAGAAAGTACTAAAGTTTAAAATACATTTTTTCAACCTCATTCTTGTAAATTGTGTTTTTTAATATATCAATTTATCTGTATAAAAAATTATACAATTTTTTTTTTTTTTTGTGAAAGTTGTAAAGATTTTCATTTTTATTATTAGTAGTTGGCTTTCTTTTCTTTAAAATCTGCTACTACTTGAAAAAAAAATTCATCCTTCTGTATGCTTAAAATTAATTATAACTTTGATTGAGAGAATATTATAAAATTATATATTTATTTTTATATTTCAGTCCCTTCTATGACTCCCATGATAATTGAAGTAAATTGGATGCCTGATTGTAAAAGAGCATGCCAGTACTATCCTGACTTTTATGATGATGTGTTTAGTGTTTTGTTTCTTGATGAAGTCGATGATAAAAATGTTTTACAACTTTGAATATGCTTGAAAATAAATGTGTGTTAAAAAAATTTAACATTTTTTCCAAATTAATTGTATCAAATTTATTAGTCAGTATACATTTTAAGACTATTAGTTTTCAGTAGTATTTTTATTAAAATATGTTATTGAACCATTTAATACTGTTTTATTTTAATTTGTAGAAGAATGGAAAACATATTTCAAATGCAATAGGTATTTTCAACATTTTTTTATTAACAAAAACTATTAACATGTACGGAAAAAAATGAATATTTGCAAAATTTGTAAATTGAATTAACATTTTGTAAGATAAAAATACTTCTTTATAATTCTAACAAGCTAGGTTAAAAATCATTTATTAAGTAAAATTTTTAAAAACAACAATTTCAGATATTTTTTTTTTCATTTATACAATATGTAAGAAAATAATTTCAATTTTATTAACCATTTTGCCCAAAAAAATGAAACAATCTGCAAATTTTAATTTAAGAAATATACTAGTGCTAGCAGTACATGAAAACCATATTTTTTTTATTGAATTGTATTAACATTCTATAAAAATTTGCTGTCAAAAATATAAATTTATTTTGCTTTAATTACTGTACATAACATTGTTATAAATATTGCAAAAGAAATTATTTTTTTGCTGACTTCATTCATTCAGTTAAACTGGCTTCAATTCAATGATTTGTGAATTTATACTTTTATAAGCGTAGGTATTGTAGCTTGAAATCCATTTTAAACCCATCATGAATTAGTTTGTAATTAGACATGTGAGAATACTATAAAGAGCAACAAACAAACAATCCCTTCAATGTAACCTACCTACAAGGAAAAGTTAATTCCTAAAAATGGGTAAAATGTGGTAGACTATCTCCTGTTAACTTATTGAATAGCTGTGGAGTTTTATAATCTAACTGGCTGCAATTTTTTTAAAAGCAATAATAAAAAATCTTATCTTTGAATAATTTAAAATTGTGTTTTAAAAAATATTGATAAAAGGAGTACTTTTCTACTTGAAAGTGGATCAAGTGTTATGGTATCGACATCATTGTCAAACATGAAATTTGACATGCAATTAGCATTAAAAAAAATAAACTGCTGAGAATTTCTTATAATTGAGTATGTTGATAACATTTTAATTAAATATGAAATATGAAGAAAGTTTGAAATATATTAATGTAAAATTTCGTAACCACATTAATCTGAAGTTATGCATTTGTTTATTTGCTTTAGTCTATGTGTGCTTGCATAATTTTAAAGATATCATTTGAATTCAACATAATCGAAAAATATCAGAAAATGTAATTAAAAGGGTTAATAAGAATTTTCTTAGGTATTATACAAAATTTAATAACTTTGTATAATACTTTAAAAAATTCTTATAATAATTTTTAATAAAAATGTTTTTAATTATTGGTATTAGGGAGTTGATTTTCTATTTCCATTGTAAATTTCTTATATAATTTATGATTTCTTAAAATATTTATGATAAAAATGTATTCCCCATAATTACAATAAAAAGTTTAATTTAAAATCAATGCCAATATCTTAACTGGTACAACTTTATGAAAAATTCAATTTTCAAAATTCCTTGCTAATTTCAGGAGTTTTTCCATCTTCTCTCTTTCAGTGGCAGCAAACTTTAATAATTCTACTGTTTCAAAAGTCTGTAAAAAAGTAAATTTCATTTTTGAATAAAATGTTTTATTTTCAATTGATTCATAGGTAACAATTATAAATTTGAAATACAGCAAAAATGAAAAAAGAAGTATGTTATTTTTAAAAATATTTATATATTTAAGATGTATTATCAGTTATCAAACAATGTGATATTAAGTAAAGAAGTTTTTAAAATATTTCAAAATTTTATTCTTGTGTCCAATATTATTTACATAATTTATGTTTTCTAAAAAAAAATGTTTGAAGTGTGAAATATTAATTATAATTTTCAAACATTAAGTAAAAAGTATACTGTTAAAATAGTTGTAACAAATTTAATCAATACTTAGACTGATAATTAATATCAAATAAAACATCCAAACCAATATCTCTACTCACACCAATATATTCATGTCTTGTAAAACCAGTAAAGGGATAAAACTCCAGAAATCATGGAACATTGTCCCTACATATTGCCGTAGCTCAATAGGCCTCCACTTTTTGCTAGCTTCAATATTTTTTTTATTTAATTGCGAATTTTTCATATATATGAATTCTAAAAGCACCAAATAAGTAAAATTATAGTTTTCTACCCTGAAAAGATGAAAAGTTTTTGAATCAATGAAATTGATCAAAATTTTGAATTCCAGTATTATTACTGATTACTGTAAAAAATAAAGAATTAAATTTTTTTCTAAAATTCACATGATTGTTCTTAATGCAAATTATATTTTCTTTCTCATCTTAATATTCAATCATGAAAATATTTCATCTTTCTATTCAGTAACACATTGATTTGATTATCACCTTTTAAATGCATGTTTTGCTGTGATTTAGAATTCATTTTAAGCTATTCTCATTTGCAAAAGGTGACGATAGATCAATAAACCAAACTATTTAAAACACCATAAAAATATTAAATAAAACAATTACCACTGACTTATAATTTCTAAAAATATAAACTATAATAGTTCTTCTTCTTCTTCTTAAGGTTGGGTTTGTATGTCATTGGGCACCTCTGCTTTTATCAGCATTTTGTACCATTAACTCCAAACCCAATGTTTCCTAGTTCCAGTTGCTCGGGTCACCCACTTTATTAATAAAGTCTGATAACCCTTTAATGGAGCCTAGGTGTAACTCTCTAGTATGGATGATGCCTAAAGAAGTTAATCTAAGGAGGGCAAGAGCCTCGCATTCATAAATGATATGCTCTGCCGTTTCCTCTTGCGTTTGACATTTCCAGCAGATAGGGTCTTGCTGAAACAGTCCCATCTGGTCAGAAAGTCAGTCATGCTAGGGATAGCTTCCTGGCTTTCACCAGAAGATGGTTTGGAGGTCATTTCTACCTCAAGTAAAAGATTCATTACTGGCCCTTTACAAGATTGCCTCTGAGTTCCCTTGTCTTTTTCAGCAAGGTCTACTTCAGAGGCATCACCTGCAAATGCAGAAAGATTTGTTATTTCTTGTGTCTTTTCAGCCACAAGATAACAATTAATAAGCTCAGGTAATATAAGTCCACCCAGCATTGCCTGAGATACTGGGCAAGGCAAATTACTCTAGAAGTTTGCCAGGCAACTAGAGGCTCCGTTAAGACACCAATACCGCGGTGCCAATTAGCCCTAGGCACGGATCGCATAACACCAGGGTTTACGGGAGCTGGTTCGCGGCCTCTTATTCTATATTCAAGGCTATCCTGTCATTCCTACAGGACGTTCGGCGATCCACCACCTGCCGACGCGCCTGGTGGCTAGCTCAAGCCCCAGAGGGGTACGCATACCCCCTGGTTCCAGGAACTATAATAGTTAAGAATATATTAATGTAAGGCAATTAGTCTTGTGCACTCTGAGACATACATAAATAAAAACTCTATAGAATCTAGGTAAATGAATTACAATAAATCACAATATTGGTTGATTTTATCTGAGAAAAACAATGTTTATAGAAATACTAGTGGGAAAATAGAAATTTCAAGTTGGTAAGAAGCTAAAGTTACATTTCTTTTCGTGGTTTAAAATCATTAGCAAGGTCTCTTTTCATGAATTACAGTTAAAATCAAATAACATACTTGAGATGGTACAATTTAAAATCCATTATTCGTCTTTTCTTGAGTAATCTCTGAAGTTCTTTCCAGAGTTCGAAGGTACATTAACATTTTCAATTATATCAGGAGTTGTTGCGAAAAAGTTCTCCAATTGTACAACGACGCTTTTTAGTATTTATGATTGATGAAATTGAAGGGGGAAACAGTTTTTAACATAAGCTGTGATGATGGTCGAAAAATTATATTCAGCATCCACGTTTCTTAGCTATGCGGAGGTGAAATTGCTACAAGCAAACAAGTGTCAAAGGCCAGTTTGCGCCTTTTCATTCTAGTAGCTTATGGTGACGTCAAACACTGTGATGTCAGTAATGAAAGAAAATTTCTCTATCAGACAGATGTTCATTTTTGAATTAGTCAAAAATATCTTCTTCTTAGAGTTGAGTTTGTATTATATTGGGCACCTCTGCTTTTATCAGCATTTTGTATTATCAACCAAACCCAAAGTTTCCTAGTTTCAGTTGCTCGGGTCACCCACTTTATTAACTAAGTCCGATAACCCTTTAATGGAGTCTAGGTGTAACTCTCTAGTATGGATGATGCCTAAAGAAGTTAATCTAGGGAGGGCAAGAGACTCGCATTCGTAAATGATATGCTTGGCCATTTCCTCTTGCGTATGACATTTCCTGCAGATAGGGTCTTGCTGAAACAGTCCCATTTTATGGAGGTGTTTTCTGAAATAGTAGTGCCCAGTTATGAAACCTACGATTAAACGTATCTTCTACCTAGAGCATCTTAGAATTTCAGAGGCAATCCTCGCTGATGATGGACAGATCATACTTTTGGCGTGGGTTTGACCAGGAGTGATGAGCCAAGCTTCATACATCTTTCGTTTTTCCCATCTAAGTACATTGGTTTTTGCGGTCTTCAAATTGATCCCACAAAAAGGTTCTGCACCAATGGGAGCAAAAGCAATTATGTACTTAGGGTTCCTTGTTTAGCAAGTTCATCAGCCCTTTCATTACCTTCGATACCTTTAGTCAAAAATATAAGCCAGAGAATAGCTATTGTGAGTGAGAGGTTAAGATCAATTTTTTTCCATCTCCCATTTCAAATCGATCATTCCTTCATTTTTATCATTCGAAAATTCGGGTTTGCGGTCGCCACCATTTTGCCGCTATTGTAACTTTTAAAAATTAATTTTTGCTATGCATTCATTCCATAATCGTTCAGTAACTAACTGAATTGTCGAAACATTAATTATAACTAAACAGTCTGCATCTTCTCTATTAAGAAGAGCAAATTTTGTCCATAAATTTTTTTATACCAAAATGTATCACTTGTTTATATCCAAAATATTACTTAAAGCTTGTCTAATAAAGCATATTTAATTATGTCAAATATATAGAGGGATAATATTCTTGTAACTCACTTTTAGAGAAGACCTCAAGTTTGGCGAAAGCTTGAAACTTGTTACACAACCCCTAAAAACAAATAACAAAGAAATATACTCACATCATTAAAGAATATCATTTTGAGTGCATACCAGTATTGATAAACTTACTTATCATCGCCTACAATAATAACTGGTTTGACAGGATTGAATTGGACGCTGGTAAGATTTACATTTTTCTTTGATGTATACAAATGGTACGAGGCTGTTGGTTGATGTCTGTTCATCATTATGTCAAATATATGTACCTAAAAATAGTTTTAAATGAAATATTTACATTTCTAATGTTCAATAAAAAAAAAAATAAGCAATTAATTTTTTCTGTAATATACTTCACTTGTACTTTAGTGTAATTACTTTGGCATTCAAATTTTACTGACGCATATAATTTTATAAAATGATTTAATATATTTGTCAGGAAATCCTAGGAGGCGACGTCATACTCAGAGAAATCAGTATTTTAATTTTACATATCATCATTACTATGAAAGAAAAGCCGTTAATTTTTTAATAATAATTTAATGAAAAAAAAAGGGAATTACTGAGAGAGTTTTATTTCTAGTCTGCTATTACCATCTTATTTTTTCTATTTTAAACTGTTCATGGGAAGTGATGTAATTTTTATCAACTTATGGGATTCATTTAATATCATATGATCTCTCTATTGGGTGAATGCATAACCTTGAAGAAGAGCAAATAAACGCAAAATAAATATTACCTGTAATTATGAATGATCCTTATTACTATCTATGACCTTTTGCCATCTTTCTGGTAGGAGATTAATCCCATAGTGGTAAAATTTCGATGGCTAATAATTTAATGAGTCAGAAGTCTTGGATAACAGTTTTCACAGCATTAAGATCATCAAAAATCTTGTGACTGAAGGAGTTGTTCAACGCTCTAAATAGGCGATAGTTGGTGCGAAGGTAGGGTAAAACCTTCCAACCAATGTTCATTAATTTTTGGTGAGTGATGACAGCAGCATGTGGCCTAACGGGATCATGATGAAGAATAACGCGGTGATTGATGAAAGCTGGCTGCCTTGGTAGCAAATTTGAATGTAACCTGTCTAACTGTAAGCATAATTGGAGAATTGATGGATTAAATCATTGGCCGGACCTCTCAGTGAATTATTCCTTGCACAACATACCACATACTCAATAACACCTTGGGATGAAGGATAACAGTGCAACGATTTACATTACAGTACATAATCCCCAATTCTCATCTCCTGTCAATTCATGTCAAGAATGTGTAATTTTTTAATCTTGAAGCAATGAAACAAAGGTAATGATTCAATCATCCCGTTTATTAGCTATCAAATTATATGGACCCCAATGATCCAACTTACCTGCAAAATCTAAGCTAACCAGCAGTCTCTCGATCATTGTCCGATATATGTTGAAACTCTATGCTGATTCTTGCACGATTGGATTCGGTTTGTTTCAGATAGTTTGATCAATATATCGTTTTTTCCAATGTTTGATGGCCATCCACTGATAGCTTGCTCTTAGTAGCTCCTATCTCCAACCTTAAATTTATGAAATCATTGACAATATGTGTATTTCGTCTGTTGCATCCGTTCTTTAAACTTGGCAATCATCGAGAGATGATGCAACTGCCTTATTCTTTTGTAAAGAACTCGAATAACAATGTTCTCACAGATACATCTCACTTTTCATCTTACTTTTTTTGAGAATTTTTGAGATGAATAACTGTGTGAGACAAGTCATTTATGTGTTAAAAACCATACATGTTTGCTTGATAGACGATTTCTGTCAATAAAACGTTACCTACAGCGTCAATTCCATTAAAAATTTGCATATTCAGTAGCAGGTAGAACTTAAGCTCGTACCCAATATATACATTTTTACGAAACTTTTTTCTTTTCCACAAAATATTTAATAATTTTTCTGATACAGATACATTTTTATACACGTATGATAAAAAAAAATTTAAATTCAGTTTCTGGATATTTTTTAATATTTTATAGTTAAAAGGCGAGAGTCATCCAGCAGTGCAAATTCAGATAAGCAAATTGATAAAAAATTCATGAAAAATATTTGTTACATTCTAATGCATGGTTTCTATAACAGTTAATGTAATCAGTTGTGTCAGTATTTATTTATATACTTTATATTTTTTTCACATGGATGAATTTTTGAAATCAAAATGTCAACTTTACAATGATAACTTCTTACAGCATTTTTGATTTAATTTTAACTTGAAGTTATTTTCTGGTATGATTAAAATATTTTATGAATTCATAACTGCTCTGCATTTTATACATTTTCTTCAAGATTCTTCAAATTTGAAATAAAATGAATTTAATTTTACGTAAAAATGTCTGTTTTTACTTAAAATTACAATATCGCTAAAGAGTTAAAATATTCAGTTTGAGAAAACAGCCAATTTGAGGAAAAATGGATAAATATAAATATAAATAATAATATAAATGAATGTAAAAAAAGGTTATACTTCCATAAAGCAAGACAAAAAAAAATTAATTTAAATCGTCTTACAGCCGATTTAAACTAGCTATAAAGTGGATATTTTGCCTTGTTTTTTACATTTTGCTTTTACTGCTGTTCTCTTTTCAACGAGTTCAGTTTTGGAAGCAATATCGCTGAAGATTTGAAAACTAATTATTTTGAACAGTAGGTAGTTGTCATGATTTTGAAAGCTTTTACAAACGGAAAAAATTATAATTGAAAAATGCTTCTTTATTACTAGTAAATATCATGAATGTATCTTTTCCTCATCACCTACGACTTTTAGACATTCGATGGTGAACTTCGCCTAGTTTGCTGCCACTCGAAGAATGCGATTTACGACAACATCTCGATAAGATGTGATTTAGATAAAACGTTACTTGACGTCATGCATATTTTAAGCCAATGAAAGATGTAATAAAATGGCGCAATCATGATCTGAACTAAAACGAAAGAAACAACCACCTTAAGGTGAATAAATTCCTTTCAGTGTAGTTGAAATTCTTTTAAAAACAATTATCTAACTTTTTCATTAATGTCATCCTTTTCTCCTCTATTTGAGAGGGTTTTGAAAAATACAAATTCAGACATAATTACCTTTCTGTCATTAGTGACTGCTGCAAATAAAGAAGAAGAAAATGGAGCCCATGTTACGTCTTTCACCTCATTTTGCAAATCGAAAGTGAAGATCGATTTCCTGGAAAATTTTTTTAAATAGTATAAAAGCTATATTAAAATAAGACATATGCTTATATATAATTTATTAACTATATTTTGTAATAGTAATATATAATTATGATGTTCATCTCTTAATAAAATATAAAATTTATGTGAATCTAATGTAAAAGGCAGAAGTCCTAGTTTGCTATATTACAGTCAAAGTTAGCATTTTTTTAATTAAATAAAAATTTGTGCTTACTTTAATTCATGATCCCATATACGTATTGTCCAATCAGCACTGCAAGACAGAAATATTTTTGGATGAAAAGGGTTCCAGTGAACGTTGTACACTATGTTTTGGTGATCCTTATAAGAATTTAGGTATTGAGCTGTGAACAAGTTCGAACACTTGTGAATAAATCCACTTTCTGTTCCGATTAAAAATAGATCACTGCATTCTGGGTTGAAAGAAATTGATGTTCCACAACCTGTTGAGAATGCAAGTTCGTTTGAACTTGAATTTTTAATATAATTATGTGGTATTATGTAACTTACACATCTAACAAATTTTCAGAAATCACCATACAAGGTGTACTTACTGACGAAGTTTTCTGCATATCCAAAAGATATATCTCTATGATGAAAATTTATTACTTCAGATGGTATAAGTTCCGACTAAAAGAAAATCATGGAAACAATAATGATGCATCTAACTATTTTTTATATTTCATTATTAAGTTACTAATAAAATGCTTGTGCATTTAATTGGAGAGTAACTTGCAAATAAATTAACACTTCTGAATTACTAATATTAATTGTTTTCTACGTTTTATTATAGGTTTAAGTTATTACAGATCTTGTTTGCGTTATTTATATAATAAAAGGAATATTCTTATTTAAGAAGTAATTTCGGTAACAATAAGTCATAAGGAATGAAAACAGGTGGCCAAAATTAGTTAAAAAGATGGATTAAAAAAAATCTTGCATTTCTGACAACTTCCAAAAAAAGCTTTTATAATTAGTACTATTTCGATTAATAAAATTAAAATTAAAATTATTCCACTAAAAATTCCCGTTTCTATCAAATCATTTGAACTGTTCGAAGTAGTTAGTTCTGTTTTAATCCTATCAGTTTGATTTTTGTTAAAATGAATTCATAATATATGATTAGGGGTTATTACAAAATGATATTTTGCCAGTTGTTAAGTTAAAAGCAAGTATTCCTGTGCCATTTGGTATCTTTTGCTAATTTTAGCCAAGTTTATACATTTTATATATTTCTTTACGTTGCGTTACATTATAATCACATTAAACAAGCATTTATTAGGATATTATAATATTGCGAAGTCAGTATACAATTTCAAGGCATCCTTTTTTTTTTTTTTTTTTTTACTTGCGTGTTAAGGGTAATGGAATATTTCATTCTATTACCCTTAACACGCAGGTGAGATTAAATATTCTGTTAACTGTGTCCTCGTTTTTGATAGGCGAACATAATTTTCTGCTTGAATAAGTATATCTCATTTGCACAAATTGTGTTAAAAAACAGACATGTCAACTTCTTTTTTATTTGAATTCAATATTAGTTATTCTTTATGATACAGATATATTCAAGTTTCAGTCTATGCTATCAATAAAAAAAATGAAATTACAGTTATTTAAAATCGAATGTGTTAGAATCTAGAATCAAACAAAATCAACTGTGATGTTTCTAAATTGTTATGAAATGCTGCCTGAGATTATATGAGAATGGCGTATGCCAATGAGTACCTATCTGCTTGTGTTTATCGCCTGGAATACTTCTTCATTTAAAGTTTTAATCTGAGTTCTTATATATATATTAGATATTTTTCCAGATTAAAATGCCCAGAAAACAGATGATTAATTTTTAATTATTGTTAAAATAAGACAGATTTTTTAACATTTTGTCACAGTTTCTTGTTACTCATTGAAAAACTGATATCAACAGACTCTTCGCTCCATTTGATTCATTTTTTAAAGATTTGCATTTACGTGCTTAGTTTTTCTAAAATTGTTCATGTGGCCAGTTTGAAATATTTGAATATTTTGATAATTGAGAAGCATACATTTTGAAAATTAAACATCTTGAAAATATAGAAAAACATAACAGAAACGACTGTCTTGTAATTTCGAAACAAAGTGTTAAAGTTTATTAATGATCCGATTATTTTTTTACATTAACAAAATTCTATCAGTATTATGATCTTTGCTTCAAAATCGAATCTAGATACTTCTAACTTAAAAGCAGCGCCTTTGCAACTAGACCGCTGTAATATTATGTTTTCTAAGGAAAATGTGTTTTTAATATTTTATTATGACTTAGTATACAAAATATTTTATACTCTATATTTTAAATTAAAATAAATAGTATTTTATAAGAGCATCATTAAAGCATCATTTTTATGTATATTATTGTAAGAATTTGAAATTTTGAAAATATCTGAAATTATTACCTTAGCTAATAGCCAATTAATAACTTTACTGTCAGCAGATATCGAGCAGAAACTGTGTTGTCCATCAATATTATCAGGTAACCACTTCACCTGTAAGTATATTTCGTATAAAGAAAGATAATAAAAGAAAGAAACAGTAAAAATTGTGGCAAAATTCTATATCTATATACATGCATGGGCACAGATGTCAAATTCTGAATTTTTTTGGCGACGAAAAAAATGTTGCCAAGATGACGTAAACATTAGGGTAGCCAAAAAAGAATTTTTTACATGATTCTTATTGGTCTCCATCTGTATGACGTAATAAAAACCAAGTTGCCAAGTACACAAGAAAATCCGCCAAAAAAACCACCAAATTCAGAAATTAGCATTCTGGATTATATGGGATCTGTACCCATATATGTATATTAAATGTCTACAAATATGTATATTAAAACAATGTAATTCCAACTTATTTTAGAACTACTCACGTGGTTAACGATGTCATTGTGCTCTAACTTAGAGTTTTTATTGGCTGCTTCTGGGGATGTTCCATGTCTTCGCAAGTCGTATACCGCAACTGTCCCATCAGCAAAACCAACAGCGAGCAAATACGGACATGTTTTATGGAATTCCACTGAATACACACCAATTTTACAAGGAAATACTTTTTCCGGATAAGATGGGCATTTCAAAGTAAATATGCATACACTCCCGCCTTGGCTCTTCTTCGACAAGATATCTGCAATAAATAATGAATAATTGCAACGAAATTGTAAGTTAATTAATATGCTTCATATTTTTTGATGTACAGGTGGGATGAGTGTCACAGGCCCCTCTCTACCAATCTCATCTGCATTCTGGTCTTCGGTTCAACAGTTCGTGGATTCGAATCTCATCTTATGCTTGGATGTATTTAGTGTTTCGAAATCCGCTTAAAACCGCAGGTCCCTATTTAATTAGCCTTCGTTTGCCAAATAGAGCAACAAACAAATCTAATCTCTTAATTTCATTTTTGAATTACCTCACTAAGTAAAACCATCTTGCTTTTCTCCTATTGCTTTATTTACTATAAACTATTACATATATTTTTTGCTATGAAATTAATTTTTGACAGAAATAATTAACAATATAATAACGTTTCTTCTTAGTTTTCAAGAAGGTTTTCTTTTTTACAAAATGTTTATTGTATAGAATTTATATTGAAAAGTAAAGATTTCAGGGTTATAATGTCTTTATCTCTTATTTCATTACCATAGATTTAATTTGATGTTGAATATTGTGAACTGTCTTTTACAATGATTGAAAATATTTTGCTCTATATTGAAAAAATGTATACATTTTTTATATTCCTGTGAACTGTTTTCGGACTGCTCAGTTTTCGGATAACTGTGTAATACAATTTAAATGATAGAAAGAAAGAACTAATAAAATTATTGAAATTTTTTTCTTAGTCAAATGAATCCTTCTTTGCGCCTATATTTCAAGATAGTTCGACTTTTAGAATACATATTTCTGATGTTTTATGAGACTTTCTCTTAACTGTTATTTTTGAGGAAATGCAACATTACTTTATAGTTTCTTGGATTATAATTTAATTTTTTTCTTTCAGAAATTTACATCTGAATCGTTATATTTCAACCTCGTTAATAATATATATATATATATATATATATATATATATATATATATATATATATATATATATATATATATATATATATATATATATATATATATATATATATATATATATATATATATATATATATATATATATATATATATATATATATATATATATATATTTTTAACAAAGATTACGTGATCTTCAATTAGAAGAGTCTGCATTTAACATATTATCATAGAATCGAAATGTTATTATTTTATTCGCTAAATTATTGCTAAAATAAAACCATTATATCAGTTAATTAACAAACTCTAAAATTAAATTCAACGACAGTCTTGGTCCCATGAGCCCAAGACCTTGTTGTTGTTATTTTCCTATGACACTTGGACAAGCCAAGCTCGCTTTTGCCTTTGGCAGTGCGAATTAAGTCAATAAGGTACGTCTTTCGTTTGGACCAGAGCACCTCGAAGGTGAAAGTACGACCTTGCTCTTTTTAAGGTGCCTCGTAATTTTGAACCACGGTCAGGTGACGAGGCCACACCTGAGCTGGCACCCTCCTCTCCACACCCACGCCACACCAGCGGAAAGACTTTGGACGTCACAGATTAACGTGGACACGTCCCCAACCCACGGCCCAAGATCTACAGTGCCTATATCTGTTTTCTTGACAGAGGATCCTAGAGTGCGAAAATAATGCCTCGAGCTTAACGCGAAACCCCGTCGTTGGTTTAGTTCCCAAGCATGCTTGGCACTCAATTTTATAGACGCACTGAAAATTAATGAACCCATTTTGCATAATAATAAAATGTATTATTAATAAACAGCCAATGAATTGATTTCATTGCTTTACACCAGCACATATTTAAGGAATATATATTTAACAAAGTTTTTCTCTCTGAAAATGAAATGTAAATTTTATAATGCACTAAATATATTGACACAAAACTATTATTGATGAAAAAAGTAGCCGTTTATAAAAAGAAACATTGAACTTAGAATAGCACTCATAATAGATAATGTTATTCGTTGTCATTCGTAGAGAAGTGAAAACTACACAATATGTAACGGAATGTAATTCATTTTTGTGCTTGTGTGAATCATGGCTGTACTGCATACTATCATTTAAAAGTTTTTAGGGCCCTGGTAGCCTAGTGGTTAAGGTATCGGGCTTCTATCCGGAAGGGTGGGGCTCGATTCCCAATGCCGCCAAATACCCATCGAGTACATGCGATATACGTGCTCGTTAAATCTGTGTAATCGAAAGTCCTGTGGTCGGTCGTTGAGCAGTTACCATGGGTGCAATGGTCTGGAGAAATATACTCCCCTTTCAGATCAATGCCAAAATTGAGGGAGTAGATCCTCTGGTGCTGCCATCTATTGGAGGATTTGAAGAGCAAAAGTCGTACTTTCACCTTCGTGGTGCTCTGATTAAAATGAAAGACGCACCCTATTGACTTAAATTCGCATAGCCAAGGCATAGCGAGCTTGGCTTGTCCAAGTATCATTAGTAACAACAACAAAAGTTTTTTAATTTTTTATAGTGTAAATAATGATATAATTTTTCATAAAGTTTATTTATTTTTTATTTTATAATAAACTTCCCAATTCCGCCAAATACCCATCGAGTACATGCGATATACGTGCTCGTTAAATCTGTGGAATCGAAAGTCCTGTGGTCGGTTGTTGAGCTGTTACCATGGGTGCAATGGTCTGGAGAAATATACTCCCCCTTCAGATCAATGCCAAAATTGAGGGAGTAGATCCTCTGGTGCTGCCATCTATTGGAAGATTTGAAGAGCAAAAGTCGTATTGGTGCTCTGATTAAAATGAAAGACTTAAATTGACTTAAATTCGCATAGCCAAGGCATAGCGAGCTTGGCTTGTCCAAGTATCATTAGTAACAACAACAAAAGTTTTTTAATTTTTTATTGTGTAAATAAAGATATAATTTTTCATAAAGTTTATTTATTTTTTATTTTTTAATAAACTCTCCTAAACATAGTAACCATTTTACTATAAAAGTGAAACAAATTTTTCATTTTGTACACATTTGACTTCGTTAAGAGTGATGAATTGTGGATAATAGAGACAACGTATAAGAAGCACTGAAAAAGGATAAATTATTATACATTAATACCTTTATCACAATCCAGAAAGTTGTTTGAAAATTGTATGAATCTCATGATGAAGAATACAGGAGGTTTAAATCAATTTTCCTCCTTGCTTTTAATAATTCTCTACATTCTTTTTCTAAAAAATCCTATATAAATATTCTCCAAAAATATTATCACTTTTATTCAATTAGCAAAAAATGTGTATTTTTTTGTCTTAAATTTAATGAGAATAATAATTTATAACAGCTAATAGCATGATATTATAGATATCACTTTTAATATTAATAATCTATGCTTACAAGAGGGCAGCAGAAATTGAATGATTGGGAAAATCTTAAAATTTCTTAAAAACCTTAAAAGTCAAAAATGGTTGAAATTTTCATAATTATAATTATTTTTTGTTTGTTAGTAAAACATTTTTTCTCGTAGACTGAAATGCTTAACTGTGATGTTGAGTAACAAGTCAACTTCATTAAGTTTTTCCTTTTCCAGTTGATTTTATTATATCTTCTTTTGAATTAAACACCAACAGAAACAAATTTCCTCATTTACCAGATTAGATACTCTGGTTTTCTTATATATAGCTGCTAAAAAGAGTGAGCTCACTTGCATGAGATTTAAAAATTGCAAAACCATTGAAACCAAAATTTGAACTTTAGATCTTGAACTTTAGATCTTTTGAATTTTGTAAATAATCATGTTAAATCTGTAGATAGAATCTGCCACTGGGAGTAAGAAAAATATTGAGTTTTTAAAGGAGTTTTATACACAAGTACAAGAGGATGAACTATTAATTATATTCCTAAATATAACAACAAATTATACAAAATACATTTTTCGAGTTCTTTTTTTTTTTCTCATCCTTAAACCATTTATCCACCATTCCTCATATTTTTAATAGGATTGATTAATTGGTAGTATCTTGCTCAACGGGAGTTTTTTTTTTTACACACAAGGTCTTATTCAACAATGAGCTATAAATAGACTTATTATTTTTGACCATGGCTAAAAAGAGACCACATTATATTTAATTATTAAATTTAAAAATAAATTTCAGTGTTATGTAGTCTATTAATAAAAGCAACCTAAATTAAATGATTTAATATTAGGATTAAATTAATAAGTTAGTATTTCTTTGACTATACGTTGAACAGATATATATATTTTGCAAAAAAAAAAAAAAAAAAACATTTAATAAGGATCAAAATTTTTCATGAAAGATTATGGGTATGAATTTTGGAAGTCCTTACAAATCCATTGAAATCAAGACCTCAAAATAACTTACCATATCATGGAGAAATTTCGAAAAAATACGTTTTTGTATGAATTATTCTTAAAAATGGTATGCTTACTCGTTCCGAATCCTGCTGCAAACATGTCAGGGTAACGGTCATTCCAAGAAAGGCTATTGACAGACACTCCTTTCATTGGCTGATGACTGAATTTCCACAAAGCCAACAAAGAACCAAATCCTTTTTCTTTGAACTCATCCGCTGGTGTGTCATAGAAGCTAAAATCTATAGATGTAAAATATTTTAATGCATTTTCTTTAATCGATATTTTTCGAAATTTTATTAATATAGATCGAACTTACCAATATTAACATCAGATAGTAGATTTTGATCTATCATCCGTTCGCAAAGACGGAAAAAACGTAATTGGCTTTCTGAATTTGAAGTCTAAAAATTACAACTCTCTTAATTTTCTCAAAATTTATTACACTTTATATTTCAAATAGGAGATTATAAGAAAGGAAATGGATAAAAGCCCTATAGTAACTTTACCGTATCAGTCTTCCTAGGACATTTTTTCATAATTCTCGTTAGTTTTTCTTCACTTCCATTTTTTTCTTCTAAAATCTTGAGAGTTTGAAGTTGCACATATGAATTAAAAATGTATGCATCAATAATAACTTGTTACATCCATATAAGTCATTTATATATATTAATAGATTAAAAAGCGATGAAAGATAAAATTATATTAAAAAATTTTCAAAGTTAAATATATTAATTTTAAAAATTGATCTATGATGTTATCACTTTACTTTATGTAGTTTCATCAAAAATCATGCAATTCATTGTTTTTCACATTAAAAAAATTATGAAAGGGACACAAATGAAAAAATATGATTAAATGAGGATATTTATGATGTGTACAATTCTTAATTAGTATATCAATATAAATTAATCACTCTGCATTGCTATTAATGCATTATTTTATGTAAGAAAAGAAAATTACATTCAAAATAGGAAATTATTTGGAACAGTATGAAAAATTGTAGAATTTTGATCTTTAATTATTTCTTTATTTTTCTTGCAAGCAATTTTTTTGTGTGTTTTTTAAATCTTTTAAATTAATTTTTTTTTTGAAATTCAATTTACATGATAATTCTTTTAATAATTGGTACGATAAAATTATTTCTTACAAACTTGAAGGAATGCAAGCTTCAAATTCGACGCTTTCATCTTTGAATTCTCTGCATTCAATATGATGTACTATTTATATTTTGCCGCCTGCCCTGTCTAGTGGTCAGAGTCCCTGACTATGGGAGGTCCTGGGTTCGAATCCCAGGACTGTCTATCCTGTCTTTGTCCTTTCCTTGTATGAATGAGGTGTGAATGGTTGCCTACCATATAAAGGTATCCTTATAGCAAGTGTGTACTGAAGAAGTCGGACTCCACATCAAAATATGGTTCAGTTGAAAAAGTGGAGCAGCGCACCCCATATTGTCAGCCTGGCTGGCACACGACAACAACAACATTTATATTTTATTATCATTCACAAGGAAATGATCAAAGGTTTATCATTTTAACTTTCTCTTTCTTTATTGGAAATTGCAATCCCTACTTCATCATCGAGTGATATTGAGAGCTTGATTTAAAACTATGGATGAAAAAAATTTTTTTATTGTTTCCGCAGTTATATTATCTCAAGAAATTCCTGTAAATACATCTACTTTTAAAACTATAATGATTTACGAATTCTTTGCGTTGTTTATTTAAAATATTTTAACAAATCTTCTTTTGTAATAGAATTATAATTATACGTATGTGGCAGTCGTTGGTTGGAAAATTATCATCAATCATATCTGCTGGATAATTATTTAATATTAAGACAACTTATCGATTTTAATTATTTTTATTTTACGATTGAAAATTTTATTTATTCACTAAATGTACTCATTATCTTCGGTGATCTTGAGTTTGCTAAGTACAATTTTAATCGCAGATTTTATAACTTTGAAACATTGTGATCTTGTAGGTTTACCGAGAACCAGTAATATGAATATGCATCTGCATTAGTACAGTAAATTTTTAAAGCATAATTGCTCTTTTAATCTATAACCGGTAGTTCTTTTAAAAGTATCATTAAATTGATAAATTAGGAAATATACCATTTTCATAGCATTTGAGCATAAATATTTTTAATATCAAATTTATAGATATTAAAAATATCTATAATTTAAGATGGAATCTTGTCCTTTGTTATTCAGCTCACAATGAATCGTTCAATTCTCAAATAAAAAATTGAAAAATTCTTCATCAACATCAGATTTTCCGTTAATTGTGTTTATTACAATTTTGGTTTAAATCCATGTAAACATTCCCTTTAAAATGTTTTTATTTATTTATTTTTTATTCCTGTTCAATATAATCTCTCTATGAGCTTTTCCTATATAAAGAAGAGCATTGATAGAATATTTTCTTACACGCGGCATTGCGTAAAATTTTAAGTCGATATTCAATTTTAAGTCAAAATCGATATTCTACAATTCAGAAATAGCATTTATCATAATTCTATACATACTTTTTATTATGTGCCTTTTTTCATTAAATGCTCATTTTTCGTAATTTCATATTTTGCATAGATTTTAATTCATGGGATATAAATTTCTACTGAAATAAAATTGCATTATGAATTTCTTTTAAAAGTAAAGTAAAATACATTAAATTATATTGTGTTAACTTAGTTATTCCATAAGCTTTGTGTATTATTTTATAAGAGTTATATGCTCGTATTTATAAAATTTATAATCATGTACAAAATATGTTCTCATTTCAATAATTTTATTGATATTATAATCATGGAAAACATATGTTAAAAATCGAAACTAGGAGCTTTTTGAGTTTAGTGTTTATTATTTCAATCACGTTTCCTTCTTTACAAATGACGATTTATTTCCTTATTTGAAACAATAAAAATTTGAATAATTTTACTTTTTAATGTTAAGGGTTCTGATTATTGAAATTGTAAAGTCGTGTCTAAGTAATTTTGGCTTTGAGTTTTTCAGTGAAATTTTAGAAGTATCAAGTATTTACGAATTGTAACATTCATGTATATAAACAGCATATGACACATAAAAGTTAAAAGTGATTTCATAAAATTATGTAAAGCTAGTATTTCACTAATAACAAATGACAAATGATAAGTAAAAATTATTTAAAATTACACTGTAACGTTATAACTAACTAAAAATGATAATATGTATATATATATATATATATATATATATATATATATATATATATATATATATATATATATATATATATATATATATATGATATATATATATATATATATATATATATAGTATATATATAGTATATATATATATATATATATATATATATATATATATATATATATATATATATATATATATATATATATATATATATATATATATATATATATATATATATATATATATATATATATATATATATATATATATATATATATATATATATATAAACGGATGAGTTTCACACATTGTGTCAATATATACTATGACAGGTTCACGAATGCTTAAAAATCGAAAAAGGAGACCATTTTAAAACTATTTTCTATTTAATAAATAAAGAAAAGTATTTGAAAACGCTAAGTTAATTCTTAATTTCAAACTAATTCCTTTTTCTGTATTCCTTCATAAAAGTATGTTAATTGCAAATAATGTTATTATAAATAACATGTTTTCCATGTAGTTTCATGACGATGAATTCGCTTTGTTTATCCTATGATGCAAAATATTTTTTATGATACTATAATTTTGCAATATGTTCATAAAGCAGTTTTAAGTTATACAAAATAAATGAATAGTTCTGAGATATATGATATGGATAAGGAAATTTGATGATCACAGACATTTTAATTCCTTTGATGATTTTAAAATATTTGCTTTAATTCAAAATTAATAAGAATCCAATAAATTAAAATACTGGAGTTTGTTAAATCTTTAATGAGTATCATTATAGCTATAATAAGAATAATTATTATTAATACTTCTCTGCTTTGATAAGTGGATATGATTTCAGATGGCGACACTGTACCCTCAAAAATGAACTGTGGAGTTGGTTCTGTTGCCGTTTCTTTGTCCTAAAAATGAAAATAATGATATGTGTTGCAGCAAAACTATGAAAAAAATTTCTCCATTTCTTTTATGTTGAACAAATTATTCTTCTAATTTTATTTTATTAGTTTAGTAAATTGATGACTTGTTCACATCATATCTTAAGCCTACTTAAAATTTAAAGTGAACTGTCTGTATTTTCCGTTATTTTTCAGTGAAAATGGGATAAAACATTTTCTGAATTGCGAAAAATTTATTTTAAAAATAAAAATAAAATATATAAAATATGTACATTTTGTAGTTTTCTAAATTAACATGACATATTGTAATTTGAGGCAAAATAATGCGATTCATTTAATATATCAAATAATATAAAATATATAATAGGTAAGTGAATTCTTTTTCCGTATTTGATATATTTAAGATTTCTTTGTGTGTGTGTGTGTGTGATATATATATATATATATATATATATATATATATATATATATATATATATATATATATATATATATTCTCTTAGATAACTATTACTCTTAGAGAAAATGTGGAATGGAGAAATTACCTAAATTAAAAAAATACTTACAGTCATGTAAAAGAAGATCATTTTCAGATAAATGTGATGATTAACAATATGGAACATATAATTTATTCATATTTTCTGTTATTCATTGAATCATTTCACTTAAAATTATACAATCAATTTAATATTTTTTGGATATTTTTTCTGCAATATACAAATAGTCAGAAATCAAAGAAAGTAAAAAATGACACAAGCATATGAAATACGAGCGAAGAAAATGGTAAAGTTAATGTCAGTCATATAATTATACCAATTGTAAATGCAATGATCAGCAATAAAGATGCTTAATGCTTGTTAACCAGGAGAGGGGATCCAAAGAATCAATTAACAGTGCATTTGTAAAAGAAATATTTTTTTGTTAATTTATATTGAAATTATTCTAACATTTAAGTGTTATCCATGAAAACAAATTTTTATCCCACTGAATAAAAAAATCCTCCTAAATGTTATAATTTATTTTGCATATTCTTTCAAAGGAATTCAGATTTCGCAATTTACTAATGAATTTTAGAAAAAAATCTCAATTTATCTTAAAAAAAACTAGTTTACCATGTGCAAAAATGTAAGAGTTTGAGTCGCCCTGTCACAGAAATTAAATTTATTCCGGCGTTTTGTATCCAATTCTTCAACTGTACCATCATCTTTCACTGTTTCTAAGAATAAATTAAAACATATGATTAAACATACATCAATGTATTTATTTATATATTTATAAAAAGCTATAATAGACTTACACTAATTCTTAACAATTCGAGATCATTCATTATTTTAGAAAAAGTATTTTATTGATTAAATGCATTTGTGATGAAACAACAATTAAAGAATTTTCATCATTAAAATGTCTTTTTATGACCAAAAGTTTATTAGTGTTTATTAATCATATTGGAAACGAATATATATGAGAAAAACTTTAATTAAGTAAATTAAGTCTGAATACAAAATATCTTCATCGGAACCTATGCATCGGAAATCTATTTTTAAGAATCATCTCGAATAATACTGAAAAGTTGTGAGTAAATATTTGAATTCATACAAGTTATGAATTCAGAAATTGGCGTGAATTAATGAATATGATATAGAGTGAAAAATATTCAAAAATACTTAATTTTCCTGTGCTTCAAATTTCAAAATAATGCCAATAAGTAAGTGTGAGTTTAAGAAGACAAACCCGCAAACTGCATTCATTCATTGATATAACAGTCTTTATAACAAAAACGTGCCATACAATGAAGAGGAATTCAATATCGCAATTGATACTATCAATTGCGATATTCAAAAATACCACTTAAATTATTTTTTCCTAGAATAATTTAAGTCAAGCCGATTTAATGGAGCTCTCAAGACACGCACAAAAGCCTCTACTTAGACGTCCATCTTACATTCTAAATTCATTACCAATCAACAAGATTCTGCGCAAAAACCTTCTTGGTAAAGTACTACAACTCGCATTACTAGAAACATCTGAAGCTATTTATGGTCACTAAAAGTCTGTCTCCTTTATTTTTTATAATTTCTTTCTGTGTCCCTTGTGATGAAATTCTCCACTTACAATATAACACCAATATTTTCTTCATTCATTCAGCGATCTCTTACAAGATCCAATCACCTATTCAGGAACTTAAATGAATCGCCAGGTGAATTTATTATTTTAATGATCTTAATACTTCTATTTCGTATTTTAATCAACAACTATTTTGCTCAAATGCTATCACTTGTATTACTTGCACTATATGCTCCAACAAAAATCTTTACAAGTTAACTTTTAGTTATATGGTATTTTCTTCATTAATTATAATCATCAGTGAATAACTGTTAATTAATTGCAATTTTATTTCTCAATAATTCATTTCATTATGACAATAATTAAACATAACTGCTATTAACCAGTGACAAATTGTTTTGAAACAGTAATAGAAATATTTCTATTTTAACTTTCATTAGTTATAAAAACATTAAATATTTCTAACTTCTTTATTGTGATGTTGCTTATAAGTAGTTTTCCCAGATCTGATATTAATTTCTGTGTGAGATATCAATTCACAATTTACAATACTGTTAAAAATGAAATATTGAAGTCATTGATCTCATCCTTTAGATCAATTAAATACCGTGAAGAAATAATTTATTTTCGAATCCGCAAAAATTATTATCTCTATTTAAACTTAATAATTCTTGATCTGTTTCCAATCCTGTTTTGATAACTGAAGTTAAAAACTTTCATGTCTTTGATTCAGGCCTAGAATTCGTAACAAATATTGTACTGTTTCTTTCGATTTATAATAACGATATATTTTTCCTCTGGTGCTTTGTATGTAAACTTAAATGTTATTTAAATTAGTAAGCAAGTTATTTAAAATTTTATTATTTATTTCTTTTATTGAGATATGATATGGAGTATAAATTTTGAAACAGTTCTTGTTTTACACTAAATGGATATTGTAAACAGTTCATTTTTTTTAATTTAAATTTCAAAACCACTATAGAAACTAAACTAATATTTTGAAAATGTGTTAAATTAATTTACTGCGAAACTTTAAAGATGTTACTGAGCTTTATTACCAATAAAAATGTCAGAATATTCAAAATCACAGTGAATAATAAAACTTTTGTTGAAACCAATGACTCCCAAACTATAAGATTTCCGGTATCGAATGTGCAATACTATATAAAAAAAAAACTGTAAATTCATTTTTCGTTGTGAAGAAAAACTTAACATTATTTTCCCATTTACAATATTTTAAATATAAACTTTAAAAGAAACTATTAATATAAACTTTTAAAGAAAATTGGAGCTAACCTTGTGTTTCTGGTGATGCAGTGATTCTTCTAATATTTCCAATCTGTTGAAAAAATGTAATTGCTTTGTTTTGATTTTCTTTGGGCTTATAAGCTCTTACCTGGAAATAATAGCAGAATTATCATTACACGACTTAAATAGGTCAAAGCTACAATTTAGTATTATGCATTTTAACGCAATTAAAAAAGTATTACTAAATTAAAATTGGCATCACTGAATGTGACGAGCCTTTTCAGTTAGGTTTTGTTTATTAGCTTAAGATATATAATGAAGTTTTGAAAGTAAAATTGATTAGATTAACTGTTGCACAAAATAATAAGAAGATTATTTTAGAGTATTGAAAGATTTTTATAATGAAAAATAATATTTTATGATTGGAGCAAATTTTATTATTTTTTAATGACTGCTGTATTAAAATCTATCATTTATTAACAAGTGATAACTAGATGCATTTGCAAAGAATCCCAAAATTAAGACATAAGATTATAAATTAAAAATATGATATATAGTTTCATCTTTCTCTCATAATTTATTTCATCAAATTAGTGCTTATCGGATAGTGAAACAAATATTTTGACAAATATATAGGATATAAATGCTTAACTTTTGAATACGTTGAACTTATCTTTCTAGCTTTTTTATGAAAAGAGAAATAAAGAAGGAAAAAAATCTGATTTAAGTCATTAGAAAATAGACTTCGAAAATCCATAAATAGAAAGAATCGGGATTATAACAGAACCATTGATTGACCACCATTAGAAAAATAGATGACTGTTAATTACAATGACATACCATGAGTCTTTAGCTTTATTAAAACTAAGTTACGACAGAGAATTGTGACTATAGTTTGGCAATATATTTGATTTGTTTGATAACTATTTTGGCGATATTGTTTAATTGTATTTGGCGATAAGCAATTTTTTTGATGAAAGGAATAAATTTATGCAAGCAACATTAAATACTTACTAGTGAAATAAAATTAAACAAAAACATATCTATTTTAAAAATGTTAAAAAAGCGCAAAGTTAAATCAAAAATTTCTAGTGATTATAAAAATATTTTATGGTTGACTTTGAAATAAATGAAATAAAATAAAAATTATCGCGCTTACAGGTTGCAGATAAATTGACTGAAATAATATCAGTGAGGGAAATATGCTAATATGATAATTAAAAAGTTCATTTTATGGATGGTGATGAAGAAAATATTGTACTGATTTCAATATTCATAACTAGAGGGAATTTTATACACTGCTGGTCGCCGAAAATGCAACACCCTGAAGGAAGCATACAAATAACATGAATTTCAGAGCAGACGCACATCACGCGAGCCTGAGGCGCCACTTTAAAGCACTATTTAAGGCTTGGAGATTTCGAAGATTTCAAGTTCGGCAATTGTGTTTTTCTTGTGGGTTTTTTTTTTTTTTTTTCAAAAAAATGATCAATTATGCCTCTTAGAAAACAGAGTTCAATTGAGAGAGGATAGTGTCCTATCGAGATTGTGGATTATCTTTCAGGGAAATCGGTAGTCGTGTTGGATGAAACCAAACAACTGTAATGCGGATATGTGATCGTTGAATGCAGGAAGGTTCGACGGACCGACGTGTTCGATCGTGTCCATCTTAGTGCACCACTTCACGTGATGACAGGCAAATTGAGCGCATGGCAGTGACGGATCACTCGGCCACATCACGAACCATAGCACAGCACATTCAGTCTGTAATAATCAGCATCATCCAGTGTCTGCGCGTACCATTCGACTCCGTTTACAGCACAGTGATCTGTCCGCAAGACATCCATTGCTTCGTCTACCCTTGACGCAGAGCCACAGACGTCTCCGCCGCCAATGGTCTAATGAAAGAAGGATGTGGACGGCAGAATGGAATGAAATTGTCTTTACTGACGAGTCACGCTTCTGTCTGCAACACCACGATGGTCGCCTTCGAGTCTGGAGACACCGTGGAGAGAGAATGCTGAACAGCTGCGTTATGCACCGCCACGCTGGTCCTGCACCAGGTATTATGGTATGGTGTGATATAGGATATCAGTATTGCACTCCTATAGTTCAAATGGCTGGTACTTTAAACAATCAGCGCTACATCTCCGATATGTTGGTCCAGTTGTCCTTTCTTACCTTCAGGGCTTGCCAACAGCCATATTTCAACAGAATAATGCGCGACCACTTGTGGACAGCATTGTCCAAGGGCTCATTGTCAATCGGTAGTTTGAATTGCTTCCCTGGCGGGCTCGCTCTCTAGTTCTTTCGCCGATAGAAAATATGTGGTCCATGGTTGCTCAACGATTGACTCAGATATCATCCTCAGCAGTGCCACACCAAATCAACTTTGGCTGCTCGGTCTGCTGTACCCCAAGAACACATCCAAAGCCCCTTTGAATCAATGCCGAGACGTGTGTGGCAGCGGTTATCTCCAACAATGGCGGCTACTCTGGTTACTGATTTTGGCAGGAACCACACTTCACAGAAGTCTCTAAATTTAATCATTTGATTGACACTTGGTCAACATGTTATCTACAAAATAAATTTTGTTGTGATATTTCTTGTCTTTCTTGGTGTATCAATTTGGGTGGCCAGCAGTGTATTTACTAACTATAAAAACCACAGAAATTTGCAATATTCATCCCGATTTGTTAAATAAAAAAAAGTATAGTCCAAACTGCATTCTCTGCAATTAACCTTAGTTACTAATTATTAACGTCTCTAAATCAACAAACATACATAGCAAATCAAATGCCTTAAAATATATAATGGGTCAAATGTCATCAACATCAAATTACTGTGAATTGTGAGCAATGGTAAAATAAAGATGTCAACACATAGCTATATAAATCTTCAGTTTGAAAGTAAGCTCTAAAAATTCACACAAATGTAAGAATCGTATTTCATATCATGATATTTAAAAAAATGTACCTCGATTAAAAGTCTTTGCAAATTGAAGTACACTTTATGGAAAAAAATATTAGGTTAATCGATGGAATTGATAAATTATTCCAATATATTTATGTTGAATTCTTAGAACTCTGTTTCCCTTATAGTATCACTATAAATAAGATTTTATTTTTCTAGCCAATATCACGTTTTGGTATTTAATATAAATAAATATTTTTCATTTAATATCAGTTTAAAATTTAACCCATAATTTATTTTAATTTTGATTAACTCAGTTGATGATAAAAAATCGTATTTAATCAGTAAAAATTAGATATTATTTACACGAAGAACTATTTTTAAAAATAATTATGAGGGAGAATAAATTTGCATTAAATTTTATTGAGAAATAATAGTTTTTAAATTTACAAAAACAGAAAGAATAATGTAACTTCTACATGGATTTTTTGTGCTGTACTATGTAAATATCATTGTAATTGTTAAAACATAAAATAAGGGAAACACTACATTATATATATATATATATATATATATATATATATATATATATATATATATATATATATATATATATATATATATATATGTGTGTGTGTGTGTGTGTGTGTGTGTGTGTGTGTGTGTGTGTGTGTGTGTGTGTAACTCTGTAGGAAAATAGTGTTATAAAAGTGGTAAAAAAATTTTACCTTATAATTAAATTCAACAGAATTGTCTTCCAGCATTGGAATTCCTGTAGTCAAAATTGTTGTGATTTCTTTATCGAGTTCCTAAAAAATGTTTTATTTATAATGAGAAATAATTGATTTCTTTTCACATAACACACATTTATGTAAACACATGTAAAATTATTTTGCTAAAATACTTTCTGAATAATAATGATGGAATATCTGATTTAAATATATTAGGCTGGTGCGTATTAATTGGAGGATCTCAAAATGCATAAATACATACAAAGCTGGATATCTTTTTACAAAATTATTTAATCACAATTAGTTTCATTTGTTTCAATATATGTTTCCCAAGGACAGTTTAAGGTATAGACGCCTGCCTTACAAAAATCCTGAATTTTAAAATTAATAAATATATAAAAAATTTTCAATGTTTCTATTTTCATCTTGTTTAGCCTTCAGAAATTGTTCTCGATGGCTAAAAGATTAAAGTCTGTGTTGTGTGGCAAAATATTTGATTGAAAAGATGGGTTTTAAAAATTTTCATTTTTTAATTCATTTAATTTCGTTTTTATCTTGTGCAATGGATGCAACCCAATGTTATGGAAATGTTTCGGATAATGTCGAAAAAAGGGGCAGGTATTTATTTTTTTCAATCTTTCATGTATTTCATCAATGTTTTATATCTCATATGCTTTACATATGCAACAATGGTTCTTCATAATTTTTTATATCGATAAACTAATAATCCTTTTGAGTAGCGACGAAATAATTTATCTTACAAAGCAAGTTTCAATACTCCGAATTGCATTCAAAATTTAATCTTTTTATGGGAAAACCATTAAATAATATTTCCTTCTTAACTTAGTAACAAACTTAATTCTTATATAAAAAAAACTTAATTCTTTTAAAAAAAATTGTAGTTCTAAACTATGCACCAGCCGACTGATGTAGCTTGACAGATGATGATGATGGCTGAGTGGTTAGCGCTCCTGACTCCTGGGTTGTGGTACCGGGTTCGATTCCCGGTTTGGGCATGGATGTTACTTTCTTGCTCTGTTCTCTCTGTGTTTCGCTGTCCATCCTTCTGTGATGATGTATGAATGTGGCCCACCCTATAAACGGGTTTGTGGTGGTATGGCGCAGGCAACGTTATTCGCCTCCGTGACTTGGTTCACAGGTGCCCGCTGGGTAACGACAAATGAGTTGCAGTCTCTGGCCTTGCTGTGGCACAGGGTTCATCACCCAAGTGCCCGCCGTTTGCGGGAAAAAAAAGAATACTATGTGCAATTCTCAAAAACTTCTACTTCAAAATAATAATTCCATTGATTTTTCTAGATGCTTAGAAATTTAGCAATTATAAATTATTTCTTAGGAATCAATTCATGTATTTCATACTGACGACTAATACTGTCGTACATTTTCTGAAAACTTATAATAAAATTAAATATTCATTTAAAGCTAAATGCAACACTTACAGATTCCACCAATATTTTTATTTGCATTTTATTTCTGTTTAATTTAATGATTTGACTTACTAAATGATAAAAAAAAGATCTTATCAAATATATAATATTTTTCTATTTCTGATAACCTGCTTTCTACTTTGTACAAGTGCATGCGTTATATTTAGATAACAGTCGTATCTCATTATATATTAGATACAAATCGTTTCCTGGGTTATATTTAGATACAAATCGTAATTTCTAAAGTTCAAATTGCAATAGCAGCACATCAGAAGTCACATCGTCGTTATAATAGAAAAGTGGACGCTTATGAGTATATTTGGATAATTAATTACCATAATTTTTCACAACATCAAAAGTAAGTGCTTTCTTACTATTGAAAGAGACTAAATAAAAAAGCAAAATGTATATTAAAATTTTAAATATACAATCAAAAAAAGGAAAATCTTGAATCTTAAATTGCTTGGAAATATTAAAATATTCATACAATAACAAACAAAAAAAATGATTTTTAAAATTGTAGTCATTGTCATATTTCTGTATTCATTGTGTTTTAATGGACTTTCAACAATAACTTAAAAGAAAATGCAAAATATACCGAAGAAGAAAATTTTAGGTATGATGGAAAATTTCTTATTAAAATTTATAGGAATTGAATATAAAAATTGAATAGTATACTAATACTTATTAAAAAATTATTAAAATATAATGCCTACATATTATTTATTTTCTAACTGGAATAATAAATTAAAAAATTAATTATATTCGTTACCTCAACAGACAGAAATACTTGACTAAATTTTGACAATCCAGGCTGTAAAAAATTATAACATAATACCATTAAATACATTATTAAGATAAAACATTTTTAAAACACATTAGTATATTATGGTAAAAAAAATGACATTAAGTTTCTAGTTATTAAAAGAAAATTAGAGTATTTAATTTAACTTATTTTTAAAATTATTTTCAGATATTAAAATATTTTATAAAAAGTGTTGAGATTTCATTTTAAATAATTTATCCAATGTTTCCCTGAACTGTAAATATTTAATATTTTATAAGTCGAATAATTTAAAATTAAGATTCAAAAAAGATTTTTCATATTTTTTTAAGGATTAAGGAAACAATGAATTTATATTAGTTTTTTCCAAAATAAATTAAAGAATTTGCTACAATTTGAGGACTTGGTAGAAAGTAAAGCTGTCTTCTTATGAATTATATAATTATTTTAAAAAGAAATATTTATTTAAATATTTCTAAGAATTTTTATTTAAATATTTTATATTGTCTTATCTATAGGGACAATAAAGCTTGGTAAAAATGAAGAAATAATTCAATATTACAAAATGCATAGCTTTTAGCAATTTATACCTGTTTACCCCGGAGTTTTTCTAAGACACTCTTGCGCAACATTAAGTCTTTATTAAGATTCTTTCTGTGAAAATATTAGTAACAATGTTATTAGAGTTTAAGATTATAAAATAGCTAACAGAAGAAAAAGAACCGATTCGATCACTATGAGACCATCTGTGGACAATTGTTGCCATGGCAACAAATTTCCCCCTGTTTCAGATTCTTCCAAATTCGTCTTTTGAAACAAAAGAAATATAATAAAAGCACTTATTTTATGGACTATTCTTGAATTTTTATTGATATGACTGCTTGTATTCGAATGAAAAATATATTTCTATCAATAGTTATTCTCTTAAATTTATGAAAAGCTATGAAACGATATTGCTCAGTTATTTTGTAGTACAAATGTTTCCTTCATTTCATTTTGAGGAGGAATTAAAACAATAAATTATAAAAACAGAATTTCTGAAAGCATTTGCAGTTTGCAAAATTTACATGTCTTTAAGTGACATTATTTTAAAAGAACATAACTCACGTGATGCTTATAACATTTTATATGTTTTATAGTATTTACTGTTCATTTATAATATTTAATATCTGTCGCTCTCTCTGTCTCAAGAAAGTATGAAGAATAAAATATCAATGTAAGTTGGGCTGGAAAAAATTTGCATAACTGAAAGCTGTTCAAAATTTCTTGCATTAGATATTTGAAGCATAAACATAACAAAAAGTGACACTTAAAATTTAAGACATATTGAGATTTAATACCATAGACATTTATCATTTTTGAATAACAGTTATTTTTTAAACAATAACATATATAAGGTAAACAAAAAATTTCTTACCGTTTTCGCATTGCCATTGAATGAAGGGAGAATAAGTATGCAAATTAGTGTATGACGTGATTGAGACACCAATCAGTTGAGGGTAGGAATATCAGTCGTTATATAAAAGCAGGTCCACCGAAATGGACATGTCAAATTCATTCGGTGTTATTTGCTGTACGACATCGAAGTGGTCTTATCAGTTGTTGCCTCAAATCGCCGAATACGTCAAGCGGTATATAGATAGGAATTCGGGGATATAGTATTGGGAATAAACGTAGCCAAGGCATTGGTTTCTCAAATTCAGGTCGGAAGATTTGTCCTTCTGTGATGAGAAGCTGGTGTCTAGTGGACTAGTCGTCAAGTAGTTCACTATGAGCTGCTGCCAACAGGGCAAACGGGTAGTGTAGACCTGTTCTCTCAGAAATTGGAACCTGTTCAACAGGCATTGCAACAAAAGAAGCCAGCATTTGTTAATCGCAAGGGTGTACTGTTCTTGGTCGATAAAGCGAAGTCGCATGTCGCGCGGGTTCCCAGGAATACCATACAACAACTTGGTTAGTAGTTTTTGTGCCATTCACCATTACTCACCAGACCTTGCACCATCACACTGCACCTCTTCCAATCTGGACAACCTCTTCGTGGAAAATCCTTCACCATCGAAGCAAACTAGCGTCCAGCACTCACAGACTTTGTTTCCAAAACCCCTAGTTTTACCGCTAGGAGATTACACAACTAGAGACACGTTGACAAAAAGTTCTGAATGGGGATTACTTCGAGGACTAACAATAGGCTACATTTTTTGTAGGTCATGTTTTTTTTGGGGTTATAAAAACATCAAGATCTTTCTTGTTTACTTTGTATCAATAATTTAAAAGGAACAAAACTACAAATACGAGTGAAAGAACACCCATTTTCTGATTCCATTTAATTTTGATATTCATTCGGAATTCTTTTTACTTTCTGTATAAACGTAATATTATCTTCAAATACAGTGAAATCCTATTTATTAATTGTTCTCTGTGTTATCTTCTGCACATTTTGCATTTCATTTCTTTCATAAAAATTAAAAAAAAACATATATTTTTTTTATCATTCTGTATTAGACATGGCGTATTATCATTCTTTACTTCTGCTTTATCGACCTATCGATAAAGTTACATAAAATTTTTTGTTTTTATACGCCAAAAAATACTACAAGACAAATTTTCAGTATAAAATTACATGTTCAAAAACTCTAAATTGTCAGTAGTTTGTTTTTTAATGAAATGTATTCGTCGTTTCTTGACATATACATTCTTTCAGGAGAACATCGTTATTGATCGACCCCTGATACCAAAGAGTGAAGGTTTGAAAAATATTAAAATTTAATATAATTAATTGCATTAAAAATTTATTTTTTAAAAAAAAATTCTTTAATTTTCCAGCGCATAAGTATGATTTATATATGAGGAATAAAATCTACTTTTAATATATCTTTTATACCGAAATGCTTCCAAAAAATTTCTGAAGGATATATCCATTTTTAAATCCCCTAACACTATATTTGAGTAACTCATTAACCATTAAATCAACAATAAACGAAAAATTCCGAATTTGTTTTTTCACTTGTTTTCTCAAGTTTAATAATTTCGATTAAGTGATATTAAATTTTCATGGCATTTAATGAATTCAAATAGTGAAGATATTGTTGTAGTTACAAATGACACTTGGACAAGCCAAGCTCGCTGTGCTTTGGCTATGTGAATTTAAGTCAATTGGGAGCGTCTTTCGTTATAATCAAAGCACCATGAATGTGAAAGTATGACTTAGCTCTACACATATGCCATAGGTACCCATTTATAGGGTAGGCAACCATTCACACCTCATTCATATAAAGAAAAGAGAGGATAGATAGAGAAAGAAAGGACATCCATGCCCGAACCGGGATTCGAACCCAGGACCTCCTTATCCGCAGTCAGGCACGCTGACCACTAGACAAGTTGGGCGGCATAGTGTAGATATTCTTCAATTATGAAATTTTTTATAATTTTTTTCAATGTTAAATGTTGTCTTCGTATGAACTTTACATATATGAAATTAATAAAAGCTAATTCCTTTTGCCGTATTTATTTTCATCTGCGTATTCATCAACATTGTTCGAAAGATACTCTTTATCAAAACTATATAATGTGGAATTTCATTTTGAATAATAAAAATACAAAAATTATCAATGTACATGACTTTAACTATAATCTACAAGTAGTTCACAGTCAAAACTATATATTGATATTTTTCTTACTTTTGTTTCAATTAAATGATTGACTAGTCTCAAATTTTAGATGTCACCTATTGTACTAATGTCCTATCGGTTCAAAATGATTTTAAAAAAATCAGAAGAGCGTAACCGATTAAGACATAGTTTTTTAGAAGTGTCGAAATTATAAATCATTAAATTTTCTTTTCTTAAAATATAATTTTAAAAACGAAGCAAAATTAATTATTCGTTACATAAAATATCTTAATAAAATTCACTTCGAATGTACAAGTAGCTTATTCCGAAGAATTTTCACATCGATTTTTTTATTGTGTTTATATATAGTGCTGTGAAAATGGTATTGAAAACTTTAATTATTTGCCAAATTACACATTTCCTTTCAGCGCAAAATAAAACACAATATAAACAAAAAGAGTTTCAAATACATATTTTTAAATGCAAGAGTATTTAAATTCTTTAATTAAATTCAGACAATGAATTAAGGTCAATGCATTAAGACATGCGAAAATTTCATTTATAACATAACGTTTCAAGATTCTTATGACGTTTAATTACATTATTTATGTCATATATTGAAATCTAAAGTATATTATTTTGTTTCTCAAATTATATTAAAACGTCTTCCCCCATTAGTTTAGTGGTAATCAGTTATTGAAATGAATAAACAAATGACCCTAGATTTTTTTTTTTCATTTGGAAAACAGTATACTATTGGGTTGTTCGGAAAATCATTCCGTTTTTCATGAAAATGAAAAACGTGCAGCAAATAAATATTGTATTGCATTGCACATTGTCTATTCTAGTCCAATAGCTTTTACCATCTTTCTGGTAGTAGCACGATTCCAAAGTTATAAAATGGTTGGTTTTTACTAGCAAAATGCTGATCCATGTAGGAAAAACGAAATTACTTTCCGAACAACACAATAGATTTAAGAACGCCCACAAAGTAAAAATTATCAACCAATTATTTGATACTTTTGACAAAAAAATTATTTACTACACAGAAGGAAAATTAGACAATTATTTTTATGATCTTCTCTAGAATATTTATATGTTTTTTTACTAACATTTCTCGAACTTCAATTATTTGAATTTTGACTTGTGTCCTTATCAATCAGAATGATTTTTCTATTGCTAAATCAGCTGACAGTTCAACTAATTAAAAAATTATAGTAAAGATACTTAATGCATTTTGTTGTGCTTTGCTACACGCCATGTAACTTTGAACTTGTTAATGCTGCTGTTGTTACTTGTGACACTTGGACAAGCCAAGCTCGCTGTGCCTTGGCTATGCGAATTTAAGTCAATAGGGTGCGTCTTTCGTTTTAATCAGAGCACCACGAACATGAAAGTACGTCTTTGCTCTTTTTAAATCTTCCGATAGATGGCACCACCAGAGGATCCACTCTTTCAATTTTGACATTGATCTGAAGGGAGAGGAAGTTTTAACCAGACCATTACACCCATGGTAACTGCTCAATGACCGACCACAGGACTTTCGATTCCACAGATTTAACGAGCACGTACATCGCATGTACTCGGTGGCTCTTTGGCGACATTGGGAATCGAACCCCACCCTTCCGGATGGAAGGCCGATATCGTAACCACTAGGCTAAAATGATACGTTGATAAATATTACACCAGTGGTCGAAACTGAATTCATTACTTTAAAAAACATCATATATTCATAGATTTAAGGTAAATTTTAGAACACGAGTCAAGATTTTTTTACTGTGTATGCATTCTTCGAAAAATAGCTGCAAGGTTTTGTATAGACATCTAACTTTTGCTATTTAATAAATCGCATTACGTTATTCCTATTATTTGAATTTATGCAACAAAAAACATTTTTTTTCCAATGAAGATATTTGGCAAATTTTATCCGAAAGTAAAATATGATATTTTGCAAAATAAAAAATTATTAAATAATTTTAATATATAAATTTTTGATCTCAAATAAAATATGCTAACAGTTTATGATAGTCTTTAAAATATTAAAACAGAATAAGTTATCATTTCAGAGCTAGTCCAGCGTTGTTTCTAATCTTAGAACGGTTACAGTGTCATATTCATGCAAGTCAATAAGAATGCATATATATTATAGATCACTTAAGAGATGATTTAACGACAAGAAAATGTGACACTAATAAGGAAATATAGAAGGTCACTAAACTTCGCTCCTGAAAATTGCACAGCTTAAATTATTTCCTTGTTTAGAATGTCTAAAATGTTCCTTTTCAGTTTGTTAAATAACGCAAAAGAAAGTATTATTCTCATTATTCTACAGGATATACAAGGATTTGAGGTTGAAACTCCTTCTCGAGAGATTCTGTATTGGAAGAAAAGCTTTCACTCTAAATAATTTTCAGAATTCAAAGCATAATATATAATATAATTATAAACACAAAAATCACATGGTTGATTTCTCTGAAAAATTCAGTTTAAATTTATCAGGAATATTTTGATAATATATATATATATATATATATATATATATATATATATATATATATATATATATATATATATATATATATATATATATATATATATATAATTTTGACAAAAATACTCTAAAACATCTTTGGGTGAAGCGAAGAGAAATGTACATGAAAAAGATAATCAAAATTATTGACAAATATATTTGTCTTGAATCTTATATAATTGACTGAATCCCCGTGCAAAATAATGAAATTCACATTGCTCTATTCCAAATTAAAATTTACCGCCGTAGGTATGGATTTTTTGTTAAAAACACTGTTTTTAACTGTAGATCAATTATTTGGGCACTAATAAATAAAAATACTATTTTAAAATGAGACTGAAATTAATTTCGAATGCATAATTTTCATACAACTGTTGCATTAAATTAATATTATTGTAAATTCGCAATAAAGTTTATTTTATAATTTATACATTTTCTAAATGTTTATAAATACAATTATTTTCGCTTTATCTATATAAAGTTCCCATTTGTTTATTTGCCTAGTCGCCCATCACCAAGTGCCTCATAATTTTGAGCCACGGTCAGGTGACAAGTTCACCCCTGAGCTGGCATCCTCCTCTCCTCATCCACACCACACCAACGGAAGGACTTTGGACGTCACATATTAATGTGAACACGTCCCCAACTCACAGAGCTCCAGCAACACAGTGCGGGAGAGTGCGTGGTCACCCTCCCCGTCACTACCCGCGGCAAATGATGCTTCACTTTGCTTCTCTTAACGGAAACGGTGAAGCTACTGAGCCACTGGAGCTCGGGTAAAACAAACATCAGGATTTCAGTTTTTTGCTAACTTAAAATTAAATGTTACTTATGACACTTGGACAAGCCAACCTGTCTATTACGTAGGCTACGGGAATTTAAGTCAGTAGAGTGCGTCTTTCGTTAAGCCAGAGCACCGCAAAAGTGAAAATACAACTTTGCTCTACACTCTTCTGGTAGATGGTGCCACCAGAGGTTCCAATCCCTCAATTTTGACTTTGATCTGGAGGGGGAGGATTTTCTCCAGACCATTACACCCATGGTAACTTCTCAATGACCGACCACAGGACTTTCGATTCCACAGATTTAACGAGCATGTATATCGCATGTACTCTATGGATCTTTGGTCGCCATGGGTATCGAACCCCGCCCTTCCGGAAGGAAGGCCAATGCCCTAACCACTAGACTACAACGCCCTTGAGGTAAAATAAATATCACCTTACGAAATATATTTTGAATGCACTATCTCCAAAATTATTACAAGCATTGGTTCTAGGTCCTTTTTTCCACCTTTTCAGGACAAGGGGCGGAAGAGATGGCCTCTCAAAAAGAAGATATGCCATAGTGGATCTCAATATGTGTCTCTTCGTAATTTAGAAGCAGTGTCCAAGCAGAAAACCTCCAGATCTGCTCTGCCAACCCTAGAGGTATCATTTCACATGGAGGGTATTTCTAACACGACACATTTTACGTACTCCAGCCGCCATAAGCGAACACGACGGATCTTCGTTTGAGTCGACCAACCTCGGCCACAAATCTCTACTATTTAAAACATAATGCATTTATGAGCTCCTTGTAAAGCTGCTTATACCGCAAGGTAATTAATTTAAGCTCTGTATTATTCTTTCTGCTTTTTTTTCTCCATTTAAAATTATCCTCTACACTTAACGCTGGAAGTAAAAAAATGTGTATATTTATGGCATCGGATCCCACATTTTTTTTTACATTCTTACTTTGTAATTTTTATCTAAAATGTATTATTTGTTTCCGATTTTGTAGAAGTATTGTTTTTGCAATATGAAGCAATGAATGATTTCGCCTTTGCCATTAAATCGACTGCTGCAAATGCATTGGAAGCTTTATCGGAATTTAATATTTAATAAATTCGTATAACTGAAAGGAGTTTTCAAGCATGCCGTACCTCATTTGATTAATTTTTAGTAAATTTATACATGAAATTTCAATTTGTAATGTAAAATATCATTTTAAGGTGATGTTAATTAAATTATTTCGTAAAAATTACTGTCCATAATTCATACTTTTCTGTGTAAGACTCATTTTCACATTTAAATTAGAAACTCATTGAACAGAATTTTTTAAATTTTTTTTTGTTTTTTTATTTATTTGAGTATATCCTGTAGAAAAAAGAATTTCAGTTATTTTTGCTAAAAGACAAGGAAAAAACGCTCTTTAAAATGTTGAAATTTGTGAAATAAAGGTAGGGCGCTCCGTGGCTGAGTGGTCTAAAGCATCACCGCTAATCGCTTGAGAGCGTAGGAGTGTGGGTTCGATTCCCACCGTGGCCCTGGGTGTTTTCTTCGTTATTCTTCTGTGGTTGTACATCTGTCATTGTGCTATTTGTCCTATTATCGACGAAGACTTACAAGCGGATCTCAAGAATCAAGCATACAAGTATGAATATATGTAATGTAATAAATAAATAAAAAAAATAAAGGTACACGTTTTCTCCTGCTAAAATCTAAGCTGACTCTAACCATGAATTCAATGAATTTATAGTTGAGGTCATTTTATAAATATTTTTTATATTTATAATTTGAATATATAAGAAATAAATTTGGTAGTTAAAATTAAAATTGCAATTACAAAACACTGTAAAATAAAACGTCTGGTTAGAATAGCTTGAAATTTAAAAACAAGACAAATAAACAATGGATCGGCTATGCTAAAAAACAATAACTTCATATTTCTGAAAATTTCATCAAGATTACGACAAAAAGGCTCGTGGTTTTGTTTTTTATACTATTACTATAAGAATGGTATCTGACTTTTAACTCCAAGCGGGAAATTTCAGATATTGCTCCCAGCTTTTTCCAGAGAAAAAAAAAAAAAAATTCTAACGGCTTACGAGTATTGGTGTGTATAATTTTACATTATTCTTATTTTACATTTTTAATTCAAAATTTTACCTATAATTAATCAGCATTTTAAATTTAACATGCGCTTAACATACAAAGCAAAAAATAACAGCATTTATTTCATGAACATAGGAAACTTTGTAAATAAAAATTTCATTTGTAAGTTTCTATATAAATGTTAGAAAAATTGCAATATAGAATTTTACAAACAAAGTGCTTTTTTTTAAATTAGCAGCATTGATAAAAAACAAATTGAACGTTATTGTTAAATATATGCTTCAGGAATTATAAAACGTTAAAATGTATTTGTAATTCACGAAATGTATTCTAAATTGTTATGTGTGAGTAAATTGCTAATAAACAAAAAACAACTAAATAGAGTAGAAAAATGTATACCTATATTGGATTTAGATTACTATATATATATATATATATATACATATATTACAAAATATATATATATATATATATATATATATATATATATATATATATATATATATATATATATATTGCCAAAATATATTTTGGTAGAAATTTGATTTCCTATATTGTTTCTATCTTGGAATGCCAAGATTGTGAGTAACAAGACTGTGGTTGGCATAAAAAGACCAATATTGGCTTTTCATGGCATATTGGAAAAACTTGGTACCAAATGTTGAACCAATATAGGCTCATCTTGGCCTTTCCTACAATGGAAAAATCTTATCCCCATTATAGGACCAATATTGTTATATATTGACTTACCCAATACTGAGAAAAACATAATGACTATTTTAGGTCCATTATTGGATTTATTTTGGCCTATTGGGGAAAACTTGGCGGCTATTATTGGCGCTATCTTGGAGATGATTAACAAAACTGTAACGAGATATTTTACTACTTATATTAATGATTTTTACTAAAATCAAGTTCTGATGACTTGTAAACATAAGTGCGAAAACATCCGTTTTGAGAATATTCGAAGTATAGAAAGTAGAAGAGTATTCAGTATAACTCCCGAATATGGATCGCTCGAGGGTCTACTTTTGGACAGTTGCATTGCTATGATGAGAAGAAGCTGTAATTTCAAATGGAAAGTTGACATGAACTATAAAAACATTTTTTTTACCTACACATATAATGTTTTAATATTTTAAATTACTTTTGTTCTTATGAAATACAAGATGAAATGTCAGTAGAAAACATCATACATAAGCAAATTTAAAATATCATTGTAATGTCACAGAAAATGTCTTACAAATAATTAAAAAAGTGTATTAATAAAGCATTTGAATATATTCATAAGAATATTTATTAAAAACATCAGAAATTTTATTTAATTTCTTAACAGCAGATTTCTACATTTCTAACTAAAGCTGCACAATGAGCTATTGACGATGCTTCAAGATGCAAAATTACGAATATATCAAAAAAGGTTTCTAAACTCGAATGTGATAGATCGTATCTAAAAATGATACTGTCAGTTCTGCTACCCAGAAGAATCGAAGGAGTAAGGAAAATTGTGTTCATCATGTATAGAGTCTGCAATACTTGAATGAATACTGTAAGTATTCTGGACTTATTTAACTTGTATACGAAATAATCTAATTATCTTACGAAATAATCTAACTAAAATGTAAAAGTATTATTAACCTCTCTAGTAATGGCAAAAAAAAAAAAAAGAAATCTGTCATATTTAGATAAGATTGTTTTTATTGTTAACCAATATACGAGCTGCGCATTGACTACAATGGATATACACCGAAGAGCCACAGCATTACGACCGCTATTACCGTTTAACAGTGACCTTCCTTTAATAACGAGAAATGCATGATTCAGCGGTATAGAAATTGTAGGTGGAGAACATGAAAAATCCTTCCTATGATCACGTATGTGTATCATGGGAAAACTGCTGAATTAAGCGAATTTGACAGTGAACTGATTGTGATGGCTCAGAATGAGTATTTCCCCCTCCTCGCTTCATCAGCTGTTTAATAGAAGTCGTTAAGAATATCTGCTAAGTGGACGAATGACAGTGAGATAAGTCGCAAATGCCTCAATGTCCGTAAATCATGATCATAACAGGAAGCCACTGGCTCTTTCCTTCAGTAAAATAAGCTCAACGGCTCAAGTGGCAATCGAATACAGCGTGGATCAAAGTAAAAGTGTTTCCAAGCCCATGAGTTGTGGTGTTTGTAGTAGTAATATGACGGAAGCAGTTTTGGAGCTTTATGCTCATAGGCTTATAGCTCGCACTGAGCAAGACCGAGTTTTTTTTTTCACAAAACTCGTCAAAAATTTAGAACACTTTCCAGGCTGTTTTTTTTTTGTGGTGTTTGATAGCGTCTATTGCTGATGCAAGGCCAGCTTCCGACATTCTATATCGATAAAGATAGTGGATGGTTTCCGCTACTCGAGTCATCGTCATTTATCTACTTTGCATAGATGCTTCCAAAGATATCACTCGAATAGTCGATAAACCATGCAGTTTTGGAGACATTCATTTCGAATCTTTTGGCCATGATATTCTACTTTATGTATAAATTGTCAACAGCCTTTTCCATGTAACACGTGTAGTCACAAGACTGAAGCGTCACACTTCGGGATGAATTATACATTCCTCCTATTGGAACACTTGTCTCTAAATAATGTAAATGGGCTCAATGTTAAACTCTGGAGGTGTTCATAATTATTTGGCATTTCATTGTAATTATCAAAATGATAACAGTAGAGAGCGACAGCACTTTTAATGCCTATAATATAACTCCTTTATCAACAATTATATCACGATAATTTTTAACTCTGTAAAGCAAATACCCTTACTTGTTAAAATAAAGTTATTTCTTCTGTTGAGATGTTCACCAAATTTCATAACGTTGAAATTTATTTAATAAATGGTTATTTGTGTGGGTGTATCAGTTTTAGTATGTTACGTTCAATCTCGTTTACATTTTGTGAAATTATATTCACATATTATCCCTTTTTCAGTGAATTAATAAGTGCATTAGACATTCTAGCAATATTCAACAAACTTTGCTCATTGAGAATTGCGTTCCAAACTTAAATTTCGAAAAAATTTTGCAATAAATTATAAAAAATGACAAAAACGATTTTCAACTTTACAAATACTTAAATACAAAAAAATATCAAATATGTACGTATTTCCATAATATATTTGTATTCTAAGATAACTGTGGCAATTATAAATTGAAAAATTGTATAAGGAACATCACGAAGGAACTTTGACGTAAACAAAATTTACCTATATATATATATATATATATATATATATATATATACTACGTATATATATACACATACATATATATATATATATATATAATCATGTAATAAAAACTGAAACACAAAATATACCTAATTTACTGCATAATTCAAATATTTTTATCATTACATAATAAAGTTGCTTTCATGGAATTGAGACAACCTATGATTATAATAAATAATGGTCGTTGCATAGAATTATATTTCTAAATATTCTTTCAAGCCAAACGAATAAAATGAAAGCTGAGCACTATTGGTGTAGGAATTAAACTAGTTCCTTAAAATACAAGAAAGATCAGAGAGAGATATCACAAATAAATTGGCAGATAGCAAATTATAAAAAAATCAAATGATTAAAATTAAAGCCTCTTAAGAAGTGTGGATGATGATAACATCAGTCGTTAGTATAGCCATCATTGTTGCAATAACCACTGCTACACGCTTCGGCATAGAATCCGCTCAGTTGAAAACATAGAATGATGCGTTACAGAATAAATCTGTTGAACGATGGTTCGTGATGCGATTTTATCACGAGTACAATATGCCTATCAAGTGCAGTTGCGCAACGAGAAGGATGCTATCTGTCCCGTCGTTCGTTGCTACATCCAACGGTTAGATCCGCGTCACAGTTGCTTGGTTTCGTCGAGCATGATCAATGATTTCTTTGACGGATACGCAATCCTATATGCTATTATTCTTCGGACTCAGAAACTTGCTCGAAGTCTTCTACGAGGCATAATTAAACAGATTAAGAAAAAATAAAACCGTTTCAATTTAGATCGACAATTTTTTCTACTTTTATACAGCGTTTGCAACTAATTCTAATCTCCTATGATGAACTGTAATGCTAATGATTTGCATATCTCGTCACAAATGCATACGCAAATTTCCTAACCTGAAATCTTTCTTCAGAGTATTGCATTTTGTTGTCTAACTATACAGATACGCGCGTAATCCTAAGTCATCTTAATAAGACAAATCTGGTGTGCACACACATAATGGTAATTATATTTCGTAATTTGATTAACATTATGCTCCAGATGACGAGTATGTTTCGAAATGTATTATATAAGATATTGGCGGAATAATGATCTTATTTTAATTATTACTTAAGCCAAGAATAAAAACTAGTTTTCTAGAGGAATCGTAGTTAATGAATCCTCCCAATGTTTGTGTGTTGTTGGAATATGCAGAAAAGTACGTTCTTAATATTTAGAAAGCTTTTTTGTGATTATAGGTACGTTTTTTTTTTTCATTGAAAGATAAATTTGTTATTGAAAACTTCAGCAATCAATTGAGTAGTTTTGAAGTTAGAATTATAAGTCATTGTTTATCAGTGGAAAAATTTATTACAGTAAGAATCAATAAAAATTAAAAACATATAAACTAAAAAATTTAATGTTTTAAATTATTAGCTACATAGTTTTTTTTAAATCTTCATTTAAATTATAAAATAAAAAATCTGTTTTATGAGAAAATATTTTATTAAACATCACAACATTATCTAAAAATACAAAAATAAATTAATACAAAAAAACAATTTTATTTACAAATGATTTTTATTATTTCTAATCTATATACAATATTTTAAACATGCAACTAATTACTGAAATCAACAATAAACAACCAAGAAATAAATACCACCTTATATTTGTAATAATTTACATCATAAATATGATATAAAAATATATTCCTCTTAGAGTAAATAAAATACAAAAACATTTATTTTACCAATAACATTGTTTACAAAATAAATACATTAATTAAAACATAAAAAAGATTGCATATAATTAAAATTAATAAATATATTATTCATTAATAAACACGAAAAAACAATTTGCCACAGTTATCAATCAAACAATACAGCATGAATAAGTTATCAATTTACACTAATTTCTTACTTCAATAAAATCTCAAATTTGATATAAAAAATAAACAAAAATATAAATTAAAATCTGACAAAATTATTTTCTTTATAATTTCAATAGTAATTTAAAATACAGTAGAATTACAATTTTTTCATACAAATAATAACCTAATAATTTAGAAGCTTAAAAAATATTCCATCAAAGAAATAAACAGTCAAATTAAGCGAACAAATTTCAAATTACAAATACATATCAAATTTATTTTTAACACGAAAATTGAATTCAGGGAACAACATAAATACTTTCTTGCAACAATCACTATGGTCTACCAAGTTTACAAAAATATTGAGCACCACATGACAAATACATGTTTTTGTAGAAATATTAGAAAAATATATTGAAAATGTATTTCACTAATGTAACTGTATTCTAGAAAACATTATACAAAATTTCTTTCAACAGTAATTAAGGCACAATTATTAATTATTAAAGATATATTGAGCATTCTTAAAACTTTAAAAAATAAACCGGGATTAGCATCACACATTAACTTAAATATATATACTTTTTCCAAACATCAATTATATTTGTTCAAAATAGTTCATTCACAATTATAAAAGAAATCATTTAAACATATAGTGAATTCCTCTCACTCGGTTATTGGCGTAAGGGAATAAGTCCAGCCACCCTCTCCATCTAAATGAAGAAAACTATCGTGAAACTGCACAAGACTTGATCGATGGCCAATACTAATTAATGTAATACCCAATTCAATACATTTTCTATAAAGCTTCTCTTCCAGCTGCAACCCAACAGCACTTGTGGCTTCATCCAAAAATGCCAATTTCGGACGATGGCAAAACAAACGAACAAAACTCAGTCGTTGAGCTTCACCGGGAGATAGCACATCATACCAATTCCAATCTACTTTATCACACAGACCAGCTTTTTCCAATATATGTTCCAAATCGACAAATTTTAAATATCTATTTATAAATAAACAAACGATTAAAGTTTCCTTAAATTTAGTACGTGGAAAAATTTGGAGGAAAATAACAAAAGTAATCACAACTAAAAATAGTTTAACAAATAACCATTTAAAATAAATTACAACAAATAACCATTTAAAATAAATTTACAAATGAAAACATTTTTAGCTAAGTTTTTTTATTATAATAAAAAAGCATAGCTAAAAAACTTTTCCAATGTTTAAGAAAAGATGTTGCAAGTAAAAAGCTAATGTAATCAATGATATATATATATATAATTTTAGGATGAGTATTGATGAAATTAGAAACACAGTGAATTCTAATAATCAAATTGACATACTTTTTCTGCTAACTGCTATATTTAGTAAGTAGCAAACTACCTGCTGCTATTATCAGCTTAAGTTAGATGTCCAAATTTTAATCTAATCAAAGTCTATGTTCTGTACTATTATGTTTTCAAATTTCAAACATATAGGGCTGTTAATTTAACTAAAATTAGAAAGACTTTTACAGTAAAGTGTTGCACTGTTAAAAAGATTTAAAAATAATTTAAACATATTTTTTTCTTTAACTACTTTAATTTACTATAATCTACCATACATATTAAAAAAGATTAAATTTAAATTCTGCAGCAGAAAGTACTAATACAGTTTAAAATGAATTATAAATATAGCATAATAAAAGAAATTATAAATAAATTATAGTTTGTAAAATATTTTTATTGTTAGATATAATGAATAATTAGTATATTTTACTTTTTATCAATTTATAACTTTTTAAACAAAATTCTTAAAAATATTTTCAAAAATCATAAAAAGGAGGTAATTTTATTTCTCTTTTGTTTTAAACTTTCTATAATTTAAATTTTATGCAGAACAATAAATGTTTTTCTTAAAACCACAATTCCTAAATGCTGCAAAAATTTATTCTCCTCAATACTAAGCAAAAATATTTTTATTTTCACATTTCAAACATTTACATTTACAGTAAACTTATTTTATATAATGAAGAAATATATTTGATTAAAACATTTAGAAGAAACATTTGATGTAACAATTTAGTAATATGAATTCTCTATTAGATGCTTATCTTGAAAAAAAAATATTTAAAGTCTAAGTTAAATTAACTCAAAAAATAATTAAATTTGACTTATTAGTTGCTAAATTGTCATTTTTAGCACATAAAAGCTGATTAGACCTGGACTCACAGTTTAAAATGAATTCTGAATCACTACAAATATTCATACTTAAGGTGGGTTTTAAACCCACAAATTATTAAAGATCAAAACACAAACTGTTTGGCAGCTAGTTTTCTTTATTGAATGACGAAAAAGCAATTAAACTTACATACTTTCAACACTTTATTTAGTAAAATAAATATAGTAACTTTTAATAAAAACTCTCTGCATGAATCCCAGAGAACATTTTCAATATTGAATTTTCAGTATTCTATATTCATTAATGAAATCTTTAATATCGGACAAATTAAGGGGAAAAAATGATAAAATTTTACATATTTTAATTGAAAAGAAATTAATGAAAGAACAAGGCTTGTTTGTAAAAACACACTAAATCAAGAAAAATTTAAACAAGAAATAAATGTTTTGAATGATACTTATTTAATTTTAAAAGCATGACTTTAATTTGTATAACTTGTTCATCCTATCTCAATGTGAAAAATATTGATTGATACATTGATAAGTAATAGAATATATATGCTCGATTTTCAAACCAAAAATAGAAAATTGTGTAACATTTTTAAATATTGAATAACTAATTTGGTGATACTTTTGATAATGCACCTTTTTTGTTGATTGATGTACATAAATTATAATAAGATCCATTTTTCAGACCTTTTTAATTTTATTAAAATTTATTTTTATTAAAAAAACAACCTACTTAATAAGTATTTCTAAAATTTATCAAGAAATATGCATAAATAATATTAAAATTAAAACTCTTCAAACATTAAGCATTTTTGTTAGATAAAATTACACCTTTAAGATTATTAAGTTACAAAATTTTGCACTCAGTTATTCAATTATATATAATTTAAATATAATTATTAATGAATGTTTAATGACTCATGGTCTTTCATTACTAATAAAATTTTTGATTTTTCAAACACTAAAATATAAACTGTTAAGCCTATAATAACTAATAACTTAATGTATTATTAGAAAAATTGAAATCAATTTGTTTAAAATATCAAAGTAGAGAATATATATATATATATAGGTATAAATTAAAATTAATAGAATAAAATACTTCAAAAATAAAGTTTTTAATTTTTCTCAAAAATTAAAGTTTTTAATTAGGTTTTTTTTAATCTTTCATTAAAACAGCTTGTTATTTTAATATTCTACTCTTTAGAAAGTCATAAGATTCAAATGCTGGACCATTAATACAAAATTGGAAACAGAAACCAAATGACAAATTTGATAAATGTAAGCTTTTTGCTCACATTTATCAAATTTGTCAGAACTGGAAGGAAGGGCATCAATTAGGTGGCTTAATGCTGTTAAAAATGATATAAAAACCATACATAAATGAGAATGAAAGAGATAAAACAAGATAGCCTAAATTGATTGGGGCAGCCTTGGCCACAAGTACTGTAGTACACAGAAAATATTCTACCTTCAGTTTTAAGATTTCTCTATTTAATCATCAATAATCATAAATTAACTGATTCTCAATGTTAAGCACGAATAATTATTATCAATCAGTTTTGTTACCAAATCAAGCAGTTTTTTTAACTTTCTTGATTTTAATAAATTAAATAATTCAGAGATGCTGCCTCTATAAATATTTTTAGAAACATATACATCTCTATACTTCTTAAACTTTATGTAAAGTTTAAATATTTGTAGTGCTGCTAAGCATTATGTGTAAACATCTATTCCAAATTCAGACAAAAAAGTGTATAATAACATTAACACATTATTTTAGTATTATTACACAAAATACATTAATGCATGTTAAAGACCAAGACAAATGTTGCACTATAATATAATCATTTATGGAGGGAATTTTTATTCAAAATTAAAAAAAATGCTTCTTTAACATGCAATTGAATAATAATAAAGTTTATTATATTAAACTATTGGAAACTTACTTTAAAATGCGATCAATGAGGTCATCTTGAACATTTTGTGAAATATCTTCAGGCATTTCTAATGGATATACTATTTGTTCTATCAGGCTGCCATCAGAAAGCAAGGAGTGTTGTGGTAGAAAGAACACTGCAGATGGTTTGAATGATACTCGTCTAATGATTTGACCTTCATGAATAGGCCAAAGTCCTTTAATGACACGTAATAAAGATGTTTTGCCACTACTACTTTTTCCTGTTATAAGCATGCTGGAGCCAAACTTTATTTGCAAAGAAATGTTGAAAATGAGAGGTTTTGTTTCTTTTGGTGCACAAAAAGTTACATTTTTAAGCTCAATTACTGGTTCTTTTTCACCATCTAGGAGAAAACAGAATATTTATTAAATTACAATTTTGTATTTATAAAGAAATATTTTATTCAACTTTCATAGTAATACAATAATATTATACAAAAAATTACACTCCATACATTGAAGAAAAATTTATTTTTATTATTTAAAATTGGCTTTTTTCTAACAACTAATTCTTTTACAGCTGTTTTCTAAAAGCATGTTTTTAAGAGATTTGGAATGTACTGCTTTGTCCATATCAATTTTGAAAATGGCAATTTCTTTTAAAAAATATTCAATAGCAAAAGAATGGAATATTCATTAGCATGGAAATTTTATTTTCTATTTCAATTGTTCCATATATTTTTTATCTAGGGATCAATTATATGAAGTCAAAAAATCGAACACTTTTCCCCATGTTTACAGTATAAATATACTACAGCTAAAATCTATAGGGATATTTCTAGCAATTTCTTCTTTTCTTTGCAATTGAGTAAATGCTAATCCATTCTATCTAAATGGCCTTATGTTGGTTGGTTGGGTTTTATGGCGCAAGGTCCAAACTCGGACATGCTGCGCCAACTAAACAGCCTTAAACCTCCTATAGATAATTTTACACCATTACATACTGAATTCCACGAATCTCATCAATATAAGATAAAATTTTAGTCAATTTAAGCATGAATATAGTAAAAAAACAGAAACAACAAAGTTAAATCAATAATATAAATTATACCAGATTTTACTATACTTAATTTTTAATGAATTAAGAAATAATTATGTAATAGCCAAATTTCTGGGTATTAGTAATAAATAAAAATATAAATTTTTAATGAATTGAACCATGATTACATATATAAGCTAATTTGACACCCAAACAGGGTTTGTAAAATTCTATCAAAAAGTTTGTTTTTTATTTAATAAATAAACTAAATTTAAAATATAAATTTTTTATATTAAAGTATTAATTTATGTAATACATACAAATTATATAATAAAGTACAGCACAGATGCAGTATAATCCAGGGTTTCAAATTCTGAATTTTTTTGGCGATGAAGAAATATTGCCAAGATAATGTATTGTGACATGCAGGATAATGTAAATACTAAAGTTTGCAAAACAGAATTTATTGCATAATTTTATAGGTCTCCATCTCTATGACATAGTAAAAATAAGGTTGCCAGATACAAAAGAAAATCCACCAAAAAATCACCAAACTTAGAATTTGGAATCCTGGATTATACGGCACCTGTGCCGAAAATATCTTTGGCTAAAGTGAATATTATGGTCACAGTCAGGATATCATACTTATACCCATTTGGAACTTTTTATATACTGTATACATCAGTATAATTTTATTTTAATATGTTCTTTAAATTCAGAAATTTTTGTACAAGGAAATGTTTCATGCAAATAACACTTTAACATAAAATATGAATTTGATAAAGGGTTCCACAGCCTTGTGGTAAGATACTGCTTTCTTGAGTATAAGGTCTTGGATTTAACTTCAACTATTGTTGAACAACAGGAGATGAATGCAGCATTTCATCCTTCTACATGTTTGTCTGTTGAGATGGACATTTGGCAGCTTTCTGGGTTTTCTCCCTTGTGACACATGAATATAGCCCACTAAGTATTAACAAACTTTTCAAAAGGCAATATGCAGTGGATATTAAAATGTATTACAATGGCCTTTGGCTGTGAAGTTGTTCACTAATATGTGATAAAATTAAGATTTCTAGGTAGCCTTGATAGTACCCATATCTATTTTCATGACTAAGGGTTCTGTGATACAATGTATATGTACTGATCAGGTGATCAGCCTAGTGCAAAAACCCCCAGCATTAAGTCCATGTCATCACTTTGATCACTCTCATTATTAAATATTGTTGGCAGGTAAACTGATTTTTCAGTACCTAATTTTAATACTCTTATAATTTTGTTATCTTTTATAAATTCAATTTTTCATAAACTAAGACAAATTTTAAACTGATAACAATAATATAATTTTGCACTCTACAAATATAAATTTACATGATCAGATTCTTTACTTAATTTTCAGATTACAAAATCTGAAATCTGTAGTCTGAAGAATCCTCAAAACAGAAGTAAATTAAATTTATTACACCAATAAATTTATTTTATAAATGAACTTGAAAAATGAATTTTTAAAAAATATATTAATTTAATAATGCATTATAACAAAATTTTAATATCTATAATTTAAATATATCATACCTGAAGTATCATGGGTATATTTCATAAGATAACATTCTTTATTTCCTTTATCAAAACTATTTTCACTTTTAATCTTCATTGCATCTAAAATTTCACTTACACGATGAATTAAACCACCAATTTCTCCAATTGTTGTTGATATATTGATAAGACTTGAAAAACAAGATATCAAATAGATTGAAACAAATGCATTTTGGCTTATTAAGGCACTGAGTTCTGGTGCAGTCAAATCATCATATTTTCCAGAAAATATAGGATAAGCTAGTATTAAATAACTAACTATACTTCCCATATAGCTGAAGGTATTCACTGCCACATCTAATGGAAATTCTTTTAAATATAATGATTGTAGTGTACCAATTAAGTCCAAGAATTTCTTTTCTGAACGAGCAAACTCGGCAAAATTAGCATCTTGGAAAGCAATTGATTCAGCATTTGTGCGTACATGCATATGTTTAAATCGAAAATTTCCTTCACATTTTTCTTGTTGGAAAATGAGAGACATAATTGGTTTCATAAGAATTCTATTGAATACTGCTGAAATAAGAAACACTAAAAATACTCCTACAGGCCCAATCCAACCTGTTGTTTGCCAACAATTATAAGAGTAATATATTGTAGTAAATGGAAAAATTACAAAAGGATTAATAATAGAACTAAATTGCTTGCAAAATTTATCAATATCTTGGGTAATGCGTTGATCAGGATTATCAGTAGAATTATATTTTAAAGTGTTTAAAATATAAAATTTATTATCATTGAAATATAATTTATGTAGTTCATCAGTAAGCGTTTCCCGGGAAGTAACATAGAATACATTAATTATATATTTTTTACAGCTCAATACAAAACAAATAGCTAAAATTAATAAAGTAGCTTTCAAAACTTGCAACCAAAACGCATTTAAATTTTTTTCACCTAACACTTTATAAAATCCACTGGGAAGTATGCCAACATTGTATACAAGATACTGTTCCAATAAAGAAAATAGACAAATTAATATTAAGAGCCACAAATTAAGACGAGAATTCAATATAATCTTTAATATTTGACTTAAGCGTCCTAAAGTAAAAAAGCCACAACCGTAATTTTCCTGTTTATTTTCAGTTTTTTCATTCAAATTTAATTTTTCCGCTTCGTTATCCATGTTTCGAATTAGTACAAAATCAGTTTCGCTTTTCTAAGCACAATCCCCTTTTGAATGCAAACAGCAAGCATCTGACTAGTAAAGTTTATGGTAGATTTTTCCAATTAAAATGTCATACTTATATCCCCTTTAACAATTTCAGAACTTAACAATAATAGATTTACAAAATGTATGTGGTCCACTCTTAAAATTTATATATATAAATGGATCGAAGTTTCTGTAAAGCGTAGAATAAAGGGCGCTACTACCGGGGATATCTAAAAACACTTCCGGCACGAAACTTCCTGCTTACTATTCCATTATTGTCTTATACCATTGTGCTTGTTTTCTGTAATTTTCATTTCTTTTGAAAAATATTCATTTAAAAGTAATTATCCTATAAAATTTTTTGAAATGCAGAAAACAAATAAAGGTAGTAAATGTTGCGTAACATTTGGTTGCAATATGCAAGCTGGAACAAGTTTACTTTTGCAAGTGAAAATATTCAAATTTCCAATGGAACCCGATTAACAATCCTTAATGTAATTAGACATATATTAAATCAGCTCTTAAAAAAAACTTAAATTTTGCAATGAAAACCAAAATTTGTTTACAATATTAATAAACAACAAGTAAATAAACACATCATAACAATTTTGTTCTACTCATTATTGATACCAATTCATATATTCTAGCATGAACACACGTGTCATGAAACAAAACTTATTTGAATTTTACTAAATATATACATATTAAGTAAAATTTAAAAAAGTTTTGTTTTATGAATACCATTTTTAATTTTTTATCTATTTAATTTTAAAAAATGGGCAAATAAATTTTTAAAAAAGCAAGATTATTTCTTACATTAATAATTATAGCAGACGCTTATTTATACGAGCCTCTCATTTGCAAAAATTTACATTTTTACAAGCAAATGGATAATCCCTATCCTGACTGCATAGACACATAATTTTAACTCCCATTTACGAGCTAAAATTTTGAAAAATCTGTTCCCTGCGAATTTCAGCTTCTGAGCAATAATTTCCTTTTCTGTTTCTTCTTATTATTTTTTTATGATCTGACAATTTTTCAATTTTTTTTATTTGATTTCTTTTTTTATATAAAGCCTGAGAGCTTGATTCCTTCTTCAACAACAAAGTGACACCTGCAGGCATGCCAGACATTGTTCGAACAAATAATTGATGGGAAGGAACTATGGTTCTGAGTTCGAACCCTGTCTCCCCAGTACCTAAGAACATAGAAAGGGACGAAAATTCTGTTCTTCTTTTTGTACGTGAGAACATAGAAAAGGGGAAAATTAAAAATTTGAGTTCTGATGTTCTGCAGCTGGTTTTGTTTCATTTGAACAACTCAATTAATGAAATTTCGCTTGTTGAGAGGGAGATGAAGCTGATATCTTTGAGGATTTGTCGTAGTTGAAGAAAATAACGTGTTTATAATTGAAGTAAAAAAAGAAAATTCTAAAATATAAGTGTATAAACATAATATAACAAAACATTATGGATAAAAAACATCACATTTCCTTCGAAAATCCTTTACTTAGTAAATTCTGAGATATAAAATAATTTTCAAATAATTCAAAATATAAAATAATTTCAATCGGAAATCCAAATTCTAGATTTGGCAAAAAAAAAAAAAAAAAAAAAATTAAAGTAATATTTCATTAAATTTTGAACAGAATGAATATTTTTCTTTGTAAATCAGTCTTAGTATAATTTTAATTTTTAGTTTAATTTTAAACGACATAAAAATTGTAAGTTGCATATGTGTGTGAGCATATTTACCAATAATTTTTAAATAAACTATATAGCTTAGCGCTCAGTCCTTCTAGGTATTTCATTAATTTGGCTTATAATAATTTATTATGATTCATAAAAATCCATAATAAGTCACTGTATAAATTATCTTTTTTTTTTTTACTTTATTGTAAATTAAAGCAACTCTTAAAGTATTGTTCATGAGGAAAAAAGAAATTTTTGGATGATATTTTTAGATTAAAATCTTTTCACATAGAAAATTTCTTTATTAAATAATTGAAAATCTCCTTCCAAAAATGTAGCAATTTTCATTATTAACACAAGATAATGACATAATGCTACGGAGTGTCTGTCGTCGAGGATAAAATTGGTTTCAAGTTGTTTCTTATTTAAAACAGACTTTAAAACAGATTAAAAAAATAAATAACTTTTCTTAATCAAGTGATACATTATATATTAAATATAATTGCTGAAGAAATATATTTAAGAAAAAATCATGTTAATTTGATGGAATAATTTAATAATTGCTGTTCATTAAAGAATCTTATTCATAGCTAGAAAATTGCAGGTTCGATACTTGACTAAGCAGAGATTTCCATTTTCAGTTTCGGTGTCATGTTTTTATTTGTTATTGTTGTCTTGTGCCAGCTAACTTGCAATATGGGTTGCGCTGCTCCACTTTCCCAACTGAACAGTAATTTATTGTGGACTCTGACTTCTTCTTACCATAGATATCTGTCCATAGAATAAGAAACCATTCACAATCTACTCATACAAGGAAAGACAAAGACAGAAGAGAAAAAGTACATCTATGCCCGAACCGTGATTCAAACCTAGAACCTCCATATCCCCAGTTAAGCACGCTGACCACTAGACAACATGTGTGTTGTTGTTGCTTATTTCCGACTGGCGTGACAGTACCATCACACCAGCCCCATGAATCCAAAAATAGTCAGTCTCTCAAGCACCACCTCCGGTCTCAACTCCATGGACAGCATGTGTGACATCATATTTTAATGAAATTTATTTTTTAAAATAACTACATATTTAAATTTTTAATCTCTTAAATTAAAAGCCCAAAGAATTATTCCAGAGATCCTATTATTCATTTACTTATAATTACTATTATTCATGCAATTGCATAAAAACAAATTTGTGAGAATTGCAAACGTTTATTTCTTTTCTTACAGCGTATTAAGTGGATGAAATAGAATTTATTATGTAATTTTTTATTGAATTTATTGTATTATATATAATGTATCCCGTATAAACAATGTTTAATGATTATTCTTCATGCTTATAATCAGGGATTGCAAACGTATAATTAATGGGTTATTTATTGGTATTTAGCTAGATGCTCTGGTTGGCTAACTTCGACTCCTCAATATTATAAAATTATTTCATTAATATGTTACAACTGCATATAACATGTTGAGATTATTTCGGATTTGGAAAGGGAATTCGACAAACATTTCAAAAGCATTATGTGGCTCAATTTTTAAGTCACCTTACATAGAGATTGATGCTGAAAAGTGCTGTACTTGTGTCAAAAATCATTTTGGTTTTGAAGAAGCAATATTCAACTCTGCATATCTGTAGGTGGTATTTCTTTTTCTAACATAAAAATTATTAAATGTAAATATAGAAACATTTGCTGATAAAAGTTCTCATGAAAGACAATAAGTCTTCTTAAAAACTTGTTATTATATTTTTTATTCATTACTAACTGCACATCAATTTTAGTTTTTTTTTTTTGTTGTACACAATTTGATTTAAATTAATTTCATATTTAAAAGAAACGTAAATTTATAGGAACTAAGCAAATGTAAGATTCTTTTAAAACAGTAGCTAGTTCTTCAGTAGCGCACAGCAGGATTCAAAAACAGTAAGATAACTGAGAAGCATCGTAAGTTTGGCAACCTATTCTTTAGATATTTATCTTTCTGTTTGTAAAAATACTTGGCACAGATGCAGTAGAATCCAGCAATCCAAATTCTGAGTTTGCTGACTTTTTTAGTGGATTTTCTAGTTTATTTGGTAACCTGGTTTTTATTACGTCATAGAGATGGAGACCTATAAGAATTATGTAGAAAACTCTATTGTGGCAGCCCTACTATTTATGTCATCGCGATACTTCACAATATGTTATCTTACTGTGTCATTTTATATAAGCATTTATTTGTCGCCAAAAATATTCAGAATTTGGCATGCTGAATTGTACGGCACCTGTTCCAAATGCTTTAATAGGGAAATCTTCTTCTGTAACTACTGTGAATTATAAATTTTGATGAAATTTTTAGCTATATTGTAATTTGAGCTATATTGTAATTTTCTATTGAGAGAGAGAGAGAGTACGTACAATTTCAATAATATTTAACTAACATTTTCTGTAAAAAACATTTTGTAGATCTCTTCTGAATTTCCTCCTTCAAAATAGACTTCAATTTGAAAGAGAAATTAATTTTTTTCAAAATAAATGGAACAGTGAAATAAATTGCAGTTTTTCAATTTACTTTGTTATCATTGTAATTTTAGATTCAAGTAATTTAAATGCAGTCAAATGTAAATGATTTATTCCGCAAATTTCTAATATATTAAAATTAAAAACTAATTCACAGTTTTAAATAAATTGTCACAGAAGCAAACTTGTTTCATAAATTTAGGATTAAAACGAACCTAAAAGAGAAATATAATTAAAATTCAGCGTTATTAAGGAAAATCAAATATGTGAAAGAGACATAAATCCAAAATAGAATCATTAGATTTTTGAATCATGCGAATTTTGAAAACCTTTCAAATTATGTATTTGAAAATGAGAACTATATAAAAACAAATGTAAAATTCTTTAATTTTAAAGTTTTCTTAACTCTATGTAGTTTCAAAATAGAAACAAATAAAAATGAAATTTAAGAACAAGACACAAGTACAATGTAAATAATTGAAAATATGTATTTTCGAGTTAAGCTATCCTTTCAATTGATTAAATATTTTTTTATCGTAGGCAAATGAAATATCGTTAACAATATTACGAAGTTGCATGAACTTGCATGAAGACTTGTTCAAGAATCATTTTTGTTATTAATAAATATTGGGTTGTTCGGAAAGTAATTTCGTTTTACCCACCTCAATAAGTTTTTTGCTAGTAAAAACCAACCATTTTATGAGTGTGGAATCAAACTACCACCGGAAAGATGGTAAAAGTTGTTGGAATGAAATTGACAATATATAATTCAATAAAATATTTATTCATTATACGTTTTCCATTTTCATAAAGAACGAAACAACTTTTCGAACAACACAATAGGAATAATCAGAGTTAGTTTTGGAAGACACGTTTTTTATTTTCTTATCGTTTGGGGAACATCATGGCAGACAAATCTCTCTTATAGTGTCCTCTCGAGACAAAACGTTTAAATCAAAATAATGATATTTTTTGTCGTTCATTTCGCGTTACTACTGAGCACATATTTTGTTTTATAATTTTGGTTATTGTTATAATATCAATAAAATCATTGTTTATGATTTAAATACCAAATAAGTGCATTATTAACATTTTTATGGAAAATATGCAATGGTTATCAATGAGTATGAAATAGATGAGTGAAATAAATAAAAAGTTAAGAAATATAAATTCAAATTTTGAATACCGAATCGTTTTTTTTTAACTTGGTCCATTTTTTTATGTTTTATTTTATAAATGAATTGAAAAAATGAAATTAAAGATATACATTCTGTTTATGTCTATAACTTCAATGTCATTAACGAATACTTATTGGAAATTAACATTTCAAATTTCCGATTAAGGTTAGTTTATATTTTATTCCCTTTGTGTGGAAATGGTGTGTGCGTGTTTTATTCCTTTTGTGTGATTAACACCTGTGGAAGTATGAGAAACAATTAGTTTGTGTGTTAAAATAATATAATTGTTTTATTGTAATGTGACTATTGCAATAGTTCTTCGAAAGTAAAAAAAATAATTTAAAAGAATATTAAATGCAATAGTTACGTAAATAATATTGTAAAACTAATACATATGAGGACAAAAAAATTGTGAAATCCTTTATTGTTTACATTGATAATAATCGCAAGATGTGAAATCTTTCATTAAGATTTGAAAAGACAATAGGAAATATTGGATATAAATAAATATGCTGATTTTTAATTTTAATTCGAAAATTTAAAAGATATCTGTCGCAAGAGATTTTCGGAATTCAAGGATAAATTAGCAGAAAAATAAGTTTAAAATTTTTTTATTTGAATATATAAAACTCCATCTTCTTGATTAGTTATTATATTTGAACTTTATTGCTAAAGCGACATGAAAGCATTTATGCTGATGGTACGTATATGATACTCATAATTAAATCAATATATTTATATTGTTTGTAACTTAAAATTTTTTTTCTGAAAACACATCAAAAAGAAAATAATAAATCATTTAAAAAGAGCGAACTTAATTATTTTTATTTTGAAGAAATAATTCATTAGAAATTTTTTAATATCATCTCATCAAAATAATAAGATAACAAATTAATATTTTTATGTATATTCCAAATGCGAAATGTTTATAAGTGAAACTTTCAAAATACTTGTTATCGCAACAGAATTTTGACTTTTATCTTTTATGGATTTTATTTGAAGTCTATACTTTTGAAGGTAAATATTTTATATTTATTAAGATAAATAAATTTATTTATATATGTATATATATATATATTTATTTATTTATATATATTATTAAAAATAATCTTATAAATACTTTGAAATCTTTCTAGAAAAAATTTTGATGTTCACACACATTTAATCATTTCATTTTGTTTCTCTTAATTAGTATGATATATCCTATTTTTATGCTTATAAACAGTTTCTATCTTTCTTTTTTTTTTAAACAAAATCTGAAATTTAAGAAAACGTTATCAGTAGAGTAGAGCCTGACTAAGACAAGGGCATACGGGGCAGTTACCCCGGGCCCCCACTTCAGAGGAGACCGCAAATCGAATGGAATGTTTATTTTACATTGTCAATCGAAAAGAGTCGTTTGCTAAACCGAATAGAAAATTTGTTACTGTGAAGCAGAGGGGGCCCACAAAGAAGTTTCAGCCCCGGGCCTTGCAGTTGGGGAAATAGGGTAATGTTATTTATAATGTGAATAAAAAAAGACACAAATTACTTATTTTCAAACTTTATATATGGCAACAATTCAACGTTCAAGCAGACACAATTCAGGGCAAACTTATTAGTAAAATAAAAGAGTCTGTAAAATAATTCTAACAAATTAATTCTTTTTTTCTCTTGTTTATACTAGTCAATTTTAATTCTGGACATGTTTGTGATGAATTGTGACAGCTTCAAAGCGCGCTTATAGAAGAATTTTAAGAAATGGAGGCAAAATATTGGTTTCTTATCACTAAGAAGAAAAATCTAGGAGCAAATTATAAGTGTTGTTCGTATGTGAAAGTATCGTGCATATCATCGAAAATGAAAAGATTGTAAATACCAATCATAAAATCATGGCTTCAGAAAAAAATGTTATTGTTGTTGCTTATGACACTTGGACAACCCAAGCTCGCAATGTCATTGACTATGTAAATTTAAGTCAGCAGAATGCGTTTATCGTTTAACCAGAGCGACCACAAATATGAAAGTACGACTTTGCTCTAAACACCTCCGATAGATGGCGCCACCAGAGGGTCCATTCCTTTAATTTTTGACAATGATCTAAAGAGGGGGAATTTTCTGCAGACCATTACGCCCATGGTAACTGCTCAAAGACCGACCACAGGACTTTTAATTCCACAGATTTAACAAGCACGTATATCACATGTACTCATTTGGTCTTTGGCGGAATTGGGAATCGAAACCCTATCCACCAGACGAAATACCGATGCCCTAACCACTAGTCTACCGTGGCCCCAGAAAAACATAGATGGCATTCATATTACTGATGTCATATAACTGATAGATATTAATTATTAATTATATAAATCAATTATGTTGATAAAATAAGTTCTAACTATATTTATTGATAAAGGAGATTATATAATATTACTAAACGACCATTTAATAGGTAAAAAAGGCGCAAGACCATGATGGAATGATGTAAATAAGTTAAAATTTTCATTGAATACGATATATCAACAAAAAACCGTAAGGTAATCAAAGGATTTTACAATGAGAAAAAATTATTACAAAAAACGACCTTTAAATGGAAATTTTTTCAAAGCCTAAAGCTTTAAAACATGGGAAATTTCTTTGTTCAAGAACATTTTTAAGCATATTAAAATGCATTTTATTACAGATATTTATCATACAAATGATATTAAGTAATATATATATGGATTATTTGAAAGCGGAAAGATTCAAAAGATGCACATTTCTGTTAAGATGCATAAGTCTAAAAGTTTTAATTTTACCTAACAAATTTATTATTTTTTTACATTTTCTCGCCAAAAATGCCGTAAGCCTTTCAAAATTTCTATTCAATAAAACATTTTATCTTTCCAAAATTAACCATTCTTTGTTGTTTTGGCATAAGTAAAGCGAACAAGAATATATTACTAGAATTTGAACAAGTAATTTGAAAATATGTTTAAAACATATTACATAATAAACAGTGATAAATTAAAAGTATTTACGGGTACTATATCATACGTTGCGAAATAAAAATTAAAAATATGTTTATGTAAATGATTTTCATCAATATATTTTGAAACATTTATAGGTAATATATTTCATAAGGAATTAAGATATTTTACTTAAGCATCAATACGCTGAAATTTTCAACAAATGCAAACTATATTGTGTAAGGAAAATAATTAAAATTTCAGTGTCGCAAAATATGAATGGTCTGAGAAGCGTTCTCTCTTCTAAATAAAAAAATATATATTGGGACATCGAAAATTTTATTTTTCATAATGTCCGGATGCGTTTTAGATATTTAATCAGATTCAGCGCGACAAGCGGTGAATGTGTTGGCGATTTTTTATTATTATGGGGCATCCAGTAAGTATGCTACATTTGCTCTGAAAATTAAAGAAATGTATTCAGAGAGAAATGAATATCCAACCGAAACCAGGATTGTAACCCCGGGACAAACTGCTTCGAGGTTACAGATGCTAAGCTACTACACCATAGGTCTGTGCATGGAAAACTGTCTAAGGTTATACATTTGTGGTAAATCTTAAGTGAGATATAACCATGCTTCTTTAATGAAAGAAGGCTACACTCTAACAACTTATAAAATTTGATTACAGAAAAATAACCGGCCTATTTGAAACCTGACTTTCCAATCGTGAAACTGAAACTCATTGCGTAATATAACAGCAACAGTATGTTCATCGGCAACAAATGACTTTTTAGGTATCTCAATTTAAATTGTGGTAAAATGACGCCATCTGATTTCGACGTTATATCACCAGATTGATCTGCGTAGGGGTCTAAGGTCAGGAGTACGATTACGTATATTGAACGATCTCAGGTGATACGAATTTCGGGTAATTTTAACAGCAACAAGCACATTAATAAAGTGTTGAAGCCCGAAATAATTTCCTTCCTTCAAAGCATTCTTGGAGCAGTATTTCAAAGGAATAATGACCCCTCACTTGTTGCAAAGAATGTTTTTAGAAAAGAACATATGTATCTTTTTCCTAGACTTGTTGACTTGCCAGATAAGTTACCAAGTGAATAATCCTAGACAAAATTAACTCAGCGTGGGCATAGAAACAGAAGTCTTGTGGCATAATACACAACTGGCCATTAAAATTGCTACACCAAGAAGGAATGCAAATAACAGAACGATATTTATTGGACACTTACATTATAGTGGAAAGAACAAGTAATTAGATTTACAGGAAACTAGGATGCATAGATCTTGAGAAATCAGTACCCAGAGCAGCCACCTCTGGCTGCAATAACAGCATTTATCCGCCTAGACATGGAGTCAAACAGAGATTGTATGGCATGTACGGGGATCTCAGTCCATGCCGCTTCAACACTATGCCACAGTTCATCGACAGTAGTGGATGGTGAGTGATGGCGTGCCAATCGCTCGGCAACCATTGACCACACGTTCTCAATTGGTGACAGGTCAGGAGAACGTACTGGCCAGGGTAATAGTCAAACCTGTTCTGTATCAAGGAAGTTCAGAACAGTACGGGCAACATGCGGTCGTGCATTATCCTGTTCAAACAAAGCATTAGGGAGGCCTCGAAGATAGGGCAGAGCCACGGGCCTTAACACATCGGAAATGTAATGGTTGCTGTTCAAAGTGCCGGTAATGCGAACAAGAGGTGATCGAGTCGTGTATCCAATGGCACCCCATACCATCACTCCAGCAGATGGGCCAGTATGGCGATGTCCAATGCAAGCTGGCAATGCGCTTTCTCCACGATGCCTCCAAACACGGATGCGGCCATCATGGTTCTGTATACATAACCGAGATTCATCTGTGAAGATGACGTGATGCCATTCCCGCGTCCAGGTTCGTCGCTGATCACACCATTGAAAGCGCTCCTGTCTGTGACGCAGCGCCAATGGTAGCCGAAGCCATGGTCGCCGTGCAGACAATCCATGCTGCTGCAAATGTCGTCGAACTGTTCGAGCAGAAACTTGTTGCCTTGCAAATGACTCCATTTCTCGACTCAGGTTTCGTGACGTGGCTGTACGATCTCTTGTGACCATGCGGATAAGATGTCTGTCTTCTCTGCTGTTAGTGATAGGGGGTCGCTGAGATCCTGCATGACGTTCCGTATGATTGTCCTGAACCCATCGATTCCATATTCTGCTAACAGTCATGGGGTCTAGACCGACGCGAGCAGCAATATTGCGGTACGATAAACCGCAATCCCGGTAGGCTATAATCCTTCCTCGATCAAAGTCAGACACGTGCTGATAGGCATTTCTTCTTCTTACACGAGGCATTACAACAACTTTCTTTGCCGAAAACAACGTTGAAACGGAAATTGAGTATGAGAAAACTGCTGTCAAATCTCTGGTTTTATACACATTGTCGATGTCGCTACTGTCACCTGCTTTGTATGAATGCGCTGAAACTCTAATCATTTGCATATCACAGCAAGTTCTACCTGTCATGCAAATTTCACGTGTGTGGTGTGCCGCATACCTGGTGTCGCAATTTAAATGGCCAGCAGTGTAGTAGCGCTTTTCGTTGCCCAGACATAGGTTGTAATTTCTATTTTCGGGTTGGAAAAGTAGACTCAGCTTTTCATTGAGTGGATAAAAATGAGTATCAAGTATGATTGGGAACTAAACACTAGGGGTTTCGCGTTAGGTTACCCACTTAATCGACGTATATCTAAGTCTCCCCGTTACGATTACAGATATGAGCTTTGGAAGCTTAGGCCCATCTTCAGCTGTCTTGCCATTGAATTTAGAGTGAGCATATATACAACATAGAGTGCTCTTCTTAAGGTAGATACTCAAAATCTAACTGCATATATTATCTTACGGCAACATTTATTGAAATGCACATATTGGCTAATATTTGGTGCATACCACCAAATACTGATTTCAGATGGTGTATCGATTTTTATAAAATGAGTGTGATCTGGAAACAGATGGTGAAAAGTGATGATTCTCATAATATTTGATGGACCATACAACTTTATCTTGACTGTTAGCATTACATTAATTCTCTGCCACTTCAGAATCCTTGCATTTTTTTCTTCACTTAATATATAAATATTGTAAAAATTGTATATACGTATGTGCTTATTTCTTTTTCGTCAACTTCTTTTCTTTATCTTTACGTCTTTTTTTTTCGTCGACCAGCTAAAATTTTACTAAATTTATAAATAACTAAGACTAAAACTTCAAATGCGAAAATTAATTAAAAATATTGATCAAATAGTTTCAAAAAGCATCCTAAACTTTTTATGATCATAATGAATAAAGCTATTTCATAATTAACAATATTATTAGTTTATTGCATTTACTCAACATATTTTTTTTTAAATTTTTTTTACATTTAATTCATAAAGTAGAGTTTCGACAGAAATTTTAAAATAGTGTCACAGTACTATATCAGATAACTGTATAGCTTTGGCTAATAAGAATTGTATCCGTATTTGATATATTAATTTAGAAATTTATTGAAATTTATTCTATAAATTTTGCTGAAAACTTTTTACTATATTGAATTATAAAGTCACAGTTAATCTATTTAATTTCATTTAAACTGTTTCTAGATGTCCAGGTTTTTAATCATTCCATTAAGCAAAGCAGTTTAAATTCCAAAGGGATTCGAATTTATTGGTATTATTAATAAGCAATCATTAAAGCAAGTCAAATATTTAGCGTATTATTTAAATTCTTTGAGAATAAAGGAAAATTTTATGAATATAAATATGTATTGTACTTTAACTATTAGACATTAAATAAAAATTAACCTTAAAAAGAAAACAAAAAATTACAATGTCACGTTGTTAAATTTTTATTGACTTTCTTTTCGCTACGGATTTATAGGTTGTTTGAATAATGGATATGATCTTATTTTATCATTTTTTAATGAAAAATATTTTTTAATCATTATTTTGATGTAAAAATAATTTACATAATTTTTACATTCCAATATTTTATTAAGTTATATTTGTTCTAATTTTATTAACATTTTAAAAAATATATTTTGTTTCGCAGATTCCAGGTAAGTTTCTGCTTTTCTCTTTTAAACATTTAATAACATTTTAATCCATCTATTTTTAATTTTATTTTACTTTAATCAGTATTATAAATCGTTTGTATGAAATCAATGATTTTTTATGCTAATTTTATCATAAAACGCATCTTGAATATATATTTATTTACTAAAATGGTTGAATATTCAAGTTTATAGAATGTTTGTGTTTATAGTGGAGAAAGTTTTTGAATTAGTTTAAACGAGAGAGAGAGATAGAGATAAGGATTATAAAATATTAATTAACTTATTTTTAATTTTATTTCCTCTTTAAATATTATTATAAATCATTATTATAATTTAAGCTAATTTTCTCATGAAATTCATCTTAAATAAATCGTTATTTGCATAATGTTTTATATGTCAACTAAAAAAACGCATTTGATTCAAAATACTTTTTATTATAATTTTTATGTAAACAATTTTCTTTAAAGAACATTAGAACTAAGAGTTTAAGTGTAACTATAAATAGTAGTTTTTTCTTTAAAGAAGAAATTCATTAAACTACAAAAAGTTATAAGAAAAAAGGTGGGTATTTTACTGAAGTGATATTGATATTTTATAATAGCGGGGTAACATAATCCGAATTTTAAAATCCATATTTTAAGTTTAAAAATTTAATATAATCGAATATTAAAATTTAAAAATAAATATGGATACAAAACTACTTGTGAATTACTAGAAATAAAACCTTGTTTTATTAAATCTGGCTGTAAAGGAGAAATTCCAAAAAACATTTTAACTTCTGAAAAGAAGAATATAAATAATGATTGCATTAATCTAATTCTATATAATTTTTGAAAGTCACAGAGAAAATCTCTAAATATTAAAGTTTGAGATTTTGTGTTGATGGTTTAGCTTGTTATATATACAACAAATTGATTAACATTTTCGCTTGTAAAGTTGTATTTGATAACTTATAAACTCGAGTTTTAATAGTTTTTCGTTTACATATTCTTGAAGTTTTGAATATACAAAATTTTTTATTGTTTTTTATCATTTATTTTCAGATTTCATTCCTTTTGTTTCCTTTTATCTTGGTATCCGCTTTTTCATCCGAAAACTTTGAAAATGCTAACGAGTTTCGAGGAAGAGAATTCATTGTTAACCCACGTATCCACTTCGTGCAAGCTTCAAAAGAAATCCTGAATGACAACAATAACATCAACTCTTTTACTAATACTCAATCGCAAATGCAAACGAAACCATTCGATGTGTATAGTGCAACGTTGGTGATAAGTCCAATTAATACTCAAAACTACTGGATGAAAAACATAATGCCATTAATTATTGATGAATTTCTGAAAAAAATTTCTGAAGGAAAGTCCAGAAGAGAATTTGAGGAAGAATCCTTTCCGAATTTTTCTGAAATGGAATTAGTTAAATTTCCAGATCAATTTGATTTCTTTGATCCATTGCACGTAGCAAAATTTCTCCATAAGAAGCAAGATTCAATCGATATTTCAAAACGTATGCCTGAAGTTTTGAAGATCACCCCATCTCTTAAGCACTGGAAGGAATTTTTATCTCCAAGACAAAACTTTTATGCAGGCCCTCGGGACTCAATTTCATCCATTTTGAAACAAAATATTAAAAGAAAGCACAGGAAAGGTAAATTGACCGATTCGTTAAAAGATTATGAGTTCCAAAAACCAGTTCATAAACAAAGTATTCAAAAGAACAGGGAAAGTGATGATGCTCTTCACAACTTCTTTCCTAAAGAGGTTATTTACAAGCCATTAAATACTCAATATCATGAAAAAATGATTTTGGGACATCCACTGAAGACTGTAACTGAACATTTTGAAGAGAAATTATCTGATGGAAAATTAATTTTGAAGAAGAAACATCTTAACTTGAATAACAATAATCAGAATTTTATATCCAATGTTCACTATCCAAAAACTGATTTCAGCAAAACTCGACTTTCCAACTTACCAGTGGAAACTGTCATTAGACCTTTAGAGACGGAACCGAAAACTAAAATTCTTGAAAGAGATATGAATATAAGAGAAATCAACAATAAATTGATTGATTCGAATGGAATGAGCTCACATTCATTTATGCATGGTTTGTATCCTAATATCTATGGTGTGTCTTACTCAACATTAGGAAAGGATTTCACTTCAAAGAAATTACAAGATGATTCTAAAGCAGATGACGCTCCTGTTAAGCATATTTCAAGAAATGATAAGTATGAGGAAGAAAAGAAAAATTTTGAGACTGAATACAGTGAGTCAATGAAGCCTTTTTAACTTCGAAAGGCTCCTCAAATAAGAAATGATATGTTTTAAAAAATTTTATTCGAGATGCATAGAAATTAGGCGTTTATGATTTATGAATTTATTTGTACTTAGAAATCAAAAGATATTAAATAAAGAAGAAATTGTGATGAGCATATAAGTGTGTTTAAAAACTCTCTTCACAGAAAAAATACTATTCGGATGATTTTATTCTAAGTGATAATTTGGATAGAATGATATAATATGCGATACGAGATTTTTATAAATAATTGAAAACTAATCTTCAATACCTTAATGTATGACATAAGGAATTAATAAAAAATGCATATTATTTAAAAGTAATTTCAAAATTCAGGCTTACATTTTACTTTTTCTTTCTTTTGTGTGGCTAAATGAGCTAGAAAACCTCACTGAACTAGAACCTCACACTAACTTTCTAAATTTGAGAACAATTTTCATTAAGATTATAAAAGGTATAATATATTGATATTTTATTTACTGTAAAATATTTTAAACACTGTATTTTTGGAAAAGATTATTAACATAAATTGGGGATAGTTGATAAGTAACTTTAACATTGGTAGAAATCTGTTTTAACTACTCACAATTATTAAGGATTAAATTAAATTTGTTAATGAGTTTGTCGTCCAAAATAAAACTCTTTTACACCGATTATTAAAATTTATGCATAGTATTTTCCATAAGATAAATTAATTTTCCTCTTATATAAATTAATGATACATTATTCATTTATTCATATTCAAACAAAATTAGAACGTATGCTTTTATAATTAAACATACATAACAATTAGAATTCAATGTAAAACTAATGCAAGACCGAGATTAAATACTTAATTTCAGAAGTTTTATATTTGTTGACAGAAAATAAATAGGTTATTCTTTAAATAATTTTATAACTCTATTACAATTTAATGATAACTTGCAGATTTATATGGCATTATCGTATGCTCAGGCATTCAGATAAATTAATGATATTGTAACCTAATCGATATATTTCATATAATTCGAATTGCTACTTTCCTGGACACTAGATGGAGCTACTAGTCAGTTCATTATGTACTAGTCAAAACGTTTTAAGAAGTTAAAAATTCTTTAAATAAACTAAATTCCCTACCTTTTTCAAAGCATTATTCAGGATCTTCCCATTAAGGTATTTTGTATCCTAAAAATGTCCTAATATCTGATTTTTCTTTAATCACGTCTAAGTTATTACATAAGGTTTAGATTATGTTAAAACGTGACTCATGTCACTTGAATTTCTTTGATTTGTTGTTAAGTTAATATTTATATGTCTAAACTAAAGAAGTTTCAACACATACATTTTCTATTGTTAATTTTCACCATTTCTGTCAACACTATTCTATTTTCAAGCAGAACTAGCTACACAGTTGATAATTAAGAGTTTAACTGCGACGATTTTCTAATCTTTTTGCAACTGATGAAGCATCTTAAATTTTAGAAAATAACTTCTTTACAAGTATTTTCTGATTAATTGTTAACATACATTATATTTATAAAAATATTTAAACAAGAAAACTTCTTTTGTGATGTGAAAGAGCTGATATATTTAAAATTAAAGATGCATTTAAAATCAAAATTAAATTAGATATATATGTGTGTGTATCCTATTAAAAGTACAATAACTTATTGTAAAAAAATTAAAACTGTAATGGACTAAAAAATGTGAATAAAATAATATTTGGGATATTGATTCACTTTCGAAATAAGTCTAAATAAATATTAGTTTAACTTATAAATGCGAAAAGACAATGAAAATTATGGCACAGGTTCTGAATTACTACTATTCTGAATTTTTTTGGCGAAGAAGAAATGTTCTCAAGATGGCGTATCGTGATGTGCGCGATGACGTAAATACTAGGGTTACCATATAGAATTTTCTGCATAATTCTCATAGGTCTCCATATGTATGACATAATAAAAACAAGGTTGCCAGATACATAAGAAGAGCTGTCAAAAAATTGCCAATCTCAAAATTTGGCATCATGGATTATACGGCAATTGTGCCAAAATTATTCCTCTTTATAAAATTTAATTTAAAGTACTTTTTAGTCACTTTCTGTTATTAAAATAATATAATAGGCGCAATAACTGAAAATAGAGAAAGTAACAGATAAAGTGAGAAATTGGTATTATTATTAGCGTTTATTTTTTCAGAGTTCAAATTACGCATTTTTATTACAAGCATTAATCACAGTTAATATTAAAGTAATTTTCGAACTTCGAATTTCAAATAATTGTTTTTATCCAAAATCGTTGAAGTTAACAGTTTTCATTAATATTAATGAAGTTAATTATCTTCACTAATATTAATTGAACCAAAATTTATTATGCTGTTTGCCGATACTTAGAACAGAAAATGATTGCTTTATTTCTCTTATTTAAAATCTTATATTTAATTTTTCGATTTTCCAAAAATATGAATTTTTTGTTTAATTTCCTTATTCCGCATACTTAAGAGACTGATAAATTTGTTTCATTAGTTTAATATGCATAAATTGAAATTTGTACACAATTTATGTAATATCTAAGCAGTACATATTAATCCTCAATTTATACGGTCCACTATAATTAACTATACAAGAGTTTACAAGAAATCTTTTAAGTAATTGTTCTTTGTTGGGAAAAAAATTACTTTAACTTGTAACACTTGTTTTTATTAGCATATATTCTTAAGGATTCTGTAGTTTGATGGATTTTATAATCTGGCATACTCAGTACAGTTTTCATGTTAGGAATGATATGACAGTTATGACATATTTTGATTACAGGATATCAAAAAGGTTATAAATCATCCCTTTTTCTTTCTCAGCCATTTACTATTATTATATACTTCCCATTGGAAAAAAATCTGAAATTAGGTAAATTTTTATAGGAAATTAATTTTAATTAGAAAAAAGAATTTTTATTAAAAGCACACACAATACCTAATTTTTTATATTACATCTATATTTCGACAGCAATAATGAGATTTTCTTGACGCATTTGCATACAGGTGACATAAAAGAGATAAAGCGTTATTTATTTCGTTAAATTGACAACGTTACAAGACATAAGATTCTTCATACTCTGATAATCTATTCTCTACACTTTTTAAAGAATCGTACAAGGATAAGAGAAGAAATAAAGTTAATTTCCACTGCTTTTCAAAATAATTTTTTAACGTGTATGAACTTAATAGAATCTTTCTTCTGTTTTTAATGACTCTTCTATCCTTCGATTGATTATAGTTTAGAAACGCTTGTTTATTTTTGATGAATATCGTATTATGACATCTGCAAATTTTACCAGCTATCAGAGCAATTTTGCAAATAACAATCTTTGAAATGCAATTAAAATAATCAAATGAAACTTAATAAAAATATAAAACAAAGTAGAAAGACTAAACTCTCGAATGTTCTTTGGTTTTATAAATAAAAACTAACACTTCATATAAATTAAGATAATTTGATTAATTAAGTTATATTTCGGCGTAGCTGTATTCTTTATCTCGGTGAAATTGGTTAGTCATTTAAGCACAATGTAAAAAAAAAAAAAGAATGAATTGTATTGAATATGACTTAGGATATAACTTCAAATTACAAGTAAAATTTAGTTAATCTATATGCGTCAGGGAATTAAAGTAAAAATACAATATTGATAAAAATAACTATCTCTCAGGTAATCCACACAGAAAGTTTTTTTTTTTTTTTTTTTTTGCAGAGGGATACCTAAACTTCCATTTTTTTCTTTGGGGGGGGAGACAGATGCTTTTTAATGACTAAAATATAATATTATCTCATAGTTTATGAAAATTTAACTGCATTTTTCACTTTGATATGTAATGTTTTGTTGCATTTATAATCATAAATGCTAAATTTGTGTTCGGCTTTTTTTTTGCATCAGTTAAATAGCTTAAAGCATGGTTAATAATAAATCAGATATTAATGATTAAACTTTTATTTTTATATCAGACACAAAGCACAAATTCTTTCATGGATGATAAGATGAAAAACAAACACTTTTTCTTTCTTCAAAGAGCTACAAACATAAAAATTAAACTAACATTTATAAAATGCATTCTCAGAACATTTATATCTGGGAATTATAATGGAAAATAAAAATAAAGGTACAAAAAAATTGTAAAATACAACAACAATAAACAGTGACAGTAGACTCACAACACTCTTTGTTTACAATAAAAGAAACATAGTCAGTACAGATGCCACACTACAAAAGTTTCAAACAATTACAGTCTTCAAATAAATAGTTATCGTAATCTACGAACTATTTTCATGACTGACCTAGATTAAATTGTGAGTGTAAACTATGTTTAAACATATATTAGCATAATTTAAAAACTGCAGTCATTTCACCAGAAGTAACTTTGCTAAAAGTTACATAAGGAACCAGTTATCGTCAATTTGCGTTTTTTTAAAAATGTGCCCCTTTTTATCTCAGATCAGCAATTATAAGTGACACATGCCGATTGTAACAAAGATTGTATTTGCATTTGTGATTGTAATTGGAGTCTGATTGTTGTACTCGCAGAAATCGAAATCTGTGAGACTATTTACAAGAGACTATGTGTTTCTTTATAGACGCGATTATATATATGTATATATAGATCCTTTACTTCAAATTGGGCAAATATAGCTGTTTTATATTAATTTATGTAAAATAATATGCTCAGATTTCATTTAAACAAATAAAAAATTGCGAAATTAAATTAGCTTTTTGATATCTTTACTTGCTTAAAAATGTAATGAACATCTGAAAGTTAGTTTTTTCAATATTAAATATACACTTATTCTTATATTATTTTATATTGACGATTTTACAGCAATTGTATCAACAATATTTTGCTTATTCCTAAACAAGTATTCTGGTTATATTTAAACAAGTTCCTGTAGTCAAAAATTGATGTTCGAAACTTCTTCGAAATTATAGATTAAATATATAGTGCTGCTGTGTGAGTAATAGTTCTAAACAAACAACTATTTGGGATTGAATAATTAATTTCTAAACAAAATTGGTCAATTTTATTAATAGTCTGGAGGCCGAAGTGGCCTTGTAAAAAAGTGATATGGATCATTCTGAAAGATTCTAATATTGAAAAATTGTAAACAGTTAAGAAGCACAATGTAAAATGTCTCCATTTTGTCAAAATCGAAGATCATATGCAACACAATCTTATTGAAATCTAAAACGACATCCTCGGAAGTGAGCAAAAAATTGAGCACTATTTTTTTTATAAGAAATCTAGTATAAAACGTGACGAATTTAAAAACTTCCCACACTTGTATAAACAAGCACCTCGAGCAAGAAGCCCATTATATAGGAAAATTTTTTAAAAACAGCACCAGTACATAGAGGATATCAATGTGAATAGGGTTGAATAATTTACCTGTATAATACAGGAAATGTTCACAGGTATATAGAACTGAACACACGAGTTAATTAAAATTACTAATTTATTTATTAGAATCTTGATACGCTATTTTCTAAGCGTTCTTTAGTGCCTTACGAGCTTAAATGGTTGTAAAGAAGCTTAAAATATTTCATAAATATCTGCTTAAAAATCATTAATAATATGATGTCTTTATCTAATTTATAAATTTATCAATGAAGTGATAATGAGGCAAATCAGATTCCAGTTTTCCTAGAATATGATTTTTTTTTTTACAAAATCGATTAATCGGTTGCTGACCTTGTCACTGTTTTGGTAAAAGATACCATAAATTCTTATTTTTTAAATAACGATAAAAATATAATAATGTTAATAAATAATAAAAATAAAAAAAGATTTAAAAATGTAATAATTCTTCCAATTTCATTCATTCGTAACAAAACTGAGCCTGTAATATTACTTTTACAGAATTTTTAGTTTCATTATATTGAATTGAGTTAGAAAATAAAAATTTTGTGATTTACTTTCAATTTTAAGAACTATCTCTCAACTGTACAATTTGCGTGTCAGAACAATATAATGAGAACATCGCCTGTGTAACGTTGTGCAAGATGTGCTGTTTCCGAATTTTATTTTACATATATTTAATTTAAAAAAGTTTTAATAATATTTTACTGTACTGAAACATTCTGAATTAAATTTAACTTCACAAACTTTAAAGAGAACTTTCCTTAATTAAGAACTGAATTAACATGTAAATAATTAACTACGGTGACATCATCCAATAAGCCCATGCTTTGAGTCTCACATCTTCAGTTATAAACAATTCTTTACCCTGATTCCAGTTTCAGACAGCCAATGAGAAATCTACAAAAATTGCAATAGCATTTTCGAATATACACACATAGAGAAAGAGAGTATATTAAAATGTACACTAAACATGATCTCATAACATTTATCTCTAAAATATCAGAAACGGTTGGTAAATAAGAATCGTGCAGACGCTCTGTCAAAAAAAGTGTACCTTATCAAAAATGGATCAAATGTACCACAAGTTTCTAAGCAGTTAATGTGGAGCAAGTTATTTGATATAAAGCCAATCTGCATCAACATTAATAGTCCATTCTAGCCTAACTTCCAGACCAATGCCACCGCTATAACAATCATGTAAGATAAATTTCTAGTTTTTCAACATTAACTAAGGGTCTTGGTTGGTCCCAACGAAGCATGGGGATGGTCTGGGGACAGATCTATACCTAATCGGATATATACCAAAAGAATATGATTAGTTTACAGAACAAGATATTTCAAATTCACGCATTATATATGTATATTAAAAGCGATGACTATTTGATACTCAAACAACTAGGTTTGATTTGGAACAGATAGGCGAAAAGTATTAACATGCCATTCCTGTTAACAATATGCACAATCATCTCAAACAATTGAAGAAACAAATTTATTTCTTCCGACTATTTACTTATTACCCTCATTGAAACTAAAAAAAGAAATGTTTACATGGTGTTTAATTATTAATACAAATTAAAGAAAACGATGGAAAATTTTTAAAATTTCATTTAAAATTGTTATAAAATTGATAAAGGTAAAATTGTTTTTTTAAAAAAATTTCTTAAAAATGTGTACATTTTACAATCAATATCATTAAAATTATTTTTTGTGTAAATATTTTTTTCTCAAAAGTTGTCGCTATATTTTATCCGAATTGTTTTGAATAGAATAGAAATCCATTTTAAGAAAAGGTGTAATTTGTGAAATGAGAAAATTATTGCATTTCAAATTTCTTATATGGAAGAAACTTTAAAGAAAGTTTTCTTTCAGTGACAAAGAATTAATATGATATGTATTATATATTTGTATCTCAATATATTTTAAAATGAAAATACAGTAAAATATCAAATAATAAAGGGCACCAATTCATATAAAAATAAGCAATGTTTAAAAGAAATTAAAGAGAAGCAAATACACAAAATGATTCACAAAATATAAAAAATATCAGACATATTAAGTAACATTTCCTTTATACAAAAAATCAGCCTTTAAGATATGATCAACATTTAAAAAATGATGTTTTTCAAAATATAAGATTCAAGACAATACTAAAAATGAAATGAAATATAAAAGGCAATTTTCATAATTTTTACACACATTTAAAATTTTTGGTTTTTACACAAAATGTATGAGTTACACATGACAACGAACATGAATAATGGGCAATAAAAACGCACATAGAACACAGCGTCAAATTAAAAAAAATGAATATATCGGAAAATAGGGAATATATTTTTTATGAGCAATATTTCTCAATATTAATAATTGAAAATGTATCACAGTTACAGTTGCGGCTGTTATATAATTCAAGAATCAAATAGAAAATTTCAAATATGATTTTGAGCATATTTAAATACTATGTTTTTAAGATATAGAAAATTGTAAATAAAATTTCGCTCATTCCAACAATTATGTATTGAAATTAAAATAAAAATTTATTATTAAAAAGATTATGCTAGCGTAAAAAAAATATTCTGACTTAATGAAAATTCTTAGTAGTAAAAGAATTTGAAACCGCTACATTTTTTTGATCATATGAAAAAATTATTAGGCGTTTGCAAGTATATAAATTATTTATATTATGATTAATATTGAGAACACATTATATATTATCAAGCAAAATAAACACGGTTAAATTTAATATCAATTTTTAAAAAAATTAGCTAAATTTTAAATTTTTAATAAAATTTTGTATACGATTTAAGAAAATGAGCAAATTTTATCAAAATTTGCAATAGGAATAAAATTTTATTAAATATTAAATGAATATATTATAACTGTGACCACATTGCCAAATCACTTTTTAAGAAACTGGATTAACAAAGTCTTTTAATGATGCCATCAATTTTTTTTAATTGTTTAAATTCTAAATTAAAATTGCGAATGCATATTTTTTTGTGGTTGATAACATTAAAACGATCGCAACTGCAGTGTCCCTTAATACCATAACTGTTGTACTTGCTTGTATTAGTTCATTTTAGCATAAGCAGGGTAGAAAATGTCATTATTCCACAAATGGCAGTTTTCGTATGGTGTCATACGGCTACGAATTGATTCGCCAATCATATTTATGAAATTTGATGACATCAGATATTCTCCTCGAATCTCTGGTCTTCCATGATACACGAAGCTATAGAACAGATCCTGCAGATTCTTCTGGAATGTTTCATCCGCAGGCGCCATGGGCTTTACATATTTGTCCAGGATGCCAAAAATAGCAGCAATATCCATGCCATGGACAGCAAGTTTGACTGACGCGCTTTCATTGGAGAACTGGATTGATGCACTTGGCACGTAATCTACTAAATACCAGTATGCATCCGTATGCAAGGCCTCGCCAAGGGCTTCGTTTAATCTTTCAATTGGACAGATTGTCCTCACATCAGATACCTGTGAAAAACGAATAGAAATTAGAAAGTTAGCAGAAAGGGAATTACAGTCGAACTTCATTACAATCAATTCCATGGTATTGATTATAATATTCTTCATAACCATACATTAACCTTATCTGCCACAAAATTAGCAAAATATTTTCGATTTGGTAATAAAAGCAATGAAGTAACCAGTTATTTAATGAGTAAAAAAGTCCATTAAATAACCAGTTGTTTAATGAATAAGAAACCCATGATTCATTATGTATAGATTCCAGAGATACAAAATTAACTAAGTAGATGCACCACCACATTAAGGTAGTACGTTACGGTTATATAATATCTCGTTTAATTATCTTATCATTTGATATATTTTACTGAGCAATATATATTACAGCTTTTATCTTTTAGTTACATTTAATGCAATGAGTATTTATAAAGCAATTTTCATTGTGATTTTGTTTCTTTATAAATTTTAAATGGTATTTGTCAATCACTTATGAAAAATAATTAGATTTCATTAGATATACCTTAAAATGTTTGAATACAACTTCTGAATTTTCAACATAATACCTAAAAATTATTTATATGTTTTGTTGGTTCTTTCTTACATGAAATCAAAACATTTATAATTCATACTTCTTATTTTGAAACATATAAATTTGAACTGTCATCTGCACTTTCTGAACTTATAAACGAAGTATTTCCTTCTTTTTCATAAATTAGAACTATTAAAAATCAAAAAATTGCAGTTTCAAAGAAAAAGGCAAATATTCTATTATTACTCGAAGAATGCAGAGACATTTATGGAGAGAAAAAATATACAAGATTTTATAAGTAATTGCAATGGACTTGTTTACGAAAAATATATTGTAAACAATAACATGATATTAATGATAAGGGATATCAGTTGCCTTCTTAGCCCAAATAATTTCAATGAGTGATTATTACTAAATAAAACTTCTAACTGAATAAAATAATTTGTCAAATGAGGAAAACATGCACCATGCAGTGGATGCCTGCACAAGTAGGAATGGAGGGCTAAGATGCAGCTGATGAACTGGCTAAAAAGGCAAGAGACTTAAGCAACAACATCTCTAAAAGTCGTACAACACTCGACGATGCCAACGTCATTGCCCAAATATCGACTTAAAGAGAAAACAATTAAGATGAATCAACAAATATGCGAGATTGATTTCAACAAAGAAATCACAAAGACAATTATATGATTGATAACGGCATAAAAAATAAATGTAAACTGTACAAGGACATATGTAATATGTAAAAAATTGTCCTAACGAAGAACCCTCTCCAAGCCATATTTTCAATTCTCCAGCATCGCACTAAAATATTGAAGAATATACTTTTGATAACGATTTCCACTCAGAGAATATATTGAAGCTGCCTAAAACCGTCAATGGCTGTCACGGATTCATTTGTCTTCTTGGACACGATATCAACACTAGCCAACCAACTCGTCCATTATAGCTAGGTTTTACTAAACAATTTGTGAACAAGCAACGAATGCAGAGGGTGGATAATAAAATAGAATATATATTTCAAATGTTTACCATAGAGTGAAATTGCTGCTGCGGTGTAGTTGAATTTTGTATATAGAATTGCAATGAGGCTACCGTAACATTATCACTGAGAGTCTCCAATTTCTCACTAACATAATCGCTGAAGTCAGTCCAAGTCCATGAGGCTAGGTCATGTATCATCTTTGATGAACCGGATTCTTGGGCAGCGGATCCTAAAATAACAATAAAAGTTATACTCTTCGTAAGATAAAAACTATAATTAAGTACTATATGATATTAAATATATATAAATAAGATTTTAAAATTTCAGTTATGCACTTAATCTTCAAAAGTTTTCATAATATGTTTACCAAATCCAATCCAATCATTACCAATTATAAGCAATTTTTTTCTGAAAATTAGGAGAATTGAAATATTTGCAGATTTTTTTTTTCATGTAAATATTAACCACATCAAATTAACTTCATAAAAATAAATTTCATCAAATTACCAAAGAGATTGTAAATTATTATAACTAAAATTTTTAAAAGCACAAAATAACAATAATTTTTGTTAACATAAATTATGCTCATTCATTTTCTAAAAATTAAAAAATTAGTAACTAACATTAAGAATATATAAAAAAAAAATTCCATGTACCATAAAATCTGATATACATTTTGAAAATTGTGTAAAGTTAATTACAAAACTAATTTTTAATTTAATTCTTAAAATAATTTACATAAGAATACACCAAGAAATGTGTGTGACACAAATAAAGTTTTGAAAAGATACGTAATTTATCTCAATTTAAGAGAAATTTACATACACAAAAAGCGTAAAAATTATAAGTTTTTATATCATACCTATAACAACTGGGACTTGTTGAATAACGTTATCTTTCCACATTTGAAAAGGTGAGCTGTAAAGTAGATCTCCTACAAAATTAAAAAAATGTTTTATTTAAAATAACAGAATTAATATTAAAGAATGGGATAAATTTGAATAAATATAAAGAAAATATAATTCCATAGAAAAAAATTATTAACGGATGAGTACATTATTGTATAAAGTTAATAATAACTCTCGATAAAATTCAAGTATGACATTCTAGCTGATATAAATATATTTTTCCAAGCAACATTATGAGATATTTATAATTCTAATAATGAATAGATTGTTTTGTAATATTAATTTGTGTATTTGAACTATTATAATGAGAATTTAAACATTTTTTGTAAAAATAAATGTCATAAATATAAATTTTCTAATGGTATAATATTGATAAGAGAGAGAAAGAGATATTTCATTCAAGACCACTAAATCTGGTTAGAAAAATAAAGCTTTTCACCAATTATTTAAAAACTATGAAATTTTATTTAAATCAGTCAATGTGTGTGTGTGTGTAATAAATCGAATATTTTATGAAAATGGTAGACACGCTTAAATAATGTGCTTTTGACAAGTGCATGACCAAAATAAAATTTTATCATAAAATGGTAAGCTAACATAATCAATCTTATTTTGGAAATTATTGAATATAGCCACAAATTAACAATCATAACTTATAGTCTTAATTGCTTATAATAGCTTAGAATAAGTAGCGACTGTGACTCTAAGTAAGAAATCACGGGAATAAGATTGGTTAGAGATTGGTCAGAATCGCTACCAAATGCCGCCGATTTCAATTTTGAACGCGCCGAAAATTATCTCATTAAAAATCCTATGTCATATAAGATGAAAAAAATGTAGTGCCTTTTAATTGTTGTCGCATAAAAAGTTTGCAAAGGATGGTATCTGTTCAGATGTAAACCTTCTGCCTTAATCAGTGTAATAAAACAGTAAGAATAATCTTTGAGTACGTCTTAAATATTATTTTCAATAGATTTTCATGTAGATCTAAAGCGCGACTTAAATGCAATAATATACTACATGATCCAGTAAACTAACATGATTTCATACATGTAGTTTATTTAAACAGCATTACATGCCACACAAAATGGGGACCAAGAAAGATCTACATATCACAAAAAAGTTTTATTTTGGTAGATAATACGTAGTATAGAAATCAAATGGTTAAAATAACAGGTTCTTGTGGAAATGTGGATGAGGACAGAATCAATAATTAGTGTGCTTGAAATTATTGGCTGTATCCACAATCGCATGCTTTGCCATAAAATCAAAGAGGCTTCAAATCAAAGAGATTACAAACCAAGGAAATATGGTTATTTCCTTGGTTTGTAGCAGTCGATGTGGCTTATACATATCGCCAAAATTTGTCTGGTGTAACAGTGGGTAGTGTATCTAGGACCTTTTGTTGTGCAAATATAAATCAAACGTTTTCGATTGGCTATAGATGGGGAGATATGGTTATTTCCTTGGTTTGTAGCAGTCGATGTGGCTTATACATATCGCCAAAATTTGTCTGATGTAAAGTGGGTAGTGTATCTAGGGCCTTTTGTTGTGCAAATATAAATCAAACGTTTTCGATTGGCTATAGATGGGGAGATATGGTTATTTCCTTGGTTTGTAGCAGTCGATGTGGCTTATACATATCGCCAAAATTTGTCTGGTGTAACAGTGGGTAGTGTATCTAGGACCTTTTGTTGTGCAAATATAAATCAAACGTTTTCGATTGGCTATAGATGGGGAGATATGGTTATTTCCTTGGTTTGTAGCAGTCGATGTGGCTTATACATATCGCCAAAATTTGTCTGGTGTAACAATGGGTAGTGTATCTAGGGCCTTTTGTTGTGCAAATATAAATCATACTTTTTCGATTGGCTATAGATGGGGAGAAAAAGCAGGAAAAGAAATCAATTTAATCTGATGGATAAAGAAAAACTCTAGAATATGGAATATGGCAAGAGTTTTAGATATGGGTGGATCATGGACTCCAACATGTCCGAGATGTAGTGCTGGATGATCAGTGTACCGGCAATGCTTATAGGAGAGATACGGGAAGGAAATCCCACACAACCCAAAGCAGACTTCTTGACGATGCGTTAACCATGGTGTCTCTAAACTTAAACCCGATCATCGTGGTGTTGGAGGCAGAAGTGAAATTCGTCAATAATGACAATATCGTTCCATTCCGTTATCCATATTCATCATTCATCACACCACTGGTGGCGCAAATGTTATTTTATTAAATCTAAACAAAGCACTGGACATCTTGCAAACATTCCAATCAGCTGCAAATGCTGTCGTATGGTATGGCTAGAACTGAATGGTACGTAACAGATTGAATAGTTCATGATGCGTTTGATTGGTTCATTTCTTACCATGCACTTACTATGCATGTCATCATGGGAATTGGTGCAACGATGTGAGAACAAGCGGTCCCGCGACTCCACAAAGCGTTCCCTCTTTCTTCTGCGACCACAGATCTGCATCGCAGTGGCTTGATTTCGCCAATACGATCACTCCGATTTCTCGGAAGGTTAATCTGCGATCTTTACAAGACTGCTATTCTTCCTCATTCGAACTCCAAAACTTCATCGAAAGACACTCGATGTCTTCAAAGAGCCATAGTTTAACAGCTTACTCAAAAAAGGACGATAAACAATCTCTTTTTCACTTTATATAGTGTTTACAGATGGCAGTACAGTTGTTCATGATATACATATGACCCCAATGCAACGCATACGCATATTTCATCGTATGATTTAATTTTCATATAATTTGCATGCTTCCATCAAGTTGTTGCATTTTGGGTGGCCAGCATTGCATACATAAATTTTGTTACTTAAAGTTAATTAAAAACTAAAGTGATATAAATAAAAATAATATAACACATACAACCTGCAAATTAAGAGAGAATTCTTATTTATAATTTAATTCGCGGATCCTTGTAATAAAATGTATGTGAATCTCAGAAATAATTTTGCTTAAAAAGATTATGGAAAATTGCCTAAACTAATAATTAAAGTATAAATAATTTAATGATGTCAGAAGTTGGTACATAAATGAGTCAAAAACGAAAAATGGCAATAATGAACACTATTTGTGGATTTAGAGATTTAAAATAACTCTCTTAGTTAGTAAGATGAACACATTAAAATTACTCTGCTTATATTCCTTCAGAGAAATGGTCTGTCATATGTCTGATTACATAAATGCCACATCAACGGTTAAGTTTTCTTGCAAAAGTATTTTGAACACACTTTGAATCTTAGTTCAAGTAAGACTATTTAATGTCTGCATTTTCTTACAATGTCATGACATTAAAACTTCAAATTATTGAAGAATTTTTCAATTACATTTTTATCAAGAGGAAAAGCCCAACATGCAATCCAATTACAATTTCTATGAGAGAATTCCCTTTTATTTTATATTTGAAACTATATGACTAAATATTAATATTCTATATCATTAAAAATTTAACGCAACATATTTCAAAAGATATATCATACAGGCATCAAAATTTCATAATTTGACAGACCTATCGAAACAGACATACTATCATAAAAATTACGATTGATATTACGTATAAAAATATTTGGTACCGTCAACGACAATCATATGAGGACTGAGTTCCTCTTCAGAGCTTGGGAGATCTTGAGACCAATCAGTATTCCAAAATCCAGGAACTGCTGCCAAAATTTCTTCTGAAGTTTTGTTATATAAGCAAGATAACGAATTACAGTCTAGTTTCCTGAAATAATTTTTGGTATAGTTATCTTAGTTACATTATTTTTTAATCATTACAGTTTATTTCATGAATATATTATAAAGTACAAATGAACCTTTTAAAGTACTTACGTTTGAAAAGGAGCGTTGTCTCTACTAATGTCTTTCAGAGTCTTGTTGCTAAATTTTGCAGAGGGAGCTGTCAGCCACATCTGACTAAAGAGATTGTCAGATTTTTTGGTTGTTAAAAGTGCAAGCCCAGCAGTGGCCGCTCCTCCATGTGCCAACACAGTAACCTATAAATTAAAAAAAATAATTCACTATATTCATCTTCAGAAATATTTTGAAAGCTAGAAGCATTAAAATAAAATATAAATATTATCATCTTATAAAACATGATAAAATCCCAAAACTTGGATAATAAAACTAAAAATATTTTGGCTCCTTACTAAATATTTTAAAACAAATTCAAAATTTAGCCTTTATTTCATATTTGGTTTATATTAATATAGAAATAAAAATATAAATATTGAGTTTTTTTAAAAAAACTTAATATTTATATTTAATGATTAAACCTATTTTTCAGCTTCAAATATATTGCATACTAATGATTTTAAGGAGGGATTTGCTTTTTATAAAACCGAATCATATAAAAGTATATATATATATGTATATATATATATATTTTTACAAAATATGACATAATTTTGTATATTGTTGCTATTACAATACATGAATATGAATTAAAATCCTATAGAAGAAAACCTATTTAAATGGATGCCGGAAATTAAAAAATTAATATACTTGCCAGATAAAACCAAATCATAAAGACACATTTTTTAAAGCAAAATATGACATAATTTCGTACATTGTTACGATTAAAATACCTGAATATGAGTTATATTCCTATAGAAGAAAATCTACTTAAATGGATGATGGAGATTTAAAAATTAATTTACTTTCCAGATTTAATTATAATAATTTGTTATTGATAAGTTGAGCAACAGCATAGTGATCCAAAGAGGTTTACAATGATTGAATTTAATACCGAGTAAGCAAACACCGTGAGTGAATATCATTAACAAGTTTTTCATAACTGGTTAAAGAAGCATTGATATTCATTCAATTTCCAGTTTCCACGATGTTTTAAGCAACCATTAGTATTAAAAGCATTCTTTAGAATTTTTTTTCAGTACATACGGAGATTTTAATTTTCTTATATTTTTTTTAATTCTAATAACATCAAATAATACATTGAATAGTTTTATACTTAGAAATAAGCGTTCTGATATGATACCAAAAATTCTTTTACAGAAATAAAATCTTTGCGCTGAACGAGAAACGAAATCATTATTTATAGCTTTAAAACTTTTCCATTGTTTCAATGTTAATCATGATTCTCATTGGCCAGTATTGTTCATAAACATTTATTGAAGTTAACGCATGCGCATACTGATTTAAGCGAATCCACAGAAAATCCACAATGTAAATGAAAATATTTATACTTATCACTGGATAATATTTCTTAATCTGCTGACGCTATACAATCATTTTTTTTTCCTGAAGAAAGACAAATTTTGTCCTCACTATTTTTAAAGAAATATAGACTAACAGTAAAGTTCACGTGTTGTTTTTCCCCTCTTTCTTAAACTGCGAGTTACAAGAAATCGGAGTAAATATGATCATTGTAAAATAAATAAGATCATTTTTTATGAGACATTAAGAATTAAAATTTCTTTATAATTCACATTCTCAGAAATAAACGTTAATACTAAATGATCCATGATTAATATTTAAAAGAAAAGTTTACACGAGATAATGTTTGAAGCTGATGATGTGAGAGTTGAATGATTATAGATATAATTTTAAAATTTAATAAAAATGGATGTAATTCAATGATATAAGTAACTTTAATGCATTCAAATCGGAAGATATAAATTCTAGTAATGAAGATTACCTTATTCGGATCTCCTCCAAAGCTTCTAATGTTCCGTTGTACCCATTTCAAAGCTGATAGCATGTCCATGACGCCATAATTTCCGGAGGTCGGTGGCCTCATCCTATCAGTCAACAAATCCAGTACCATAAATCCAAAAGCATTAGTACGGTAGTTAATTGTGACAAAAGTTACATCTTTAGCATCTGCAATTGACGTAGTAGGCCTCCAGTTGATATCATCTGCAGTAAATCCTTTAATAGGGTGGTCACCTGGAATGTAAACCACAACGGGTCTAAGGACGGGTGGGGACAGGCTAGGAGTGATGATATCCAAATAGAGGCAGTCTTCACTGATTTCTAAATTGTGGCCAGGAATGGGCTTCTGGTAACAGATGGCGCTAGAATTCATGGCTTCATATGTGCCTGTCCAGCAATCATTTAGACTTGCAGCCTGCATTGGTGGTTTCCATCGTAGCTCTCCGAGTGGTGGCAAGGCATATGGAATGCCTTTGAACACGTAGATTCCGTCTTGCTTGTAACCTCTAACTGGACCACAGTCCGTAATTGCTAGTGGTTCTCCCAAAGGTCCTCTGGTGGATTGATCGGAACTGGTGATAACAGATACCAAAGTGACTACTACCAAGACAATCATTATGCAAATTAAACTGATAGCAACTCTTCTCCAGTAAATGTATTTCTGATCCTTCGGTTTGCCTTTTGAGTTTTTTCCATCTTCTCCACCTTCTTCATCAGCAACAGCAACTGTCACATCACCACTGCTACCACCTTTGCCATTTTTGCCATCTTCTTCAGGCTTGATTTCAACTTTACCATCTTTTGATAAAAGCTCTGTACCAGCCTCGACATCTTGTTTGTTTTCCTGTCCTCGCCGGAAAAATCTAAAAAGGTACCACTTTAATTACAAACAAGTGTAAGTATTTTTTGAGTTTCTAATAAAATTGAATTGAGTTTTAATAATTTTTTAAATTTCTCATGAAAGAAAAATAGTATAGTAAAGCAAAGTTTCAGTGCAAGCGCGGGTGAGTAAGAAGAATCTTAAATAAAAAATATTACAATTTATTTCATGTACATTAATAATATAAGCAGTAGGAACCTTACAGATTTTTAATTTATATTTATCTAAATAAAATTACAAGAAAAGAAACAATTAAATAGAGAAGTTTTTAAGTTAAAATTTAGAAAAAATGATAAATTAGAAATAAAAATCTGAGTAAGATATATGAAAGAGACAAATTATCATAGTAAATCAACAATTCATAGAAATAAGATGAAGATAAGAGATAATGAAAATTAAAGTGTATTAATTCAATATTTAATACTGTAATATTATTTTTTTAAAAAAACTGCTTTTTATTATTTTTTTACTTTTTCTACAGCAACCATGCATTAAGCGTAATTTAAATACTGAAATTTATCCCCCATTTCCGTTTTATAAATAAAAATCATCTGTAGTATACCTTTAATTGATGCTATTGAAATACTTATGAGTTATTTAAACAAATGGTACACTACATATTGTCAAAATATTAATAATATTAATATTTTCAAAATATTAATAATACGTCAAGAGTCTGAGTGAATTCTACCCCCGAACATGCTAATCATTCCAATAGTAAATTATAGTTGCTATTCAATATATTATCAAGAATTAAACAAATACATGCAATTTTTGATAATGTATCAGTTTTGGTTTACATATATAATCTTAGGCTTTTCAGCAAAAATTTTTATTTGATTTAAGCAATAGGATTTATAAGTTCTATTTCGATTTATTCTCTTAATGTAAATGAAATGGGAAAAAAAATATTATTGAAATTAATAGTAAATAACAAATGGAATTTTTTCATATGAAATAAAAAATTTTCTAAACGAAAAATATCTGTAAAAAATAAAAACAATAATAACCACATCACATATAAATAAGATTTATTTTTTATTTTAAGATTAATATGATTTATTTTTTATAACAGATTTTTATTAAAGTCCTTTCATAGAAGTATTGGTTTCCAAGGCTAAATTAAATAACAATAACGTCAAACATTTTATATACTGATTCTAGTTATTGATATTAAGTCAAGTATGAAATATTGTATTCATTATAACATCACATTATGAAAAATAACATGTAAAGGAAGAATAAAATGATGACACCAAACTTAAGAATATCTTTAAGTTTTATATTTCTGGAATTTCTGAAAAGATATGAATGTATTTTGATTTCACTCCCAAACTCTTGAATAATTTTTTCAGACCCCGAGTGCTTTAGAGAAATCCTAGCTCACAGGTGTACTGTTATTCTTGTAAGACCAGTTCGACAACCTCGGATACAAAAACTACTAAATATTTCAAAATCAGTGACAGAACATGAAAACTATTAACAATTCAAAAGACAGCTTACTTTTCCCAGAATCGAGGCGCCCTCTTGCGGGGAGGTACAATATCTTCTTCCTCCTGCTGTTGCTCTTCTACTTCGGCCTCTGTTTTTTTCTCTTCTTCCGTATCTTTCTTTTCTTCCTCTTCTTCGATCCCCTCTTTCTTTACGTCTCCTCCTCCATTCTGAGGTGCATCCTCCTCTTTAGGGGAAGGAGTTTTCTCCACTTCAATCTCTTTTTCTCCCTTCTTTTCTTGCTCTTCCAGTTCGGCAGTCATCTCGTTCCTGGGCTTTGTTTAATCACTGCACCTGAAGAGAAAGAAGAACGTTCATCAGTCACACATTGTTTGAAAGAGCTGCAAACAAAAATGGCCGAGTTGTGTTTGAGTGGAAGGTTTGAGAAACAAAAGTAATTATCCAAGGGATTGTGATGACTCATGTTCGTTTACAAAGGCTTTAGCCTCTCTTAACAAAGGAACGAAATAAAAAGTGCAGGATGGAAATTACAATCTGTTCGACACGTTGAGACAAGTAAATGTTTGTTGAACTCAGTAGTTCTAACTGGTTTTATTCTTATTAATTAAATCACCTCATTTTGTTTCAGGTTCCTATAAATTTGTGTTAAATTAATAAATTCTGTAAACCTCTCTTCATAATTACATTTTGTTCTTAGAAAATAGAGACAAGTCCATAAAAAGACGTTGACATTGAAATTAACTTTAGTAAAAGTATTAACAAAATCATCAACAACATAATGGTGTACAGTATTTTATTTTCAAGAGAATATGAGAGATGTATGTAAAGAAAAAACGGATTTAAAAATAACATTAAATGTACATCATTTTGAATACATAATAATCTAAAAAAAAGAATATTTAATAATACATAATGGCACAGTTGTAAAATTTGCAAAAATATTTGGAATTTTTTTCGACATAACACAGTTTGATATTTGTTGCACAGATAAGCAAAAACTCAATAGTTTAAACATTTCGATTAAAAAGATTTAGGTTAAAAGATATCACAGTAACTAAATTAATGCAATAAATTTGAATGAATATTATTAAGATTTCCCTGAACAATCATTAGTTAATTGGTGAGCTTCTCTATGGTTATTTTAAGCACACAAAGGTTACTTCGGATGGACTATGCTTCAAAGAACGTCTTGTTTTCTCTCAAAATTTGCGTTGAATTGTGTAATGTTGAATATAGTGACAAAGGTATTTGTTTTTACGTTTCTTCATAAATATAAAAAAATCTTTTATATTTATAAATATCTGTACAGTTTGTGTAATTTTTATCGTTTGTATCGTTACTTAGTGTTTTCGGTGAACATCTAACACGCACAAAAAATATTTGGCAACAAAAAAATTGCCAATTTTTGCCAAGGAACATCTGAAAGTACATTTTCCCTACCAGTTCAATCAGAATTTATTTTAAACTATATTCAGAGACATACAGTTTTATCCGAAAGGGTATTAAGTACAATGACTGTTTAGTTATAAAATATATAAAAATGATCATTTAACTACACTATTCTGCCAAAGAAAACTAAAATTTATCTTTATACGAGCATTCTAAAATTAATTTAAGAATAAACGTACGAATAATTGTAATTACATAAACATAGTCTTAGAAGATATTAGCAAAATTTACTGCACCAATTTTTGAAAAAAAAAAGCAGAAAATTTTGTAGCTTTAGGGTCGATCTTTAAAAATCCTAGTTTTCAACTTTATTTATTTTGTTTGGCTTCGAAAAAATTATTTTATTAATAATGACAAAAGTATCGTAATTTGCTAAAATTACAAAATTCACAAAGGATTTTTATTTATTTATTTTTCGGCTTATTATCTGGTTACCTGGATCAGAAATTAAGATAAATTTAAGTAAAAGAAGTTTTTATTTAAACAAGGCTTAAAATAATACTTTTGAATTAATATTGTTCCGAAAGTATGAGCAATTAAAATAATAAATTTTAACAATACAAATTATGAAAGTAATATAGATGAGACATTGAACAAGTACTTAGCAATCTTCAGCAATGATGAAACAAATGATAAACGAATATAAATTAAATACACCAAAATAATATGAGTTATTTGTATATCATATTTATTACTAAAGCTTGACAAGGAAAGGATACTTCCATAACAATTACTTCATAAAAGTATTTTTTAGATTATTTATGTTTTTTGTGAGACTTTTTAAGAACATTATTAAATAAAATAGTTAAATTTCTTACAAATTTAATTCCTAAATTGAAAATATGTTTTCACCTGCTTAATGTAATATATACATAAAATACATGATTCCTGAAAAATCACATATAAAAAGAGAAGAGAAAGTTACCCTGTTTTCCACGCTGGTTTTGTAATTTATCAATAATACTGAAAATCTCAAATAATACGAAGATGTACTTACTAAGTAACTACGTATATTCATGCACCTTATATCTGCATAAAATATATATTAAAGGCTGTTTAATAAAGCTGAAACATCAAATACACTTTATAGAAATAACATTATTGTTACAAAGGGGATAGTCATAAGCACTTTTTAGTTCAATATCTTAATCACCACTAAAAAAAAATATTTACAAATAATATTTTAGAATTAATATATTATTTTCGTGTTTTATCTTATTTCGAACTCATTCAAAACCATTAATAAAGATGTAAACGTCAGTTTAATATATATATATATATATATATATATATATATATATATATATATATATATATATATATATATATATATATATATATATATATATATATATATATATATATATATATATATATATATATATATATATATATAAAACAATGGTATCTATATATGTATATATACCATTGTTTTCTACATTTGCAATACAGTTTTTAAAAACTGCAGATTAATCAGATTAATAAAACGCGCTTGGGTAAAAAAATTACAGATGAAAGATATTTAAAATTATGTATGAACCTCATTGTTCATAGTTAAGCAAATGAAATATTCAGCTTTAATCTCTCAATGCTACATTTACAGATAAAAGAATGCCTTCGAAAGTCAAAAACAAAGCGGAATTACCCAGCGTAAGTACAGACAATTGAGTTTTAACTCCAGAGATTTAAATGTTAGCCGACGTTAGAGATTTGGGGGAAGATAAATAAGTATATCATTTTAAAAGTTTCGGTTTTGTTATAATAGAGTGCGAATTCTTGATTAATGAGCCCTCGTTCTACGCGAAAAGAATTCAAAGGAAAGGAAGGACATTGTTTATGTTGGGTAATGGGAATGAAGTTGCAAAAAAAAGTCGGTTGAAAAAGAAAACCTGCCAGGTGACTTAACGGGTGTTCATTAGGAAATCGCTCACGTGAACAGGCTTTCGTGCCAAAGGGTGCTTTGGGGAACATGGGGGTGGAGTATGGCTTTGTATTCTCCAGGAAGCGAACAGGAAGAGGAAGAAATTAGGCTTAGTTTGTGGGGAAGATCCGGAGTGATGCATCACCCAAATGGGAAAATGAGTTTACTTGAGTTAAAATTTCAAGCCCTTGATACTGCAATCTATGGTAAGTATTTAGGGAGAGATTGACGGAGCTGTTGAATTTAATAAAACAATTATATCACTTTTTGTTTGTGAAATAAAAAAAATAATTACAAATCGATAGTATGTATTCTTGATCATGAGTTAAATTATTTGACTCCTCTATATAAGTAATACTTAAAAACAATAAAAAACCGAGTAAATAAAACCAATAAATAATAAAAACCAAACACTTCATGGATAAAAAGTTAACTTATTCAAGTAAAATAAAATGAGTGCACATTTAAAAATGATTGTTGAGATAAAAAGCATATTTTAAGTAAATATCATTTTGATATTTTCTTGAAAAATATCTTGGGTTGCATGAAAAATTTATGCACACTTCTGGCATTCACTCAGATAGAATTTTGTTTCAAAAGATGATTTTGTGAATCAACCAAACACTTAATATTTGTATTATTAGAGCTGTAATATCTACAATAATTAAATTTCTGCATTACTATTGTTGTTGTTATTTTACACGTGTACACGTAAAAACTATTGACATTGAAATATTACTGGAATTTAAAAATCATGGACTAGAATTTAAATTTAGTTTTTATATAATAATAATATTACACACACACACATATATATATGTGTGTGTGTGTGTGTGTGTGTGTGTAATTTGTAATTTAATATTGCCAAATAACATCCAAACTGGAAATTGGAAATTGAAATAATGCAGACAAGATTTTTTATTTATCCACTTTTTCTATTTACATTAGAAGAAATTTAATAGTAACAATATAACCGATAGAACATATATACATAAAAAAGTCTTCAAAATCGGCTTCTTTGGCAGCAATATACAGGGATGTTTTGATATCTAGGGATCACAACTTTGTAAAGGACATTTTATTTCCTTTCTATAATAGTGAATTTTTCAACGTGTCAAAATATTGTTATATCCAAATTCAAACCCAGTTCCTAAACAGACTACCTCTTTCAGACCTTGGGGTTGAAATCAGTGGATAAGATGGAAAAGATATTTCACAATTGGAGAGTAATTTGGAAAATTCCTCTCATATCAATTCTGACTCGACCTTGTTTAACGGGATGAAATTGAGTCCTATTGGAAAATCTATTTAATATTGAAATACCTGGAAGTCATAGATTTCTACAGTTTTGTATTGGAAAATTCCGTCATTTTCACTCCCCTTTAAATGAAATCTAACAAAGTAGTGATGGTCAGACAACATCTGCAACTATCCGAAAGTGTTTTGGTAATATTTCACCACAGCGAATATACTCGGAATTTAAGTTGGCCAAAATTGATACTTTCGATGATTCTGTAATACACTAATAAGTAATTTCTCCTTCTCGAAAACAATTTTCTTTAGCGAGGGAATCTTGTGGAATAAATCTGGAATTTTTAATATTGTGTACAAAAAAATAAAAAAAGGAAAGAATTTTTTTTTTTAAATTTCGTTAGGCTTGATCTTGAGTAGAATTTTCACACTATGGTTTCGTTAATTCATCTTATTCGATGTCTCTAAATGTTTAGATGTAACAATTTGGGATTTTTTCCATTAATTTATTAATTCTCTTTTATAAATTTATTATTTATCATATCATTTTTCTAAACAATCAACTATAGATCTATATTCACGGATACTTAGAATATCTTTGTTTCTGAAAGCAGAACTGTGGAATTACTAACTTCAGACAATTTTTTGTGGAATAATAATGAAATATAAGGTTTTTTTTATTTTACATTTTAATTTTTTAAATATTCAATTGAAAATCAGCATTTTCTTAAGAAAAAAATAGTTAATAAAAAAAAAAAAGAAAAGAAAAGCTTTGATTAGGTATCTGAACTACAGACTGATAATTTATTTTAGCCTGGCATTTTCATAATTTTGATTCAACTTGTGTTTATAACTCGGTCAAAATGTTTTATTATAATCTTTAATTTTGAGAAACTATAACACTATTTCAAATTAAAAAAATAATGTTATTGTAAGCAAACTGCAAATGTGCACAAAATCAACCAGATCAAAATTAGACGAAATTAGTTTCATATTAAATGAACCAATCATATGTAATCAAGGTCCAAATTAAACGACTTTAGCAGTCTTTTATTTTTTTATTATTTAATTGATCATAACATAAATTTTATAATGTGACAATCAAATTTAACTCTTTGTAAATTTTGGTATTAAATCTCTTTTTTCATTTTCATGATTGCATTGATAATAAAATTTCATGTTTTATTCTTTTTGGAATTTGATAACTTTCTTATTTTGAATCAGGATTTCATATAAATGCCGTACGTTTTTGCTAATGACGGTATAAAATTTGGATTCCAGTGCAAACCCAAGTGTTGCTAGAATTTGAATCTTCTAATTAAATTTGGTTTATACTATCTTTTTAAACTCAAAATAATTTCTGTTGAAACACAAAAATATGCACAAATTGAAAAATAAAAAAGAGAAAGATGGTTTATTATAATCCGCATATCAATAAAAACGCCACAATCTTTTCTCCCCATCCAACACGATAGGACAAGAACTTCTCATATAAACTTTTTAATGATTGCATAAATGGTCGTTATTCACTTTGTAAAAAATAAATGTATATAAATTATAAACATTGGAAAAAAGTCAGTCACAATTAAACAGTAAGCAAAATTAATATAAATTTAGTATTGTCTTTCTCTACACTTCCATGATGAAAATATGAACTTTATTTTGTGATTAGTATATTTATGTCTGCCTTTTAAGTTTTTATAAGCTTTCAATATTATTAATTTACATTTATATAAATATTTTATGACATTAATAGATAAATAGTCCCATTAATAGATTAATACTAATATTAATTATTATTCTATATATAATAATTATCATAATAACAGATATTCATTTACATTCTATAAAAGATATTAATTTAAACTTGCAAAAATATTGTTTTGATTATTGTGAACTTATGTTGAGCTTCGAATAAATATCTGATTTCCAAATGTAAAATTAATATATATGAATGGTGACTTTTTATTTTATTTAGTTAAACTTGCCTCACTAACATCTGTATCTTCAGTAATATATTCTTGACATTTTATTTTTATTGAATAAAAAATAGTAATATTCCATAAGTGTAGTAAAAATATTTCAAACTTTTGTGAACTTGAATGGAAAATCGAAAGATGTGAATGGAAAATTTAAAGATGTGAATGGAAATATGAAGACATAGATTCGAGAGCAATTAATTACTTTGAACAGAAAGCAGCCCGAAGACGACTAACGGAAGCAAAGTAATCAAACAAATTTGTAAATGTTATAGGAACCACTCGTTATGAGTAAAAAGACAATACAATGAATAGAAAGAAAGAATATGCATAGAAAATATACAGACAAAAAACACAACAACATTTAAAATCTTGGGCAATAAATGTTAAAATTCACGATTATGCAATTTACCAGAATTAATACAACCAGCGGCACGCGTAAAGAATTCCGAAGTCTATTATAAAACTACTTAAGAGAATGAACACAAATTCCTTTCTCTCCTGCGGTGGTGAAATAACCAAACTGTTTTCTGCCAGGTCTACAAATGAGCCACGAGTGGTGTATTATTAAACAGGGAATAACTGTTTGTTTTCAGCCAAATGACATTGGAGTTCTGATTAAGACGCCAATACCGTTATGTTTTATGCAAATCGTGCAAAACGTCACAGACAAAGTTATAATAAAACAGTGTACTACAGCATGAGGAAAAAGTGAACAAATATCTGTCTTTTATTGAATCACGCGAAGGAAAGTTATGTTTCAAGTCTTTTGTTCTTGAGTTTCAACAGATCGTAGCGAAACAGCTGCATTAAATTATCAATTTATTTTTTTTTTTTGAAATTCATTTTTTGACAAACGGATGACTCATAATTTAATGCCACAGAACTTGATAAATGGCTTAAAAAATTGCAATTTATTAGAAAAAAGAAAACACACTAAAATAATTTTACGCTACGTATATATTTTTTTAACTATGATTACATAAAGTATCTATAATTAAAAAAAATGTTTGCAAACATTTACAAAATGGATAAAACATCTTGGAACTATTGTGGAGTAATTAATACTGAGCAAATCATACATAATTCAATATTGAAAATCCATGAAAAATATTCATATTTTAATTTTATCGGTATTAAAGACATTGAGTGATGAAAATTACGACAAGCTTTGAAATAATATATTTATTGGACAAAAGAAAACCAAATATGCAAAAAACATGTAAATAACATATAAAAAATATTTCTTTGTTAAGGAACACATGTTTTAACAACTCTCCTTATTACGAACCTCAAGTGAGTAATTAAAAAACGTTCATTATAACTGAGATGCTAGTGTGTGTTAGCTAGTGATATTTAGTGTGTTTAAAAATCATTAAAACAATGTAACTATAAATTTATGTACCAAAAATTTCATAATATATTTAATATCCCGTGCAATCATTACACAATAAAACCTTAAAATTGTTGTATGATATTTTTTTGCTGTCAATACATGTTCTTTTTCATATATTCTTTGGAAATAAATTTTTTCAATCAATTTTTTTCTAATTTTATACAGATAATATTTTTAGAATATTTTACAATTTAAGAAGGAAAAAAAAATGGCCTGTAAATGTAAAACATAGAAAAGTATTAGTGGTATAAAAAACATGGTTTATTTTACTAAAGCATTGTTTCCTATTACACAAGGTTCACATTATTAGAATATGAAAATAATTGAATTACTGATATAGTATGCATTTCATAAAGTAAAAAATCGTATCTATAATAAAGTATGTATTTCTGAGTGTTCATTACCATAGGGTTTGACAACAATATCAGAAATATACAATAAATTCATAAATAGAATGTGAATCATGTGACCAACTAGACATAACAAATAAGGCTAGTTGCCATAACTTGGTCATTTATTACATTATTCTGTTGGCTATAAAAAGAATAAAAAATGCATAAAACAAAGTTCAACTTATGTTAAATAATATTTGGATTAAATCAATGTAATTATCAATAGATAAGGAATGTAATGATCATTAATTTTTAACCTTGCACTTTTAAGCAACTTCGTTAATAATTCTAAATGCTGATTCAATTATGAGAATCATTGAATCAGCATTTAGAATTATTAACGAAGCAATCACTGGATATTAATTTTCATGATTGTAATGCTGTGTTATCAGCAATTCTGATTGATGATTAAACTTAAATGTTAAATGGAAAGAGAAACCATTGGTTTTTTTATATTTTCATCTTTTTTTAATGATTGTTGCAATATTCTTCAAGAATCATTACTAAGTTACATCAATTTTTTAAAGCCATGATTGATGTATTGAGAAAAAATTACATATAGCTATTACTAATAGTGAACTGCTAATAGTAAAATACTGCTATTACAAATAGTAAGCGTTATTCATAAAGAAATTGGCAATCAGATTTCTAATAAATGTTCCTAATGTGTGTGTACCCAATACCCAATGTTTACTACTTTATTATAATACTTTTATATTTACAATAATTTAGTACCTAATACAATTATGTAACTATTTATATAAGCCTCTAATGTAAATTTTCCTAATTCAAAATCATTCAAATTATTATATACCGTATTAATTACACCAGTTTGTAATCATAAAGTGTCACAAATATTTTTCTGAAAAGATTTGAAGTTTCTAAGATGCTTAGTTAATGATAAAAAAAATTTCCGAGCAAACACTAAAAATTTCAATTTAAATTGTTGTTTTCAATTTTTAAGTAAGAATCATCACTTGGAGCTACTTTATTTGGCATTTTTGCCAGAAAATACAACCACTCTTTTATGATCGCAAATTGGAAACAAGAACGTGAAAACTAAAACAAAGAAATAAAGAAAATCAAAAAAAATAATTCAAATCGATAATATGATTAAGTAAATTAAAAAAAAGGAAAAATTGCTTCTTGCATTTAAATATAATCTAATTTTTATGTAAATCTCTTTATTTTTATTAACTTACAAAGAAAAATTTAGTCAAAAAGCATGAAAAAAAAAATGCTTTTTGGAAGTTATATATATATCTTAATCTTTGATTTAAAAAATAAAAAAAAAAGTTGGTTTATATGTATTTTCTGTTTTGCGTTTTTATTCAATATGCTTACATTTTACCTTATATATATATGATTTTTTTAAACTTTTTCATGTACCTGGATTACTTTATTACCACGAACTGCTATTGGTGATTTTCATTCTCAAGCACTCCTAATAAAAGAGGAATGATATTCCAATATAATCTCGAACACTGAAGACGCATTTCCAAAAATGTTTCTCGCGAGCTTCTAACATAAAATGAATTTTGACAGAATCAAATATAAAAAATTCCATATTCCATCGAGATTCAACTATAGATATAGGAAACAAGGAAGGAGAATCCGAAATTTGGACTGGATAGAAAGAAGAAGTAGGAAAAGATTGATTCCCATGAGAAAAGAAACGGGTAGCATCCCCGATGGAATACTGCTTATCGGACAATCCATCAGAAAGATGACATTTTAATGGGCAGGGAGGGATATGCTCATGAATCACGCAGATCCGTCGAGGGTGCCATCCTTGGTGCTTTACAGCTCCATAGAGACCACCACTTTCCACCGGGGCAAGTCTTTTGGAAAAATAAATCAACAGACTTCCCACCTTGTCAACGGAAAATCAATTTAAGAAATATATTGTCTTCATTGTGTCGCAAAGCGATTTCTTGGGAATTGAAGAAAAGCGGATGTTTCTGTAAGAATAATTGCAGCTTTTAACTTCAAAAGTTATTTTGAACTGATAAGAAGCTCGCAAGGGACGATTTTGTTAGAATGAATTTCAATATATATATATATATATATATATATATATATATATATATATATATATATATATATATATATATATATATATATATATAAGCCGACCAATGGCTGAGTGGTTAGCGTTCCTGACTCTTGAGCTGTAGGTCCCGGGTTCGAATCCCGGTTCGGGCATGGATGTTACTATCTCTGTGTTTCTCTGTCCTTTCTTGTGTGTTGATGTATGAATGTGGCCCGCCCTATAAACGGGTCTGTGGTGGTATGACTCGGGTAATGCTACTCGCCTCCGTGACTTGGTCCAATACAATTACACGTGCCCGCTGGGTAACGGCAAATGAGTAGCAGTTTCCGGCCTTGTTGTGGCGAAGGGTTAGTCACCCAAGTGCCCGCCGTTATTAATATATATATATATATATATATATATATATATATATATATATATATATATATATATATATATATATATATATATATGTTATTAACATTCAAAATTGTTTTAAATTAGTAAGAAAGTTATTGTAGAACAACTATATAAAAATATATTTCCAAGGGTCATTGAACATCGTTTTGCAATGGCTTTAGATCTGCTTACGATTATGTAGAATAAATGAAAAAGAATGTGATTTTTTACTGTGAGGGATACGAAGTGCCATCAGATGTTGTATGGTTTTCATCACAGGATTATCAGATTTATTTATAAAAAAAACGATAAAAAATCATGATGTTAATAAAAATCCATTAAAAATAAATCCAGTATTAAGAGAATAATGAAATTTTCTAATTGTATTCTAATAGGTCAAGTAATGAAACATTTTCTTCCTCAAATTAGTGTTGAAAAATCTAAATGAGATAAATATTGAGTTGAATGATTCGAAATTTTAAACATAAATATATTTCTATAAAATGCAATTTACGGTGTTAATTACGGAATTTTAATAACAATTAATTGAAGATTAATTGCCCCTGTAATAGCTTTCCATTATATTTAAAAATGACAACAAACTATGTTTGACAATAAATATTCTAAATAGGTTCGAAATCAATAAGAATTAGTTCTTGGAAACTTTTCAAAGATATATGTACCTGTCTTTGAAGATAAGTGATTTTATTTCAAAACGAACTTATTAAAAATCTACATCATAATGTAAACACAAATTTTCCTATTTTATGCAAACATTAATGTTTAGTTCGAAATTATTCGAGATATGTAATAAAATTCTTTTCGAATGAGAGAAATTAATATTTTTAAAAATTTCTTCTTTAACCTAAAGATTCTATCATCAGTAGGCAAATTTTAAGAGTGATTATTTCTATTAATCACACACATAAATAGTGGTAATCATAGTGGTTTTAAAGTTAATACTCTTTATATAATTTTCATTAGAATAGCAAAAGATCGGAGTTAACTGTTTTGAGTTCTGTATCTGTTATGAAATTGATTTTAGATTGAAAAAGATTTGAAAAGTGTTCAACTTCAGGCAAGCGCATAAAACAGATGAAATGTTGGGATGGATATAGAAAATGAATCATCACATTATGATCATTCATGGCGTGGCAACCCATGATGGGCCAAGGCCTTCTGAACAAATTATTTATAGAAAATGAATGTCTGTAGGAAAATATGGAAAGTTCTTACGTTAGTACCTTGAATATTACCTTATATGAACCCAAAAACTACAACTAAATAAGACAGAAAGCAAAATGTTCCTTGGGATTGGCGGAAATGACTCATTACTTGAAAAATTAAGAGCCCTTATTTTTTTTGTCATGGTCTGCTCTGAAAAATGCATTTCCTTAAGAATATATAGAAAGGTAATTGAACAACACATAGCAAATATTGTTTTTATAAGTAGAAATTCATTTTTTGAAATTTTTTTATTAAAATACATCCATTTTTTTTCAACTAAAGTAAAAATTAAATGCGCCCCAATTTTTTATTTTTTTAGCCATAAAGTCACATTGTTTATTTCTTTCCAGTTGAGATCATGATTACGTCACTTTATCATAATTCTCAATGGTTTAAAATATCTATGACATCGAATGACGTTTCATCTACGTCACATCACATTGAGACGGCGTCATAAATCTGACTTATTAACGAATTTGCTGCTTGTCTTCAAATCGCAATCTTAGAGCAGCAGCAAACAAGGCGAAGTTCATCATCAAATGCCTGAGTGTCGTCGGCTGTGAGAAAAAAATCCATTCATAATTTTTACAAGCAAAAAAAAAAAAGAATTTTTTTAAATATAATTTTTTCCGTTTGTAAAAGTTTTCAAAATTATGAAAATTACTTGTAGCGATATTATTTCCAAAATTGAAGACATTAAAAATAGAATAAAAGAAAAAGCAAAATAAAAGAGATAAAACACCCACTTTATGGTTAGTTTAAATCGGCAAGAACAATTTATTTTTTTGTATTATTTTTATTCACCTTTGTACGGATACATATATATAGTTACATAAATATAATTTTTATGGTTAGAAATTATAAATAGATAAAAGCATCGCTAAAGTGAAACATTTAATACTCAATATATATACATAGACAATGGGCTAAGACATTTTTAGTAAGTTTAAAATATCGGAATATTAATATAAGAGTTAATCCTGACATACTCTAAACATTAATTTTTACTATATCAAGTTCAACCAAAAATTGCTCTTTCTTTGTTTTTCATTCGTTAGATATTATTCCATATTACGTTTAATATATACAGAATACAAGTAACGTATTCTTTAAGGGATTTTCAAAAGGTTACACGAACAATTCTCAAATGTCGTAGCTGTTACTATTTTTTTTCTAGGGCAAATTTCCTACGTTTCTTTTTGAAAGAAATTGAATTTGTTGCATATAAAAAAGGACAACGCAAATAGTAGTCTTGTTAGTGCAAGAACTCACCTTTGGAGAAAGACCGCCAGGAACAATAAATAACTGAACATTTGCATTATTTGTATTGTTCACCAGTCAAGGATATCATAAATGTAATTCACATGCATTTGTGCCCAAAATATTTCGCATTATTGCGAAACTTTGACCTTTTCCAAATTGCACCATAAAGTATCTTTATTTTTTCCTTTTGTAGCCTTTTATTGGAAATTTCATATCGATATTATTATAATGCAATTTAATTAGTAAAACAAAAAAATGTCCTCATCTTTCAAGGCCTTTTTTTGATATCACATTCACCTTTACAATAATAAAAAATTATTGAATAACATATAAGAACTGGATTATAAAAAAACTACAAAAAAGTCTATTAATTTAAAGGAAATATTAACTGAATTGCATGAACATATATTTGAAACAGTAAATTACTTTTTTTAAACTGATGCAGGTAATTATCAGTCTTAATATGGATCATAGTTGGAGTTAATTCTACTTTAAGTCATTATTCCTCATGTGTATGTTTAAGAAGACCCAATAATATAGTAAAAGTTGAGGATTAAGTTATTAATTGTTAACTAAAAACTCTGTAAAAAATAATAACTATACCGATTATTTTAATATATTTTAAATTTATTGTGTCTTAGACTTGGTTTTAATCATCAAAGAAATAATATTCATGAAACTTTATTAATGAATTACAAAATCAAAAAATGATCAAGAAGTGGTCATAGTTGTGGCGAATCTCTTTTGAGTTAAATAATTCCTCAAAAGATGGCAGCACTTTAATGAATGAAATAAAAGAAATATATGACAGGTAATAAAAAATTATGATAATGAAATAAAATTCGTTGTCAATAAAAGGTTAAATTTAAAATTAAACAAAAATAAAGTATTTATGATACTGTTTGTTTACATTTTTGGGTAAAATGTTTTGTTAATATAAAAAAAATCAAAATTATTTTATTGTATAAAACATTATATTTGAAAATTTTATATATAAAAATAAGCATAAATGTTACAATACATTAAGAATTTGAAAATATACTGCCAAGAATTACAAGACTAACAAAAATAATTATTAAGTAATGTGTAAAGAAAATAGTTTTTGTATTCGTTTGATTTCTTTATGAGTAAAAATATTTAATAAAAATTGCAAAATAAAAAAAATCATATAAATTGGATCTCATCTAATGGCTATTCTCCCAAATATATGATTCCTTTTTATATTAATAGCCATTATAATTCACTGGAGCTATATATTCCTTAGCAACAATATACTGAGATCAGACAGATCTTTTTAACGGTACTAAGGCTTTAGTTTTCGTATCTTTTTTTCTGTAGTTCATATAGGTTCATCTTCATTGCATGCATCTATTTTGGGCAATGCCATTTGTAGTGGATTGGTATTCTTACAAGGAGTTTTCATACAAGAATTATTTCTACAAGGGCAAATTTGTCCTTACACGAAAAAAAGGAGTAATAAAACATCAAATCAAATTTATTAAAATTCAAGCCCAATACCTATATTTTAAGTCTAATAATAAACAGAAAGATATTTCATATTCAGTTTAAAAATAATTAAAGATTATTTTTTTATCCTGTGCTATTTAATAACTCAATTAATCCATTTTCAAGTATAAAAGTACTAAATATTCTTTAACGTTTAATCTAAAGGTTTATTTTTATAAGAAATAAAGCACTTCACACATTTAAAAATAATAACAATCACTCAATTACAGAGAAAAAAAATTGTTATGTTCATTAGACATTTTATGTCATTAGTAAAACAATTAAAAAATTAAATTAGGTATCACACAGAGATTATCTAATTGAATTCCATAAAACATTTAACTTTCTCTACTAAACCAACCCTAAATGTCTAATAAACAGGGATCTATAAAATACGAGAGTTGAGAAAAGGGGAGTGTGTTATTTAGTATCAGTTCCTTTTATGGGTCCGACCGACCCATTTGGGAAAAAGCTCATCAATTCGTTTTAATCACACGTCCCGCGGAGCTCGTGTTCAGAATAAAAAGAAAAACGTTAATTATACTACGTACAATCACAAATAATGCAGACATTTAATTAAGACTAAACGCAGAATAAATCTGGCTTGGCAATAAAATTGTGCAACATTTTTTTGCACAATTTTATATAAGTAATAAAAATATATAATCCTTTATTTTTTATCTCTAAATGAATATTTTCAAGTATTTATCGTATTAACATACACCCGACCTCAGGAAAATAAAGAAATTAATTTAGGCTATTTACTATAATAAATAAATAAATAAATATATATATATATATATATATATATATAATGTATATATATATATATATATATATATATATATATATATATATATATATATATATATATATATATATATATATATATATATATATATATATATATATATATGCAGAAGTTCACCCAATAACTTTTTATCATATGTACTTATCATATGAAAGATAAATTTTAAAAATTAATTTAATTTGAATGTTTGAAATGTAATAACTAAGAATGCCCATTATTATTAGTTTTCGTCAAATATGAAATATAAGCGAAAAATTACAATTTCAGGGATTTTAATTAAAATTCCTTAATCTTTAAAATTCTAACATCTTTGTGATGTGCCAAATCAATACAGAGAATGATTAATTAATTAATGTTTTTTATTCCGAGATCATTTTGATGTAACACAAAAACAATCATTTCTTTACCACTTAAATAAAATCATAAAACTAATTTCTCACAGATAGTTAAAAAAATTTATTTTTAAGTAGAAAACTAGAGACATCAATGTTTCATGAAAGAATCTCAATAAATTGTACAGATTGTTTTCTCTTTAAAAATGGTTATTATTTGATTCATTTAAAGTTTTTCAAAAATAAGTAGACAAATTAGCTAAAATCCATGAAAAATAAAATGAAATTGCAACACAATAAGAGTAAAAACCATTATTTTTTAAAACTTTAAAATATATAAACATCATAAATTATAAGGAGCTGATAGAACTTAACAATGCATTTTTTTCAAAAAAATTAAGATGGTATTCATTTAAATATATCTTAATTTAATTTGTAACTTGTCATAATGTTATTTTAATATAAAAAAAATTAAATCTCTCAATTCTTTTTAATTCAACTAGATACAAGAATGAATTCCATAATCAATAAAATGGAATAATCAACTTCTATTGGAAATAACGTAATTAAATAAAAAGCAAGATATTTTCCCACATTTTTATGTTAACCAGGTCCATTTTGTGTCCTATCGAGGTTGAACTTTAATAGACCAAAAGAAAAATTTGACAAAAGGTTTTACTAATTCGAAAAAACTTTTAACTTTAAGTTTAAAAAATTCAAACTATTTGTCAGAAATTAAAATTTATATTTGGTTGTTCAAGTTAGAAAAAAGTTTTATCATAAATTTATTTTTGAAAACTCTCTCTTCTATTTACATAGATATAAGTAAAAATGTGATGTCTAGTAAACTTCACTATTTTTATTCAGTGCATTAATTCACTGCTGTCAATTCTTTCGATGATAATAACAGCATCTTTTTTTGTTTTATGAAAATTAAAATTATAAAAAAATGCTGATTCCTTATTAAATTTGTAGAAGACGGGATTGAATTTCAGTTTAAATCTTATTTCGTATGATTTCAGTCTTTGTAAATGAATTATAACTATAATTCATTTAAATAAAACACAAATATACAACGTAAATGTTGCAAATTATTAAAAAATTATATTATCATTGGTAAGAACGATTTGAATCTTTAAATTTAGCTTGAAATTAACAGCCTTTCAGTTGGGCTTTTTATTAGGAAATACGCGAGTGTATAAAAAAAGCTATACTTTTTATGATTATATAGAATATTTAAATCTGCAGTGTTCTGTTGCGTTCTCCTAAATTATCTGCCCATCTGGTGACAAGAGCTTTACACGCAGTGCACCTGGTATGGAATATCTCATTCTTCCAACGTGCCATGATAGAAATAAAGTATCCACCTCCTGATATGAAAAACTTCCATCACCAAGAGCACACACGCAATGGAAATAGTCAACTCTACCTTCACTGCCACAGGATGGTTATGACCCGAGTTTTGCAAACCTTGAAACAGAGCCCTCGACCGTAACCTCATCACTTCCTTCCTGCACACGCAACTCAGTTCACTTTCGAACACAGATTGTCACAACTTTAATATGAAAGGCGATAGAAAAAAATGCCCTCCAAAGAAAGGCAAGGCACTTCAAGAACTGCCAGTTTTCTAAATGTTCTCGAAACAATAGGTCTTTGGGTGTTGATTTCGAAGTAAGAACAACTTCCGCATGTCGTTTAAAGATAGAGTGCGATCTAAATGGTTTGTTGGAATTGTCTGAAAGCAGAGTTTTATTTTAGCAAGTGGCATTTGCTTGAACAGATTTGCATAAAAAGTATGTCTATTTGGAAAACCAAATAATCAGTTGAGGCTTTTACTTAGAGACTTGATATTGAAATACATGAAAAACCATGAAATTAAATAGCGATATTATAGATTGAAAAAATGTCTTATTCTTTTAAGGTATAATTACCGAACAGCATAAAATTTTGTTCTAAAGAATAGTAGTATTGTTGAATAAAAGTTATGTCTTTTGGTGAAAGAAACTGATATTTTTGTAGAATCACATAAGCAAAATACGTTAATTACTGTATTTAAAAACAATAACAGAAAAAAATTACGAAAAAAAAAGGAATCTAAAGAAATTCTGAGAAAATCTACATGATGAATCCTCATGTGAATTTCAGGAAGAAGAGGAAAGATACAACATTTTGGAAAAGTATCGCATCCAAGAATCGCATTTAAATCGGAATTAAGACACAACAATTCTTAGGTATTTAAATTATTAAATTTCTAAGGTATCTTAAGTCTAAAAAAACCGAAAAACTTTGAACTCTAAAAAGAAAGTAAGTCTCGTTTTTGCGTTACAATTTCATTCAAAGTTAAAGCAAAAGCACTGGTCCGTTGGATTGGGTAAATATTATTCTCTAAATACACTGTTATTAAACTACTCAAGGAAAATGATTTTAAATATTAACAGAAAAGCTAGAAGATATAAAAAAATATATTTCATTTTATGGCAAATCATAGTTTTTTTAATTTCAAGGAATTGATTAACAACTGCATGTATAAAGTGTTTTTATTCAATTGAATTGTTAGTTTTTCCAGATTTTTTCCCAGTATATGACGTGTTCTGAATACATCATGAGATTATTTTTAGTCAGATACAACACTTTTTATATATAACAATAGCTATCTGAAACTCAATTCTTAATTATTATATAATCGCATCTTTTTTAATTATTTCTTAATTTAAAATATAGTAATTTTGATTCACAGTCATATATATATCAGAGAGACCATTCATTTCCCTTTCATATTTTACCATTAAAATTTCTTCAGATCAAGTTTGATTATTGATTAACAATATTATTTGTTAATCAAATATCTGTTTTATTTATAACTTTGTTTCATACTATACAGTCATTTAAATGATTTCTTATAAAATTCTTTTAAAAAGTAAGGATCTTGTTAAATAGTTTAATATAAAAAATAAAGCTCTCATTTAAAAAATACAGCAAGGCTCATTTCTTTGTAGAAATTTTAGAGCCCTAGTCTGCCGATCCATTTCCAACAACGAACGTTTTACACAGAAAGCCGTTAAGAAGGTCGTAAATCTGGGTTTCTAGGAGGCCCAAACTCCCCAAAAATCACACTTTTACCGAAAAACTAGTCAGAAAAAGAAGGGTGGAGAGCGTAGACCTTGGAAGACGTGGGGAGTAAAACGAATCCTTGAAGGCCCCTCTAAGATTCTTCCACCCCCTTCTACAAAAAAAAGAGGGGAAAATATCTCTTCTATGGCAAGCACTACACAGAGGGAGGAGCGTAGGGAATAAACTGCAAGTTCTCTTTTATTTCTTTTTAAAGGGAGAGATTTTAAGCTTTATAGCAGCAACTGTCACTGATCTGTTAGGAATTCCTATAGGGGCTGCAGAAGACTATGTCAAACGCAATAAATGGTGCAACAAGTTCTGCTATAGGGAATAATAAAACTGCAGTAAAATATTTTTAAAAGGAATTTTGTGAGCTTGATTTTTGGTTATTTTTCACACTCTTTCAATACTTTTCTTTTCATCAAATTCATGTGAATGAATAGTGGCATATTACAAATAGTAAATATTCTTTGTAAATATCATTTTTATTCTTTTGATATCATTAAAATATACTTTATAAAGTTTAGTATTTACCTTATAAGGTCTCAACAATTATGCACCAATGAAATAAACATATTTTTATATATATATATATATATATATATATATATATATATATATATATATATATATATATATATATATATATATATATTACAGATAAAAATCATTCTACTTTTCTTTCATTTTTTTCAAATAGAAATATAATATTATTAACACTACATTTAATTATGGAAATAACAATTTTACTTTAAAAATAGTTTTCTTTTTCCAGTGAAATGGGGTGATTATCATATAAAAAGCTTAAATTTCAATAAAGAAAAATTTTTTACGAAATACATCTTTCGCAAAAATTAAAACATTATTTCCTGTCACAAATTGTTAATTAATGCAAATATCAATTTTTTTAAAAAACATTTGGACAAGGTTTTTTAATGAAATATATTTATAAACAACAAAAATTATTTTATTGTAAGGAAAATAAAAATTCATAAAGATTAATTCACAATTTTAAAGCTTAATAAATAAGAATTTAAAAAAATCTATGTTTAGATCATAAATTCCCTTCCAGTACAAGTTAATCTAACAAGTATAAAAAGAATAAAACATCAACTTCAAAAAATTTGGAAATTCTAATTTCAATGGAGCAACATTAATTTTCCCCCCATTATCTCTAATGACACACTTCAGAATGCATTAGTTTTGGGGATACGCTTCATCAAGTTGAATTTATGAAAAGTCAATGTGGCCCATCGGGTAGAAAGTGATTACGATCGTCTGCTATTTGAAAATGAAAGTAAAAAATTCGATTTTTGTTTCCCAACTAATTGACGAACCATTTACGAGTAATGTTCATTTCAACACGAATCTTCTTTCAATGTTTCATTAGTGGTTTAGAGTCTTTTATGAAAAGAAATCTAATCTTGGCATTAGTTTCAACTGTTATTATCCCAAGACATGTGCCAGATGTTTTGGTTTCCGCATAGTCGATTGAAGATGGGATTTTTGCGAAGCGGTGAATTATCATTTTAATAAAATGTAAATCAATGAAATCTGTTCAATTGACATTATTCAATGGTATAAAAAACAAATTTTCATTAAAGATGATTCTTCAGTTGTTATGATTTTCATGCTTATTGGAAGTATCATTTCAGTAACTTTTAAATTTATTTGAACATTTTGAATTCGCAAAATATATTGGTATTTGAATAACAATAAAAATCTTTTGAATGAGATTAGCTGTAACAATCTGAATGCTTAGAATTATAAATTAATAAATCAGCAATAGACTCACATAAAATTGAATGCAACAAACTGGCCCAAAATAACAAATTGTAAGAATTACAAAATAATAAATTCCAGCTTTGTGTCACTTGATAAGTTCTTACAGCGAAAGCATAACATAAATTTTTGCTTTTCTCCGCAGAAACAAAGCACTCAAAAAAAGGATGATTTAATTATGTTTTGATTTAATTAAACTCTAAATTCCGAAGATAATGATTCCTTAATGATTATTAAGGATTTATTGGAAAATACACAATATGCCACCAATACTGGTAGCATAATATAAAATCATAAAATTAATTAAACTAGACTAATCTAAATTATGTAACCAAATTAAGCGACTGATTAACGATAAAAAAATATTTTTTTAGAATCCTACCACTCATGTTTTAAATGGAGAGTAACATTTATTCATTTATTTTAAATCCAAAATATTGATGCTTTCAATAAAATATTCAATAGTTATATAATAATCTAGATAGCAAAATTTCTTAGAACTCATTTATTTACAAGTGTTTTTATTCGATCGCATTGACTATTTTCGAGCATAAAACTAATTTTAGAGGAAAGGAGGCTGGTGGGAAGTCCCCCAAGAAGAGGCTTGTTGACCTGCTGAGTCATTCTCCAGCAGTTCACCCCAGGTTTTCACTCCTTCCCTCTTCCCAGACACACTCATCCCTCTTCAAGTCGTCCACCCCTCACCGACGACCGAGAACGTAAACATATTCTGAACTTGTTCAGTGAGGGAAATATGAGGGATGAGAGTGCATCATTTCTTTTGATGTTTTATCATATTAATTTTTTTATAAATTTTGCAAAAATTAAACTTGAAGACCTTGTGGATATTAAGTTATATTTGACAGAATATCAATCGTAAAATTCATTATTATAATCCCCTACTAAAAATTAAAAGTTAAATTAAGTTCAGATAAATTAACGCAAAATAATTTAAGGAGATTTATGTGATTTTGAAATAATAAATAAATGTCTTTGTTTCTAAATGGCAAATATCTGAATGTAAATACATATTTCTTATACATAATCTTATTATTATTTTTTTAATCTCAAATGATTATTATATAATATGTTTCTTTGAATACAGTAGAAGATAATTACGTAACTTCAAAATTTGATTTTAATATTTTGAATAATATCAAATATTTTCTCGTAACACATATTAATTAAATTTTGCAATTTCAAATATGGAAGTAATAGGTATTTATCAAAGATAAACATAAAACTTCTATTTGCTTTATTCGTTCCAGTAATGGTATTTGTTTACTTATGAATTATAAATCTTCCCATTAGTGCCTTGAATGGTGAATAAAATGTTTCTCTAATTATTTTACCGATAAATTATTCCAGATTTCTTTATTTATAACATTAAATGAATTTTGAATTCTATCTATTTCAATAATATCTAATCTTAAAAATATCTAAACCTATTATTAACACAATTTTGTGCAATAATTATGTAAACAATGCTGAAAACAAATACCGAAGAGTGATTTTAATTTTGAGCTCAATAACGAAAAGTAATTAATGGTACAAAAAATAGGAAAATTAAATCAATAAATAACATTTTTATGCAATGCATCCTATTTAATTCTAAAACGAAATTTTCTTATTAGACTGAAATTAATTTATTTGATATCTGACGTATAATTTAAGATGTTTAGTGGAAAGAAAGAAAAATTCAATTTACAGAAGTAATAAAATCATTGAATTGAGAAATATATAAATTAGGATAAATAATATGTTCTTCAAATAGATTTCATTTCAATCATTTTTTAATGAATTGAACCAGTCATTTTATCTTCAGATGAGAAAAATTCAATTATTTTACAATCAGAAAATTAAATGACTAGTATTAGCTGTTGATTCATATAAAAACGTTTCCCAGCATCGTTGGAAAACACATTACAAAGAATCCTTACAATAGTATTAACTCTAAGAATTGACCATAACAAAAACAAGCCCAAAATATCCACGTACGAAAATTGGAATCTAAAAATGTGTCACAATAAAAGTCCAAACGGTTGATGGATGTTTTCGGCCACATCTGCGCCTGAAGCGATAAGAATTCGGTGGGAAATTTATTCGCTGCTGTGTGTGGGGAGTCAACATTTATAGTGTGAAGTGAATCTGTTTATGTTTAGTTGTCAGCAGGGTTCACAATGACCTCCTACGGTGGGGTGACATTCTGGATTTAAAATATGAGATTAAGTCTGGGCGTTACTTGATAAAAAAAGAGCCATTTCTTATGGTATTTTATAACCTAGCATTTATTTAAAAATAAAAAAAGGGAACAGTTTTCACTGCCGTTGTATAGAAGTTGAATAAATTAATAATTTATAGTCTGTTTTTATATTAAAAGTATGGTTGTAAGAAATAAATTTAGATTTCTTCTAAACATTTGACTTGTGAAAGCCACATTGAGCTCACGCTACGATTTATGAAAAGAAATTGTAGTTAATTTTCACCCCTTTGGATTCAAATATTATTAATGCAAAGCTTAATGGATAAATAAATTGATTTGGAATTTCTACTGCAATGTTTCGGTTATACAGCCGATCTGATACACGAATCGTTAACATTCTTGCCTTTGGTTCAGGAGTTCATGAGTTCGAGTCTCACCTTAGGCATGGACGTTCCTTGTAGTTTGGAGTCTACTTCAAACCGTAAGAAATGGTCCAGCACTCGAGTGCAAAATATGACTGATGAGAAAAAAACCCCAACAAACTCTTATCATACACAGTGACTTATAACTTCCGGCTTCTACTTTCATCTTGAGCAATATTTCAAACTTATCTTTTTACATTGGAAATTAATCTTTTTTACTCGCTGAGTAATAAATTTATTCCTAGGAAAAGGCCTGAATTTAACTGAGATGCACGACTTTATCTTAGTTTCACCACCAACTTTGAGACATTAGATCCATATTAAAGTGAAGTAAAATTTATCAACTTATGAAAGTTAGTTCAAAACATCATTATTTAGTAAAAATTAAAATTCTTTTAAGTTTTATTAAGTTTTTACCCAAATGTTCTTAATGAAAAATGAGTATATATATATATATATATATATATATATATATATATATATATATATATATATATATATAAGTGGAAAAACAAATATAACATATATGTAAATATCAGCATAAAATAAGCGATTTATCACACTAACTGATTAACGAATTTCTCGTTCCCTCATTATAGAAAAGTATATATTATTGCTCGCATGAGTTAGCAATATTCATGCATCCATATTAAGTATCTAAGAATTACGTAATTTTTCCTTAAAAAAATAATAAAGGAACCTATGATATTTTTAAAAAATTACTTTTCTTTTCTAAAAAGCTGGTTTCTTTTGGTAAAACATTCTCACATTTCAATAATTTTTCTCACTTAAGCGTTTAAATTATGTTTATTCTACTGGAGAATGAGTATAAAAAAATGATCTCATTGTTTTAAATAACGCTGCATGCTTCTGAATATCTCTTTATTACATTCCTACGAGGCAGAAACTAAAATATTACCTACATATAAGCTCCAAAGTGCATAATTTAATAAAGTTGTACCAATCTAAAAATTTTTCCTCAACAAGGAAAAAAAAATACACGTAAATAAATAAAATAAAATGAGGCTGGCTCCTGAAAACTCTACAAAATAGGGGAGAGGCAAAAATGATTATTTTTTTTTTTACCACTTCGCGACAGATACTTTATTGTGCATGCTTGAGAACGTTTGCCGGCTCCGTACGCATTTTTAAGTAAATATACTCCCCAGCTTACAGTTAAAAATGAAAAATCTGGACAAAAAATGAATAACCAAAAAAAGTGGCATAAAAGAGAAAATTTTTGGGGGTGCACCAGGGAAAAACTCAGGCGCATTGCCAGATGCCGTTATTATTTTTCAGTGCACGGTTGCTGGGCAACAAGATGTAGGGTATGTGAGGTATGTCGAGGGGACTGGGGAAAAGATGCTTAGTACTCTCTGTTGCTCAATACTTAGCACTCTATTGCCTTGTATTTTTCTTTTTCTCCCTCACTTTTTTATGTCTTTTGTTGGGAGAGGCACCCTCAGGACGCGAAACGTTCTAGAAATAGAATTTGGAGAACTTTCTGTGCCGTAGTTTCCTATGGTATTGATTGTGATGATCAGGAGAAAGTTTTCCCGACCTTTTCCGCATCCAACGTCATGTAGTTCTTCAATGAAATTTTCTCTTTGTCTTCCTCTTTCCAGAATTTTTTTTTTATTATTTAATTGCAAAAAAAAATAAATAAATAAAACAAAGACAACACTACTCTTCCGCGTTTTTTTTTCATCCCTCAGGCAACAAAAAAAAATTCACATGAATTTATGAGTTGTAAAATGTAAGCATTGACTAGTTCGGAATCATTTTTAGAAGGACTGTAAACAAAAGTTATATTCACGTAGTATAAACCAAAGATTTCATAATGTGAGCAAAGTGCATTCTAAACATAAAAAATATCTCTGAATAAGTAATGAATCCTTGAGTTTCCCTGCATTTTGTTTTCTTTTGCGACAGTTCAGTTTCCTAAAACAAAATATTAAACGAATGTATGCATACATATGCGCAATGTGCTATTAACGATCTGGAATCAAATTTTACTTAAGTAATCCAAGACAACGTATTTGATATTGGCTTGGCAAGTTCAGAGGATATGAATTCCAATAACCATTTATCATCTTAGCATTTTCACCTGGGATTTGAAGCCAAATACTACAGAAAAACAAAACATTCTTATTTTTCATTCGTATCTTTTATTCGTAATGTAATAATGTAGTATTATTTTTAATTGAAGATCCAAATTCCAATAAAAGTAGGCAATATTTTCCTTTTATGATGTACATTAAAGCAATTTACAATTCAAGTTTTATATAATCATCAATGATGTTCCAATCAAAATGATTTATTATTAAAGTCAGTACTAAAAATGTTTTTTCATCGATGAAATGATCAAGTGACAGTTAAATGCAAACAATAAATTAAAGAATCTGTTGCGCTCTCCCTTGACACTTCAAGTCTATTATTCTGTCCATTCTAAAGAACCATTTGGCAAGAAAGATCACAACAAGATTTGTACATAGTAACCTAACTATGGTTGATAAAAATTTGAAACAAGATATTTTTTCTAAAAATAGAATTTTGAAAACATCCTATATATGAGGACAGTAACGTATCTCATTTTAATATTTCTTTAAGTGTTTAACAAAAGTAATTTTTATGGACAACGCTGTTAAAATTATGAGCTGCAATACGCTTATATGCATGATTAAAATGAACGACAATGAAATCAACTAGTAAGAATGAAAAAATTCCGAATTTGTTTATTAGTTTCATTTATTATGTCCTGGGTTAATACCTTTTAGAAGCCCGGTGGCTTAGTGGCAGCGTTTCACGCTCCCATGACACAGGCCCGAGGTTCGATCCTCGGGCTGGGCAAGGTCGACTCAGCCTTTCATCTCTTCAGTGGATCGATTAACTAAGTACCAAGCATGTTTGGGAACTAAACACTGGGGCTCTTACGTTAGGCTGACCACCTAACTGGAACATATGCTTTGCACCCCAGGGCCCTCGGTCATGAAAACAGTTATGGGTACCATAGGCCTTGGCTCATGTGGGCTGTCATGCCATGGAGTTTAATTTAATACCTTTTAACCTAGGTAAAAAGAAACGAAATTGATAACAGAATAAGCATTTAACTCTCCATGCAAACCAACTAAGGTATATTACATCCTGCGAAAATTTAGTCTTAGTATACACAAAACAGTTTTTTAATTGAAATAAGTAAATTTAAGTGAGAATCATTTCTTTCATTGTTCTAATTTTTGCAACACCAAACTAAGAATAGCGCGTTAAAAATAAATACAAGTAATGAGGATTGTCAGTAATACTTGTTTTTAAAGTTCGTATGTGCTCGGTCTTAAAATATTTTATTCCTTTAAGGTTCACTCTCATTCTTTTGTGGTTCTGAACAAGAACGATTCCGTTTCTAATAAAAATATGAATATGTAATTAATATTAGCTTTCAAAGCAAAATGTTATCCGTGACTGGTTAAAGATAGCAAGTTTGCTCGTCTGTTGCTGTCATTATCTGCCACTTCGTAGCACGCGAACAATGCCCCCAATGAGCTTTTTTGAGACGTACAATTGTATAAGCCATTCTTTCCTTGTCGACGTGACCTTTAACAGAGTAGAGCTTTCATTTTTATGGTGAATTCTTTTGTCATGAATATCGCAGTATGTTCAAGTGCATTGGTCATCGACGTGCGATGCAATAGTAATATGCAAGAGTGACATAAAAATATTACCTTATATTTCAACCTCACAATCGTATCTTTTTCAAAGTAGTTTCAATTAATATATAATTGTGAAACACGTAATTAAGGCATCATGAATGTTGTTCAACTTTTCAGGGTAAATTCATAAATGAATTTGCTAAGAACATTAACATCTTAAACTTTTTGTGGGATCAATTTGAAGACCGCAAAAACCAATGTTCTTAGATGAGAAAAACGGAAGCTGTATGAAGCTTGGCTCAACACTCCAGTCAAACCCACGTTAAAAGTATGATCTGTGGATCATCAGTGAGGATTGCCTCTGAAATTCTAAGATGCTCTAGGCAGAAGATACGTTTAATCGTAGGCTTCATAACTGGGCACTATTATTTCAGAAAACACCTCTATAAAATGGGACTGTTTCAGCAAGACCCTATCTGCAGGAAATGTCAAACGCAAGAGGAAATGGCCAAGCATATCATTTACGAATGCGAGTCTCTTGCCCTCCCTAGATTAACTTCTTTAGGCATCATCCATACTAGAGAGTTACACCTAGACTCCATTAAAGGGTTATCGGACTTAATTAATAAAGTGGGTGACCCGAGCAACTGGAACTAGGAAACATTGGGTTTGGAGTTAATAGTACAAAATGCTGATAAAAATCAGAGGTGCCCAATTACATACAAACCCAGCTCTAAGAAGAAGAAGAAGAAGAAGAACATCTTAAAACATTGTACAATAAACAAATATGCAAGTAAATTTTTGAATCGAAGACAAGCTTATAAAGTAAATATGAATGGATGACAATGTATGTGGTGACCTAACAATCAAGCAAATTAATTAGTATTTTAAGAAGCATTGAAATATTCCACTGCAAAATGAAAAGTTAATCGCACAGTCAGGCAGCCATTTTCTTAAATAGCTAAAACTTGTATAAATTGTCTTCAACTCATTAAAAATCTTTGTTTAAATTTGTAAAATATATTAGGATAAATACCAAAAATAAAATATGGTGATGCCAACGAACCAGGCAGTTTCCCCCATAAATTTAAAAATAAATTCGTAATTTAATGCTCCGCAAAGAGGATTCAATTACAATTATTTTACTCAAATTATTTTCTTAAAAAAATCTAATCTTATTTTTTAATATAATACTAATTAATTAAGCTGATAAATAACTTAAACAAATTTAAAAATATTGATTAAACAGTTTCTTTAACAAATTCTTATTTTCTATCTTGCTAGTAAAAATTCTAAATTCATATAAAAGTTTTAACGCAAATCGACTTCGCAGAGACTCTTAATGTCCAAAAATTTCTTTAAAATTTGTATAGATTTTAGAAGTTAGAAAGGAATGAAAATTAAAAACCCCACTCTTCCTCTTGACAGTTGTCCAAATGTTGTAAATATTTCTACGTTTAATGTCATAAATTTCTCATTCACTACGTATTAATTTTGAACCAGTTTATTAAAACTTAAAATTTCAATTGAGAAAACAAAAAGCCCATGTGTCGTTTGAGCTCGTACAAGTAGGTGGCGCTGCTGTGTGTGGTAGCCATAATTTGTCTCTCATTAAATACTAAAATTAATCTTTATAATTCTTGTCCTGTTTAAATAAAAAATAAGAATTCATAATTTTAGTAATGCATTTGATTTAATATTTATTTCATTTGTACGTTTTTAGACATACATCATTTCGAGAATATAACTGTATTTCAATTAAAATATTAGTAAATTATTAATTTGCATTAATTTTTATAATTACATTCAGAAATAAATTTCGCAAATACCTTTTTAGCAAATTACGTACAGCAGTTTTGAAAACTGTATTATATTTTTTGGTTTTTCATTTAACACAATTTTAACTTGGATATAAATTTAAAAATTTCTTTTCTCATTATTTTTCATGAGAAGACGTAGTTAAATATATTCAATTCCTATAGAAATATATAATTTTGAATATGATTTGTGCATTTAGAGCTATCCAGTAATTTTTAAATAGCTAACTGATCCTATAAGTTTCTCTTGGCAGAAAGAGAATTTTTCAACATCAAAAGGAAATAACTTAGAAAAGAAAATGAGAAGTGGATTCCAAGAGTCTAGAAAAAAAGGAATAAGGGGGAATTTGTTTTAGTTAGAAAACATAAATTTTTGCACATATTGGAGTTAAACTAGCATCATAAACTTGGTAAAGCTAGAATTCATGTGAAAATCGAAATTTGAATTTGTAAAAAGTAGTGTGAAATCATGAAGAAACTATATTCGATGTTAAAATATTTGCAAGTTATTTCTGTAGTACTTGTAGGCTTTTATTTGAAAAATGCATAAAAAATATGGAAAAAAAAGAAAACATTTTCAAAGTACCTCATACAATATCACAGTATTTCGAAAACATTTACATTCCTTTTTTTAAACCGATTTCATTTTATAAGCAATTCCATAATTTGTTACTTAAAATTTTTTATCTATACATGAGAGTGTGTGTGTTGAGTATTTCAATAACAAAGTTTTTCTTCTCATAAATGTAAATGGCGAATTATTAAAAAGTTATTCAAATAATTACATTAAAATAAATTGCCCACGAAATCCTCATAAACATTTTGTAAAAAAGCTACTTAGTATTCAAAATTGAATTTTTTTTTTGAAATAAGTAATTTAAAAATACAATGTCTAGTGGTCAGCGTGCCTGACTGCGGATAAGGAGGTCCTGGTTTCGAATCCCAGTTCGGGCATGAATGTACATTCTTTATCTATCCTGTCTTTGTCCTTCCCTTGTATGAATGAGGTGTGAATGATTGCCTACCCTATAAGCGAATATCTATGGCATGTGTGTAGAGCAAGGTCGTACTTTCACCTACATGGTGTTCTGATTAAAATGAGACGCTCCCAATCGACTTAATTTGCATAGCATAGCGAGCTTGACTTATCCAAGTGTCATTAATAAACAACAACAACAACAAAAATACGACATAAATTTTTATGGTAAAAGCAAAATTATATGAATGGAAACATTTTATTTTCGTCACGAAATTTTAAAAGTATTCTAATTATGTGACGTTATATTATATTATTATACTAAAAACATATAAGTTTTGTATGATTAGAAAATACATTCTACTGCAAAATCTTTAATCAGGTTTTAATTACCATAACGTTTAATATTTTAGGTGAAATCTGTTTTTGATTTATGAGTTATATTAATTAATTAAAAGTTGGTGAGAAAAATTTCCACACAGAAATTCTTAAATTATTGAGAATAAATGTTGAATACCACCATTCTTTTAGTTGAAAACCAACCCACACTTTCCTCCTCTATTTATCTTCTTTTTATCTTTTGCTTTTTTTTTCTTCTACGCAGTAAATTTTATGAAAACCACACGCACCCTCTTTTAGAACATTTATGATCAGTTTTACGTTTCATCCAGAACTTTGTCGAATAATGAAAATTTCACCAAACTTTTTTTTTACTATAACTTTTTTATCATTATTTTAATATTTTTTTATGCTTTTCCTGTGAGGACTTTCCATTATCTGAGTACATTCTCGTAAAACTTCCATTTTAAGGCCCGTGACCCATCCTTCAACTTGTTCGCTAATGTCAGCTTTCGGCAGCGAACGATAAAAAAAGATACCACATAAATTTTGTAGTGTCTCTACTCCTCATTAAGCTCTTACATTTTGTGGAGAAGAAGACTAAAGGGTCCTGACAGTTTTCTATGTATTTTTGGAGGCTTAAACTTGTCGCCAAAGATATAAAAAAGGGAAGAATTAGTATGCAGAGGTTTAATCATCGCATTATGCACCCCTGATTTGCAGATGATATGAGTAATGGAATGGAATAGAATTTCATAAAATATTACGTAAACAATGTTTATGGGGGATATAAGAATGCGTTTGAGTTCTAGTCAATGGTGTTTTAGTAGGACTAACTTGTTCTTTAAATTTTTCCTTATTGGTTTTTCTAATTTATTCCTACCTCTTCTAGATATTTGTAGTTTGTCAAATTTTACGTTAAAGACTTTGCATTAGACTTCTAAATTTACCTACCTTTCACTATTAACTTGGTCTAAATTAGTCACCAAATATCTAAAAATGAAAAAATTACTTTATTTAAATATTATACTATGCATTTAATTGATTAGTGAGTTATGTAATGGAATGATCAGAATTTCACCTAAAACTCTTAGATAGACAGTATTTTATGAAAGTTGAGGTTGTGGGAATATGCATTATTTCTTCTAGTAAATAATGATTCCATAAGAATAAGGCATACTTCAAAGTTTATTCTGGCATTTCCAAATATATGACCATTTTCCATCATGGATATTTGTAGTGTTTCAAAATGAATAGTGAACAGCAATACTGAATTGATTAAGCTGTCACAAGCTACATATCGCAAATGTCGAATTACAAAAAGTATTTTGATGATTCATTTTATATTATCTAGTTTAATTCAGAAAGTTACGTTATAGGTACGATATAGGTAAGATTTTACTTGAAAACTTAAAATCACACATAAACTGCATTTCATTATAAAAAATGCGAAATTTAACTTTGACACCAAAGTTTCTAATGATATTTGATATAAAAATTTGATTCTTAAATTATATATAGACATTCTTCAAAAAATTTCTTATTTTCGTAAAATTGACCGATAAAAGACACCAAATTTCATTATTTAAATCAGTTTTAAGTGGTTTGATAAAAAAATACAAAATCTTTTTGTATATTTACATGAAATTTTTAATTTTACAAAAACTTAAAAGCTTTTGTATTTTCTTTAAAAGGTAGTGTAAGGGAAAAAATATTAAGAAACATCGACTGAGGCAACTGCTGGTACATTACTTATTTACCTCACAGGAGAAATATCAGTTTATTACATTAACTTTTAACGTATATATTGAACAGATTTAAAAACGAAAGTTCAATAAAATTAAAGGCAACTATGCATAAATTAAAAATTTACTATTAAATTAAATAATTTTCTTTAATTATTCCTATCTGATGTAGTCCTACTTACTTAATTTCTGGTCATCTTTTTAAACAATAACAAAGTTAATTTAAAGATGTGCAAGTATACCACAAAATAGCACAATATAATTTTTTTAATTGAATTATCAGTTCACAACACAAATTAAATATTTGTCAACTTAGTCGACAAATGTTTAAATATTTATGGATTGTAATGGCAATCCTCCATTTAAGTATGCAAGACCCCTTGGAAACAATATTACAGTGATTATCTGACTGGAGGTTTTTGTGTTAAATATATATAAAAATAAAAATTGAACTTGTGAAAACCATCATATTATATTGATATTTTCACACATGTAAGTCATTGATTAAATACGAAAATTTGAAATCTTTATTTAAGTAATATCAGCATAATATCCAATATTAAATAACTTGATATATCAATCTGAAAAAAAAAATCGTAATAAAATTTATCCTTAGTTCTCAATATTTTGATAACCTAGGTCAATCTTAAGGATAATTAAACTACACTTTTTTGTTTGTTTACTGCCAAATTTTTTGTAAAAGAATTGCAAGCAAACGGGAAAGCAAAATATGATTTTCAGGACCTAAGAATTTTATAAGAAATTCGAATTTGTGTATAATTGTATATTAATGAAGGATCCGAATTATAACTATTCAAAGATATGAAAAATGATAAATCAAAAGCATACATCAATCATCAATGATTGACTAACGTGAATGTGACTATTGACTGATGAAGTGACTAACTACTTTTTCGAATAAAGTGTAAAAATGAAAATTGATGAATAAAATGGAGTGACTAACGTCTTTTCCGAACATAGTATAACCAAAAAAAAAATTCTAATACGTCATTTTTCTCACTCTATTATTTTCTTATATTCTCTCTGAGATTATTATTTGTGGCTGACAATCACGATTAACGAAGGAATTCAACTTCAAATAACTTTGATAAAAAAAATTAAGATGTAATAAATTCTCTTCGTTCCTATGAGAATACTATATTTAGAATTCTGTTTAAAGATTGAGAAACTTCATTGTCCAAAAAATATAAAATCGGTGCGTAACAATGAAAAGTGAGTGAATCGATGCCCGAAAATCTTGATCTAACCTAATGATGTAGTATATGGATCAATCAAGCCATGAGAACAGGAAAACACCATGTCATTACCCTCCCGAAAAATATCTGGTACCCACGCAAAATGATCAGCCTTCCACCATTTTTCACGCGCAATTTAACACGAGCTTCGGGATGGAGAAGCCATGTTGAGTCAGCGACGTCAGCTACCAGCAACAGATTGCCATCTACAGCACACAAAAGTAAGTCATGCTTATGTGGATGTAAAAAATTTAGTTCTCGATCAGCATCATGGGCATTGTAATCGATATCACGACTTTTTTCAACGTATAAGCCTGTGCTGGGTTATAAATGTTTAGAGCATCTTAAGACCAGATAACAACAAAGGTCATCTCAAGTTCGTTATCATATCATCTATTGTTAGATATTTTTCGCTAAGGGAATACAGAGTTGTCTGCAGATAAGAGGTATTATGAATTTGTAAGATGATAATAAGCATAGCGCCACATATATCAGTTGAAGCTACAGCATGATCTAATGACAGATTTAAATTCTAAAAAAGTGGCCGCAAGTACGCTGAGAATTTATGTAATCAGTACTGACGAGCTTGGTTAATTTTTATGCAGTTTAATTGTTAGTGATGGTTGGTGAAGATTATTTTGGTATGTAAATTAGTGCGTGATATTTCTTCGCATAGATGAAATCAATATCATTGATAATATCTGTACAACGCTTTTTAAATCCATTAATAAACTTATTGAACGAGGTCATACAATGTCCTGCACGCAATATTATTCAAAGAGATTAATTAATTATTCCATTGTGAAAATGCAAGACAAAAGGTATTAAATTATCCATGTTTATAATATGTGAATGTAAATAATTTTTTCATGTATCATAATTAGAACTGAGTATGTTTATATATGTTAACCATTTCTTAAGAAAAATATGCTTTTGTAAACTCTAGTTCATTCATGGAATTCTTTTCAGCATTTTTTTTAAACAGAGAAAATACTTTTTAACAAGGATTTCACACTTAACTTGCATATAACACCTTATTAATTGAAAAAGAAAATTTTATGACTTACGTGACAAATAAATGTTCATAAATTCTAAAACTAAGTAATATTGACATACTTTCTGCATTCTTATGATAAGCTTACTTATATTGGTCAATATTAATAAGCAATTTTCACTTTTCTGATAAAAATATATAAATTTATGAGCTCACTTAAGACGAATTATTTTAATTTAGAAGTTATTCTTTATAAATTTGGAATAAAATAAGTTATCTTTACGAGTTTTTGCATGTATATTAATTTTTCGAAATGATAAAATATTAAACAAAAAAATCTGGTTGTTTAGTGTATAAATAATTCATAATGGTAAATATAAGGAAATGCTATAAAGTAAATGAGAAGAAAGGATAAATTAACAAAATAAAAGTAAACTTTTGTGCCTTTGAAACACCATGACTTGAAACCAGGAAAAATTTTAAGAACTAATGAGTCGGAAGGATTTGTTAGAGCAAATTACCTCTAAATGTGATCCGATGAGCGAATCAAAAGATATTCTATTTAAGTTTCATAAATACACAATTAATTTTTTGACAACATAAATACTTGAAGGAACAAGCTTAAGGTATCCAAAAAGCCTCAGAATAGCTAATATTGTACTGTTAGGTTATCTAATCTATGAAGCTTGAAAAGGTTGATTTTGTTCCATACATTGAGTTGTTCGTTATTGTGAAAAAATGATTATTAGAAAATTTTGAATAATCAGCTGTTTTATTAGAGTCAGCAAATTATATATGAAAAAAATGACGGTGGATTTAACTATTTTGTTAAATATTATCAATAGAATTCAAAGGATTACTTATATTTGAACTGTTATCATTGAGGAAGTATATTTTAGCATTAAAATACTTGATTTAAATCACACTGAAAATTTCTTTGATTTTTATTAAAATAATATGTGAAAAATTCAATTCAAGATATTTATTTGTTAGATATATTTACATTATCTAATCTCAATATGACTAGAATCTAAGTGATTTAATAACTATAATTAGAATCAACTAAATGTAATTCCATCTACAGAAGCAAAAATGACCTTTTTTTAAACGGAATCTATCTAGTTAGTAAATACCAATGTCTGCACTGATTTTATTAATATGAATTTAAACGTTGATTAGTTTTTCTTGAAATTGCATAGGTTTATTCATATCTTGTTGTCATAATTACTATACACAGAAACAGTACTAGCAAGTATTGTTGTTTTTATGCATGTTAATATGGACTTCGAAGCCAGTGGCTTAATGGTAGCTGAATATCGCAGGTCCGATCCTCATACTCAGCAAGGTTGACTCAATCTTCATTCCTTCAATGGTTCGATAAAACTGAGTACCAGTCATTGCTAAGGAAGTAAACGTTAGAGGTTTCGCGTTAAGCTGATCACTTAAACAGCACATACACTTTGCACCACAAGGTCTTCGGTGAAGAAAAGATATAGATACTATTGGTCTTGGCTCCACAAGTCTGTCGTATCATTGAGTTTAGTATTTCATATTTTTGGAGATATCAATGACTTTTAATATGAAAGTGATTGCCAGCTGGCAGTTTTCTGAAATACTTGGTTCTGGTGAACCTCAACCCTCATCTCAAAATGAAACTAGGAAGCAATAGCGTTATCTGATTGGCAGTAGAAGTTTTAAGTGGGCGGGGCTTAGTTAAGTTTTCTTGAGAAAGCTAATTTTTGATACAGAGTAATTAAAAAATTAGTAATTAAATTTGGATTTTTTGGATAAAATTAATTTGTGTTATAACACATAAGCAATATTTACAAAAAAAGATAGTTGGATTAACATAGGAATGTCCTTAACTAATCTACTAATAACAGTATCACAGTGATAGTTAGGATGAGTAGAAAAACATGAGAATACACGAGTAAAAAGACTTCAAACACTTATAATCTTTATTTTTTTTATTCCTTTTTATGTTTTATTAATTTTTTTGGGGACTTTTAATATGGGCAGAATATATCCATTTTTACATTTTATTACTAAGGCTAAATCTTTATAATATATGCCAGGATTTTTAATGGAGTTTATTTTAAATCCTTAGCAGTAACACAGAGTTTGACTATTTTTAGTAAAATAATTTGCAAGCTCTCTTTACAATAGCAGTTTTTTTATGTCAATTTTCAAATGAAAGGAGAAAAAACCCGTTACGGATCAAAAGAGTATATCAACAAAATGCTTCATTAAATTTCAGATAACGGGATTTATATATAAAACATTTTCCTTGAATGCACTGTATTGACCTTTGCAAAAGAATGAGATATCATTTACATATCCTTATAAAGAATCGCTGAACCAAATACGACTTTTTTTGTTAAAAAAGGTAGTAATCATTTCAATGATGCATGCAGCAGGAAGATTGACCAAAACTAAACTTTTATAAGAATTATTATAGGTGCACAAAATGCATAAAAAAACATTGCAAATTAGTTCTCAACGTTGAATGAATCAGTAGGTGAAACAGTACACAGAATTTAGATTTTTTAAAATCTAATGGTAAAAATAACCGCGTTAGCTTAATAATTTAAAATGTATTAAAATTATATGTATTTTCAATCAAAACATATTTAATGGTTTCAATATTTACAAAAATGGAAGATTCACTTTCTTGATAATTTTAAGAAGTCTTGTGTAAATAACCAGAAATATTATATTCACATAAAATCATTGTATTTTTGTAAGGTTATATTAATCTCATTTGGTGATTACATACTAAAATATCAAAAAATTAGTAAAAATGTTATTTTCTTTAATTGGGTAAAATTGAGTACAAAATTTGAAAGGATGCAAAAATATTGAATATTAAAAATATAAAATTTTATAATAATATCAGGTTATATATTTGATTCGTTGTTATAAGCAAAAATTGATGATAAAAATGAAGTAGAGTTGATTCCAAGAGGATTTGTTCTAGATTTGAATCGCAGAGAAGAGATATAGATATAGTTCACACATAGAATCTACGCAGTTTAGATTGATATATTGTATCACGTGAAATTAATGTTAGAAGAAACTTTGGTAAAGTTGAAAATAGTAAATTTTTCTATATTTACTATACAAATTTTTCTTTTTTAAAAGCGTGTTATAAGAAATTATAAACGTCTCATTCATGGATTTTTAAATTCGTTTTAATTAAGAATTCGTTTAATAAGAAATTTTAAATTCGTTTTAATTTGAAAGAGGAACTAATTTTCCAAACTGAGACGCAATTTTTTCTAGAAAATAGTACAAATATATTAGACTTCGGATGATTGATGAGTTTTGATTACCAATTTAAAGTTTCCATACAAGTGTTAAATGCACCGGAACTTACAAAATTAAATCATTAAAATTTAAAGATATCAGTAAAAGTTAAAAAATAATAAGCATTTGAGGACTTATAGGAAAATATACAATTTTGATTCAAAATATTTAATTGCAGTTTTTGTTCTGGTAAATTTCGGGATTTAACTTTTGTTATAATATTGCGCATTTTATCTAATAAATTTTGAAAAAAAAAATTAATTTTCCGAAAAGTCAAAACTTAATTAAATTTATAACTATTTCAAAAACTTTCCTTAGTTCGAGTTTGAAATCAACCTTTTATCATACATGTCCCTTAAAATAAATTTCAATCTGTGAAAAACTATTTTAAAAAATGATAAGATCTTTTAAAATAAGAAAATATATAAAAAGAGGATTTGTTGCTCTGATCATTAAAAAAAAAAATATTTTAACAAATTTTACTATTTTTTCTTTTGAAAACAATATGAATTAAAATTTTAAGAAAGTTTAGATAAATTAGGAGTGGATAAGATGGTTCACTCGTCTTTCCCCTCCCCCACAGAGATAGAAAATCAGAACAATAAGCTAAGAAAACGAAATACTAACCATTTTACTGATATAAAGTTAAAATAGCAAATTTGGATAGTTAACATGTGAAAAGATGTAACATTGAAAAGTAATAAAAAAAATCGGGAAGCCAATGAATAAAATCCTTTTGTTTTGTATTTCTGAAAGAATAAATAATCTGGAACGTATATGTAAGATAATGTATAATCCAATTAACCTTTAGACCATCGGAAAAGGAAAAAGATCTAATTATTAGACATACTGATTGCAGTCTTTTTCTCACAATAAAGCATTATCAGAAATGCTCAGAAGGTATAATGATCGTATTTGAAATTTTTTAATGTGAATCTAGGATTAAAGAGTTTTAATAGAATAAAGAATTATACACACGTTTGAATAAAATGAATATTACTGTATTCTTCAGTCTGTGATAATATTCTTCCTTTTCTGTATTCTATATACTTACAAATTACATATTCAAAATATGGAAATGTAAGATACAAAAGTCATTTAAATTCAGGTGTGCGGATTTTATGAATAATTCCTTGCGTAAAAAGCTCTTTAAAATCATAATATTTACAGAGACAACTAGTTTGTTCAAAAGAATTGTCATTTCTTCTCTAGAAAAACTTTATAACAGCCCGATTTGAATAACAACAGAGCAACATGGACGAGAAAAAAAAATGCCAACGAAAAAACAATCAACCCACATAAATGATTGGTCTGCTTGTAGTGAATACAAATTGCCTCAAATAGTAACTGATAGTTTGTTGGCACATTCTGCCCTATTATTTTACAATAAGTCGTGCGGCTGACCTCGAATGACCTTCCTCAGTGTGCTTTTATTTACCAATTTTGACAATCGAATTGAACTTTTCAGGACAAAGAAGAACTACTATTTTTAATCCCATTATACATAGAGGAAAGTCTAAATCACATGTGTCATTTCAATCCCGGTATATAGAATAGTTTCGACAGTATGTTTGTTGGTTACCATTGTTAGTTACAGTGTAGTTATGAAATTTTTAGTGTGTGCTACGACGTGAATAATGATTTTATGACAAAACACACACAGACATGCATATATATTGAATGTAAACTCGTCAGAAAATTGAATAAGCAGTGACAAAAGAATATACAATTTTCTCTGAATTTTTTATATGCAGAATTCTTTGTCTGATATTTCTGTGCATTTGTAAATTAGTCTCTATCTCTTTATATATATATATATATATATATATATATATATATATATATATATATATATATATATATATATATATATATGTGTGTGTGTGTGTGTGTGTGTATATATATATATATATATATATATATTAAAATAATTTAATAAAAACGCACAAAACGTTATATTAAAAACAAACAATAACCAAGTAAAAAGAATAACTTATTTTCGTTTTTACAGTTGAATTTGTTAACTAGATTTGCATTTATTTTAATTGCAGTTCAGATATATAGTTTTTTTCCATAAACCTTTCTTTAATTTTGCACCCAAGTACTTTTTTTAAGTACTTATGGGGTTTACAATTTTTTTTTATTCCTATACCGAATTCTTTGGAATGAAAAATTCAAATTTTGATTCCAACTACTTTCAAATAACTGGATATTTAGATTCTGCTGCCTTTATATACCTCTTCAGAAGGTGGAGCTCTTAGAATTTTTTTAAATTTGTTTCTTTGAGGCTTTTTGTAATAACCACTGCTTATGTAAAATCCATCAGAAAGTCAAGCTATGAATGATGTTCAAATGCCTAACAATAGTCTTTAGCTGTTATCTAACCTTAAGCGGTGTTGAATATATTATATCTTGAAGTCGCTGCTACATTGTGGTTGTACAAGTTCTTTGAATCGAAATCGATTAAAATTTTGTTATTACTGAGTAAGTTTCATATTCATCATATTAAAGGATTAAGTATTTATAAATCATCTCAAATATTGATTAAATATTATGGTTTTTTTAAAAATATTGAATAAGTAAAACATTGAATATTTGTAATTTTTTGTAGAAAGAATTTGAAGGTCGATATTCTATTTGTTTTCATTTACCACTTCCAATTTATTCATCGAGGATATTAAAATGCATTTAATTCTCCAAGTATGTGACCACATTTAAAAACATTTTATGCTAGTTAAATAGTGTATTGGTGTAAAATTTCAATGTAAAATCTGCCGTTTATTTACAGAATTTACCATTTATATTGATGCAACCAATGCTATGCTAACAACAAGTTGTGGCTTAATTTTCTTGTAAATAACCTTTTCTACACCTTTGCTTTATAGTATTTAACTGGCATGATGTGGAAGTTTAAAGTGGTCCATATTTAAGATACTAGCTTAGTTACCTCTTAATTTCTTGAAAGCGATTTCAAATTTAGTAGTTGAACTCGTGGATGTATATCAAAATATGTAAATAAAATGTACTTATAACTCCTTGTGTCGCTGTAACAGAAGTTAAATATATGCAACAATTAAATGTTCCAAAGTGTGATTTATTTTAATATTTATAATGGACATAAGAAAATTCTTTAAAAAAAATTGGTGGTAAAAAAATATCTTGAAAAATTTCAGTATGTAACTAAACAACATCATTCAAAAGCAATATTCGTTTGATTTTTTTTGTGTATGTTTTATTTCCAACTAAGACTGTGTTGAAAAGTTTGAATTCTTTGCTTGATAAAAAAAAAAGTCACATAAAGCAAGCTATCTTCTTGCTTCCAATTCTTAGACGAAATGCAGACATGTAAGGCAAAATCACTAAACTGGAAGTGACAAAGTTTCCGTAGGGTGAAAAGAGCAGACGATAAAGAGAGGGGCGGGCTGAGGAATGTCGATGAAAGAATGGGCGAAGGAGGTGAATGTCCCTTGCCAGAGAGACATTCACTCCCCCGCACCCCGATTACAAGCTCTACTACCCCCAATTGAGATTCGCGGAAGCGAGACCAAACGTGGCCACGAGATATAAGCCCAGGAAATGGATGGTCGTCCGTGATACAGCTTGCGGACAACACCCCCAATTCCCGCAGCAAATGATTCAGAAGTTGTTTTAAGACTAAAAAACACGAGTTTAAATTGAAATCAAGGCATCCATTTCCGTTCGATACCGTGTAGAATGCTTGCAAAATAAATTTGTTTAAAAATATGGTCCATGGACTATAAATTATTAGATATCAATTTCCAAATTTAGCGTGCTATGCCACATTTTCTGAGTAAGATATTAAAGACTGTCATATCAGGCTACCTATATCATTGTTATTTATTAGTTGAGAGCCAAAATGAATTAAATTGTAATATACTAAATATTAAAACTAGCCGTGGATTTCTGGATACCGATATTACTAAGCATCACAAATAATAACTGATATATGTATTTGTTATTTAACAAAAAAAAGAAAGCTCAAATTCTCGCTTAGAGCTCTTTTTGAAGTCAGATTTATAATTTCGTATCTGGTTCAAAATATAGTAGATTGTGTAATATAGTAGATTGTGTCTACATTAAATTATTTTATATGATTTATATTCTTATATTCGTTTTGTAAATTTATAGCAAAATTATTCATATTTTACAAAAACTGAAGTACTGAAATGTATTTATAGACGTCAAAAGTACTCATCACTCTGATTCACATTCTGTATTTTATGTATTAAGTAAAAGAATTTATGTTACATGTCTTATATAAAAATATTTAAAAAAAAGTACCATATTAAGATAAAACACGCTGAAGATAAATTACAATTTTATGATCGTTTTTGGTATTTATATGCATATTTGGTTCAAAATATTCCTGATATAATCAACTGCGCATTTAGTAAAAAAATGTGTCAAGGTCTTACATTCTGTTACCTCAAGAAAACCTTCTGTATAGTAGTCTATTATTGACGGTTACTATATTTACAAGAGCTGAAAAATTCAGATAAAATTAATGAGTAAAAAATTAGTGGTATTTAGGATATTGTACCTTATGTTGTTATACCAAGCTCGTATAAGTCAAAGTATTTATTTTCAGGCTCCTCCTGTCAAAAATAGAACACAGCAACAGATAGTCACTGACCAGTTGGCGGGAACTACTTTTGTAGTAGTCAAAATGAAGAATTCATCAATATTAAGCTACAAAAGTTTTAATTACATATAATTTAATGTATTAGTGGACACAGATGACGTATAATCCAAAATGCCAAATTCTGAGTTTGTTGATTTTTTGGCGGATTTTCTTGTTTATCTGGTAACCTGGTTTTTATTACATCATAGAGATGGATACCTGTAAAAATTATGCAGAAAAGTTTATTTAGCCAACTATGTCATCACGGACATCACAATACGTCGTCTTGGCAACATTTCTTCATCGCCAAAAAAATTCAGAATTAGGAATCCTGGATTATATAGAATCTATGCCCTGGGGTCACTAATTTTCTAGTTTCTCTTATAAGGTGCAAGAGTCAAAACAAATTTTTACAAACAAAACAAAGTCTTACATGTTGCACCAACTAAATTCAACTGAATTTCTCCAGATTAAAAATTTTGAAAAATGTTGAATGGGATGTCCAAATAATTGGTAAATTCATAAAATTATAATGAAGAATGTACATTGGTGTCAGGTATAAAAATTTTCTGGTAAAAGTCATCATTGTACTAAAGCTTAGTCCACTATAAAATTCATTTTTAAGTGGAAATTTAATGAATTTTTAAGCAATTAATTATAACAGCAACAGTTATTTTCTATTTTAATGGAAATTCATTGCAAAATAATGAAATGAGTTAAAACATAATACCAACAATTACTCTTTTAATTTAAATGCAAGCTGGAAAATCATGAAGGTCAAATTAATCACAGAATTCCCCTTAAAAAAGCATTTCTTTGAAATTCAACAAGTGAACGTTGCAACATTTATAATACTATCCAGTATTCTCGATTTTGAAATTCTGTGCAAACGAATGACTATTTGACATATATCATCTGTGAAAGATTTAAATATAAGAGAGATTATTCATATAAAGTAATAAAAAGAAATAGATCTTTTTTAAACCATTCTAAATTCAATTTATATTTTGTACAAGTAAAAACAACTTACTGATTAGGCAAAAAATACAGTTTATCCAATCGAATTTCTAGCAGACGTTAAACTTTCTTGCTTCTTAAGGAATTGTAAACTAAAAAAATTATAAAAATATTTGATTACAACGAGAGAGAAATATATCTTTGATCTATTTTTATATATTATCAAAATTTGATAATTCACATACATATAAAGAAATATTAAGCTGTAACTATATAATATTCGATATACTAAGTTTTAACAAATTTTTCTTTTCAAATTTTAATTTTAAATCTTAAACATACTGATAAAATTTTAGTTAAGAGTCCTTTAATCTTTTACAAAACAAATAAGATCTATTCTTCTCGTAACAATTAATTTTTGATTATCCTAAAATTCCCAAGTTTATATATTTATATAACAAAGATTATATAACGTATTTACTTTATTACACTTAAACCATCGCTTAAGGAATCAAAATGAGTGACAAATTTTTTTTGGGCTCTCAAATAAGTATTTCCAAATTATTTACTTTCTTTCCTTCTTAAAATTATTAATAAATTTATCTCTTTATTTTAAAAATCAAAGATTTCACTCACATGATTATTAAATTATGTAGAAAGTCTCATGCATAAAAAGAATTTTTATCACAAGATCACTATGAAAAATGTTAATTAAAATATAATAAATGAAAAATATTTTTTTGTTCATTCAACGAAGAATACAATATATATTAATAAAACATTTATTAATAAAATTTAAATTTTAATGTAATCTCTTAAAATTTGAGACTTTTTGAATTTAATTGATGGAAGTTATTACAAATTATATAAATGGAATTACAAGGTATATAAGCGATCATATATTAATATAAGATTTGATTTTGTTTTTGCATAAACTACATTTTTTATAATTAGAACTGTTACAAAAAATATATATTTCTTAAATTTAAATTTAATAAATTCCAAATCTTAAGCGCTAAGATGAAAAATATGAAGTAGAACAATAAAGATTATAAAAAATGATGAATTTCACTCATTTTACACGATTTCAAACTCATGTGAAAATGTTAAAATATGAAACAATCGCGCAAAATAGATGATCAAATTTTGGAATGGAGATTTTATTTAATTGGAACCGTATTTCTTCGCAGCAAATAAATAGAATCTCCTATCTAAAAGTTTCAATTAAGAATCAAGCAGAAATATTCAATTAAGAAATAGACATGTGTCTAATTTCAAGATCAATGAGTTATGAAGCAAGAAAAGAAATTGTATTAAAAATAAGAGAATTTGTTTTTTCTCTTTAACAATTTACGTTTTGAGATTAAATATCAAACCCAACTGACGTGCCTGATTAAATTCTGATTTTTTTCCCCTTTTATCTGATTGATGATTCTTCACATTCTTGTTTCGGGAATTCAATTACAGTCCAATTTTTATAAATAATTTAAATGACAACGCAAAAAGGAAAAAGCTCCGTTAAAGAAGGAATTCTCCTTTATTAAAAAAAATGTTCTTATCTCTGGCTATTCAAAACGATTTATATTTGAGAGATAAGAAAATTTTTTTTTCTTTTAATTATAGTGCATAAAAACACCTAAATTTAATTTCATTAAAACTTATTTTACGAATTAATTATTTAAGAATACTTTTAAGCATTTAGACATTTTTAAAATTCTAATTAATATTATTTTCATTTGATACGCTTTAATTTATTAAACATGAAAACTGAAAATATGAAGATCTAAATATCGTTTATAGAATAAAAAAAAAAACATCATTTTTCTTCTTAAATGTAATCCTATATTATTCGACTGGACAAAAATTATAATAGGAATTTTTTTGTAATAATTAAACATATCATGGCTCGATTTTTCACTAATTAAAATATAAATTTTTATTCTCGCACATATTGTGTTATAATTTTTAAAGAAATATTTTAAAAACAAAAAATCTATGTTTTATATATATTTTTAAATTTTAAAAATTTAATACAAATTTGCTCACATAATTAGGTACGGGGAAGAAAACATTTAATTAAATTTTTCTTATTACTTTATTCAATGTAATTATCTCTCAAATTAATGTAAAAAATGTTTAATAAACTAAATGAATACAACTTAGCAGTCACTAAGCACTTTACAGAACAATATAAAATTTTAAGAGTTTCTTTAAAAATATCTTTCTTAAAATGCATTATATGTTAAGCTATTACCACTTTTCAGATAAAATACTAGTAATTGTTAGCAATTTCACATACTATTATAGACTCTAATATATAAAAATGAACCATTGTTTATGTAGTTCTCTTCTTCGTGATTCCATAATTTGAATATAGAAAAAAACTATTTGCATTATTTTACACATTATTATTTTTGTGCCTGAAATAATGTTCAATGTACTAATGGTACTTCTAAAAATACCATAAGCCTTTCTAGGATTTTATACTATAATATTTATTTGACATCTATTTTTCAAAATGGTGATTTTTCTAAGAAATCCGTTCAAAAGGTTTGGAAGAATATCCATTTAGATTCTGCAGTAGAAATGTACTTTCCAAATGGACTAGTCTGCCGGCTAAAGTGAAATTCAATGTTTTTGCGCAGATGTAGATTGCGCAGGGGGGATAGAAGTAGACATAGTTACATGTAGAGTGAGGAGGGTGGACTAGGAAAGCATTTCAGAGGAAAAGTTGGCCATATCGGGTGACGGCCATGTGCTACTCGTCTCGAGGAAAAGTCAATCCTCTCGTATCTTCCCTTCCATTCCTGTAACAAGAGACAACGCCGTTGATATCTGTCATCTTCCATACTTAGCAGGCGCAGGCTTTCCAAAAATGTATTCTCCCTTCAGAATACATATGGAACATCTGGCCCCCCGTTAATCACCTAGATAAAAAAAATGCATCCCTATATGTGCACATATATGATAGAGAAAACGATAAAACTGCTTGGTAGGTGCTTGTTGTCAAGTAAAGGGCTCATTTGTCGAGTGACATGTCCTTTCATCTAGTTTTTATACATATATTCCAAAAAATTATGGAAAACTTGATTGTGTCGCCAAAAATAGCCAAATTCAAGGCTTTGATACTTTTAATAATCATCATCAGTTCAGATGGGAAGAATAAAAATGCTTATCAAAAAAACAAACAACAATTAATCTTTGTAGCGATGTTAAAAGGGTAAGAAATAACTGAGCAATAATTTGATAAATTCCTTAATTTGGAAAGTAAAGGGAAAAAACAGAAATGCTTTTAATTAACCAAAAATACATTTTATATTCAATAAAATATTAAGCATATTTTTATGAATAAAGCAGTAGAAATAGGATCATTAATACAAGCAGTCTTGTGTGTATTCAAATTCAAGTGTCCTTTTACTTTAAATTTTTCATCCAAAATGTGAATTGTGCAAACAAAATATGAAAGATTTGCCAGTTTTTTCTTTACGACAATTTGCCGTTTGGTATAGCCTCTAATTTACCAAGACCCTGAAATTAGTTTTATAGTGCTGCATTTTTTATATAATTTAAAATGAATGCTGATTGCAGAAATTAGCAAAGCATTTCTTTGGAAAATTTTATAAAATTCCTAAGCGATACGATTCTTTTTAACCAAATAATTTCCCCACAAAATAAATAATCTCCTTAGAGTCCAGCTCTCCCAAATTTAGCTGTATTTTAAAAAATGAGCTTAAAAAATCTTAAAAAATGAGCAATAAATTTTAGTTAATTAAATTATATGAATTAGACGTAAATGAATGTTAAATTGATGCAAATCTTTTAGATATTTTGCATTTATGTAAAATATATTCGAATGATTTATATGAGCAAATAGAGAACTGTATTTATAATACAGGATTTTAAAAAATTCATCTTTTATAATAAATTAATATATAAATGCTTCCAAATCTTTAAATACTCTATTTTTTAAATTCTTTTTGTTGGGATAATAAGAATTATCAGAAAATTTATTTTATTGCTAAAAATTCTTAAAAACATGAAAGCAATTTCAAAAAAAATTATATACACAGTGTATGAAAATATATTATAAATTTATTTAAGTAAACATACATGAAGTTAAAAATTAAATTTAGCAATAATTTATTTTATTAAATTTATATATTTTCGTACAAATTTATAAAAATAAAAATATTTTTTTACACTTGAAATATCAAAAGATGATTCTAAATAAAAGATGATCTAAATATTTTTCTTGAAAATATGCTAAGTAATTACCAAAAAATTTTAGCAAATTCATTATATATATTTATACATAAGAAATATACTGTATCTTCAAACGATAAAATTGGGATTAAATTTTATTAATAATAATCTGCAAAGCATCGTATAAATTGAATCAAAAGCTTAATTAACCCAAAAGCTTATGTTAGTTGAAATATTGTGTTTAATAAACAATTTCGCTTGAAGGAAATGAGCTTATTTTCTTTCAAATTTTGTAGTAATGGCTTAATTTTTTAAAATCTTGTTAAGTATTCAAAGAATTTGAATATCTTCCGCCCTCCTTAACTGCTATTTTTTTCTTAATGTACTTTAATATTTTTGTGAAAATGTATTAAAATATAACTGAGCATAGAATTTTAATCCTTGTTGATATTTTTTATATAAAACTATCAATAAAATTTATCACAGAATATCTCATTACAAATACAAACAGTTATAATTTAAAAACTTCATCTATACCAACATTTTTCCTTCATTTTTTTTTTTGCCTTCTGTAAATATAAAGACCAATAAAAATAAAATGTTCTGTAAAGATCTGTAATTGTGATCTAATTTTTTCTCTTTTAAATGAATATTCATAAAAAATACCATAAACTACTTTTGATCTAATGCCAGTACATTTCCACAAAATGATTCTTTTCTGTGTAAATAAATAGTAAAAATAGAATAAAACTATATTATTTTTATTTTATTTCAAAACGTTCATATCAAATGAACATTTTAAACTCATATTTTTATATTAAATAAGAACACACATGTTACTTTAGCTACTGATATAGATGATCTAAACAACAAAAAGAATATTTTTTAAGAAAAAAGAAAAAAAAAAAAAACGAAATTCTCAATTGTCTAGTAAATACACAAAACAAATTGAATTTCAATCTACCAAAGTTGCGCAAACTTTTAAATTTCATTCAGGTTGTTTCAAATTGTTCGAAATTTATTTTCCCAAAGAAACATTTGAATGAACTAAATCTAAAAAAATTCTTTTGGATCAGAATATACGATGATTCAAAGAAGTGGAAGTGAATAGAGAATTCCATTTCTAGAATTGTTGAGGATTTAGAATATTCAGATCTTAAAAAGGCACAAAGGATTCTGCAGAAGAAATATTTCTCCTTCAAATTTTATCTTCCATGCCTAGAAAACTATTTCTTTCGCTACTTTATCATTGATTTCTGCCATATAACTTTATATGTTCGAGTCAGTCACAAATCCTAAAAATACAGGAGAGAATTGCTTCGTAAATGTAACAAATAAAATATTTTCTCCTTTCATCTTTAGCACAGAATAGTTTGCAAGTTATGTTATTTTTTAAAACTTTTACATCAGCATAAATGAAAAATTTTCAGAAAAAGTTTCGTTATTTGTATAAATACTGAATTTGTGTACATTTTTTCAAGAAAATTTAGTTAACGTATTTCATGAATATATTTTTTTAACTCATATAAAATATCGATTGGAATATTTTTATTATTTTTTAAATAAATCATTGTAAAAAATACTGTAAATAAGTATTATTTAACTGAGAGAATCATAAAAATAATATATATAAACATTAATTAAGGGAATATCTTCCTTTTGAATACAAGTTCAGTATTAGTTTTATTCTATGATTAGAATTAAAGAAAATTAGAAAAAGTAAAAATGTATATTGATCTGAATAAATAATGATAATGACAACATAAATGTCATACAATTAAAATTTTTGATTATATTTTCTTATGTGTCTTAAGGTCATTTCAGATGGCACTAACTATTAAATTTAATGACGTTATTCGACAAAATTTAGTCAAATATTCTGAAATTTTGGGAATGAAACTTGTTAAGAAATTTAAATCATGTTATATCTGTTCACAGGAAGATTTTAAGAAATAATTTGTTTAACACAGTGTACTCCTGAAATAAAATGATATTCGACAAGAAATTATTTATTAATATAAAGGAGAAAGTTGTTTTTGCGATAACTTTTCAACTGAGCAAAAATGATAAAATAGAGTTTGTTAACAGTTAGGAATTGTACAATGTGAATAAAAATATACTTCATAAATTATTATAGCAAAAATATTTTCGCAGTTCCGCTTATAAAGAAAAGTGTAGGTTTTCGAAATAGAGAAATATACTCTTTTTTGATTATTTAAATATTTTTTGTTAATTATAATAATAATTGTAAAAATACTATAAATATCAATCTCAAATTGTATTTTCACGAAATTTACATTTAATTGTTATAAAAAACTGTATTATATATAGTTAATTTTTGATATATTACAGATGTTGCATTATACTTTTGCATAAATAATATTATTATATTATACATGTTTCTATCTTGAAATTCCTAACTGAAAAGCTTTCTTTTTTTGCTTTTTCTCGTACTAATTTAATATTTTTTGATACTTGAAAAAAATGCTGTTGTCTAGAAAAAATATTAAATTATCATTTATGGCAAAAGATTAAACAGAATATAAATATTTCTGTTTAATATTTTATCTTTTCTTTTCTGTTTTTCTCAAGGAATATCTTAATTTATACAATTAAAAAGATAACTTTTAATCATTTTGAGATTAAATAAAAATAAAAGCCATATAACTCGATAAAAAATAAATGAGATTTTGCCAGGAAGTAAACTGTTTTCATTCTTTATCAATGCATTCTTATAAAAGCTCTTTTTTTTCTTGAAAATAAAAACAAACTCATTTTCAAATTCAATGCACAGTCCACAAGGTTTACAAACAGCTGCCTCCCAGGTCATAATTAGGAACTAGCCAATTCCACTTGCATCCAGATTTAACCATTTACGACCTTCAATTTGCATATTCTGCGTTAATGGACTCTGAAAAGAACAACACTGACCGAAGAACCTCAGTCAATTCACCACAGCTGAAAGAGAATAATTTTTTTCTTCTCTTACTACCTTATTATCATCAGGCGCGAAAGAGAGCATCAAAGTTGATGAAGGCCAAATCCTTCTCCACGTGTGCTCGTACTCAAGTATGTATGTTGATGTTGGACTTACGCTTGCTGAGAATGCTGGTCACGCGACGCGAACCTCACCCTATTTTTACAACAATTGACTAAAAAGACATTTCCCAGAATTCTTTGGGGCTTCCATTAGGATTTCTAAACACAGAGGCAGCATCCATTATGTGTTATCGCTGCACACTCCTCATTTTCGATTTTCTCATAACACCGGTTGACGCTCAACTCGAATTTAAATGAATTTTTTTTTATTTTCTTTTGTTGAACCATTTCTGATTTGTATCCGTAAAATAAAAGATATCTGGATTTGTGTATGTGTGCTGTTATTGATGATTTATAAAAGCGTCATGGAATTTTAGCTGTGAGAGTTCTAAAATTATTCACAAGATATTCAAACATCATTATATCCTTCCTGTTTGAGACAATTTGTCAACTTTTCAATCCATGAAAGAAAAGAACATGTTTGAATTTGATTTCTGTACAATTTCTTTTTAAAAGCACTTAAATGAGCTTTATTATATCATTGAATATAATTCAAATCTTAATGCTGGTCGACTATAACGAGTTATTATAATGAAATTTTCTGTAAGTTTGGATGTAAATAAGAAATTCCTTTGTGTCATTCATTTCAAAATTAACTTATCTTATTAATTTACTTCAATAAGCATCATTCAGTTCGAGTAATTCATTATTCAAATTTAATTTTCAGCCTTTCACTCTAAATAAACACTCCAGTCAGTCAATGAATTAGAAACTTTTGAAATTTTCATTTAAATGTCAGTTAAGGTCATGTGCACAGTTTTTTTAAGACGTGAGTTATACATCTTTAGAATGCTATAATGAGTATACATACATGCATAGCGGTGCAGGCGAGTCTTGGACTGTACCTAACGGTTAATGGGTTTGGAATACTCGCTCCTCACCAAATGCCTCGTAATTTTGAACTACGGTCAGGTGACGAGGTCACACCTGAGTTGGCACCATCCTCTCCACTACCACGCCACACCAGCGGAAGGACTTTGGACGTCACATATTAACGTGGACACGTTCCCAGCAACCCAGTGAAGGAGAGTAAGGCTTCACCCTCCCAACCATTCCCAGCGTCAAATGATGCTTCACTTCGCTGAGCTTACGGGAAGCGACTTGAAGCTACTGAGCCACTGGAGCTCTATAATGGCGCAAAAGTGCATTTCTCAATAAATAAGGTAAAGTTTGAAAATGGCAAATATTTCATAATTTGAAAAAGGACTTATTGTTAATACCCATTTATCAAAAGGACTCGATTTTGTAAAAAGCAAATCTTTACTCGGTCCTCAAAAAAAAAAAAAAAAAAAAAAAGCAAATGCTTCACAAGTTGGAATCAGAATTCACAGTCTTTGTTTAGAAGATATATCTTCGGTTCTATCAGTTTTCCAAGAGCGGGATCGGTGTCGTCTCCAACGAATTGTGGAGCAGAACAAGTACTGTACTATGCTTCATATGACAAAATTCATCAACCACGAATCTTTCCAACAGATTTGAGCTAGAACCATGGCCAGAGAACTGCACAGGATAAGAATGTATAGTTGAGTGCATGTGGCAAAATAACTCATTTCTGCCCGAAATGCAAAAATTTATTAGCAGTCGTATCGGGAATGAAATCACCAGATATCTGAAAAGTAGGCCGGGGTTGGCCATGTTGCTAAGGGTTTCGTTTTAATTATCGGAAGGTAGTAAGTTCGAATCCCGAGCTTAACCGAAGATCCATCGTGTTAACAAGTACTGTACCATACTGTGGAGGCTGCTAGAACAAGTTAAATATAGATCATAATCGTATTGTTTTTCAAGTGAAATGATAGCTCTGAGTGATCTGCATTTGGGATCTTCTGCTTAATCTCTGCTTTTAAATTATGGACAATACAACCTGCCTACTTCCTGGTAGAGCTCAACTCTAGATTAAATACAAGAAGTTGGTGCAATGACAAAAACATTTTAGGATTGAAAACAAGTAATGTGGGTGGATAAATCACGCTGCATCTTATCTTGCATTGATGGATCGTATCGTAATTGGACAAGATTCCTATGAAGCAATGACTTCATCTTACCTTATTGACACTTCACAAGCTTCTGGTAGGAATTGGTGCATGTTTTGCTGCTATGAAAGTGGTCCCCAGCAGTTCACGACGGCAAACAAACTGCCATGAACTGCTTGGTTGTACAGGCAGATCAAGTGCACGGTGCAATGTTGCATTTTTATTTTCATTGTGACGAAGATTTCTCGAACGATAATTCAACTTTATATTGTGCCAAATCTGTTCAAAATTTGATTGCTGAGTATCAGTCTGACTTTCAACATCTTCCCTGCCAGCATCTTAAACCCCGGAAAATATGTGGGATATTGTGGAAGAACGATAATACTCTCTTCTTCCATCAAATTTACAAAATCGAAAAGACTGCATTGGTAATGCATGTTATTCTTTGGACATAATGCATTTAGAAATATGTAGAGTCGATGCTCAAACAAATGAGAATGAACAGTTATCCGCACAAAGTTGATCCAGTAAAATATTAATCTTGTGTTGCTAATTCATTGCCTAAAATTCTGAGTCGTCTGAATTAAGATAATGTTCGGCATAAAGACTTATTACTGAATACAGTTTTCTTCTTTGGAAAATAACAATTAGAAGTTTATGGTGAAACAATTTCCGTAGTGAAACAATCTAAAGCATAAAAATGACACCATTTCATAATAGACATGTTTCTATTAAGCAATATGTTAAAATGTCTTGTCTGAGAAGAAAAAAAATACTTATAAAAATTTTTAATTTAGGTAAAAGTTAATTCGTTAGTTCATCTTTTATATCCACAAATTTTGCTTATTCTCCTTCAAATAAGACTAAAAGTCAAAAAAAAGTTTACTCTGAGGTCTTAGGATCAAATTCTTAAATCTAAAACTTCACATTCCAAACTAAATTATGTAATTATAAATAACTAAATTTATAATCACGTTTTTAAAACTTGTCTTATTATATGTATTTCATTCGATTCGTTAAGAAAGGATCAATAAAAAATGCAAAATAACAAGGAAATATTTTACATAAAAATTTATTTAAAAATTTTTTAATTTATTGAGTTGTTTCACAGTCAAACATCGCTTACTAGTGTAATATCAAAGTATTCTGAATGAGTTGAAATTAATCAGTTTAACTAATTGGAGATTGAAAAACATTTCCATAAAAATGAAAGCCCTGTGGAATTGTGATGAGTTTTAGGACTTTTCAATTAAAAATAAATTAGTTTTTTGCGATACGAGAGTATTCATACGAGATTATTCTGTACTCAATTAACTATTTGCCTAAGAGCATCGCAAAAAATATATTTACTAATTAGAATAAAATGCACTTTCTTTTCTCCTTTAAAGAAATCTTGAATTTGAAATATCATAATTCGTTTGCTCTAACAGATCTTACTTACTTCAGAGGTCTAAGATATTCTTAGATCTCTGAATACAAGATGTTCGTTTCTTAATGCATATTTAATTGGGATTGCAAAAATTTAATAACTTTTACAACGATTTAATTAGTTGTTGTTGAAACTTCTAGCCTACCATCTCTTAAGAGCAATTTGTCCGTTGAGGGCATTTCGCTACGGATTTGAATGTGTGTTCATGTCAAGAGCTATCATCAAAAACAATTCTCTTCGGTCAACGAACTTATGATGTATTTTACCCTTTTTACAATTCAATCAAAAATAAAGAGTGGTTATTAATGGTGGCTGTCTTCCATCCTATCTCACGTGTCCTCCTCCCTCTATACCCCAATCTCTTTTCAAAAGCCAGTCCCGGAGGGCTTGTTGAGAAAACAGGCTTCCGCCTAGTTATAGTGCAACTTCGTGGTGAGGTGGAAGCCGAGTTGAGTCAGTTTGTAGCAGTTGGTTGTGACCTTGAGAAGTTAGCTGTTTCTTGCGCTCGGGTGAACTTATTATGGGTGTGCACCAAGGTAAAAGGAATAAAAAACTTATTATCCAGTGAGGACGTATCTTCTGCACGATTTGCGCCGCAAATATTGAAATGAAAATCACAGGTTGTAGGAGATAAAGAACCGGCTCTCGTCAATTGCAACTTGGGAGGGATCTTAATTCTGACGTCTTCACATGACAATTCAACCTGGTGTAGATATGTATCTTATGAAATGAATGCCATGATATGTGAACCATTGTTCATATGTGTGAAACAAAAAAAATTAATTTTAATTGTATGACTAGATATAAGGTAATTTATCAACAAGAATTTATTGCATTAATGCTATAAAAATTTCATACGGGGATAAAACTTTTCTTACTTAGTTTCTCTTAGAAAAAGAATTTTCCTTACTAGTCATCATTATATCAAAACATGTCCTTGCCAAAAATTCTAAACTAAATTCGAATTATACACATACAGCACAATATAAGACCTTTTCTCTCTCTATTAATCTTAATAAACAATATAAACTATCTAAGTTTATCTCCAAATAGAATTTTACATTAACCTCACGAAATAAATCAAATTTTGAATAAGGAACAAAAAATATATAAGAAAATTTGTTCTAATATAGTAAAAATTATACATGACCATTATTTAACAGCTAAACAGAGGTCTAATTTTTTGATTGTGTGTGTGTGTGAGTTAATACATACACATAAATAAATTTAATATCGTTTAGATAACTATTGATTAATTTATTAATTCATGAAATCATTCATTACCTTTTATATTGAAGGTATTATATGTATTAAAGACATTTTTCAAAGCAACAACTTTTCATATAAAGCAAAATTGAATAATTGTTACCATCTTAATTATTATATTTCAAGTTTTTTAACTGAAAATTTCATTATCTTCATCAGTTTCTCCGGGAAAAATAATGATACAAATGCTCTAATTTGAAAGTTTCTCCTCATATTTTTAATTAATAAAAGATTTTTCTTAATTTTAAACTAAAAATGTAACTTCTAAATATAATATCTAAACTAAACTAAACTCCATGGCACGACAGCCCATGTGGGCCAAGGCCTACAGTGCCCATAACTGTTTTCATGACCGAGGGCCCTGGGATGCGAAGCATATGTCCTAGTTAGGTGGTCAGCCTAACGTAAGACTCCCAGTGTTTAGTTTCCAAGCATGCTTGGTACTCAGTTAATCGACCCACTGAAGGGATGAGTCAACGCCCAGCCCGAGGATCGAACCTCGGACCTGTGTCATGGGAGCGTGAAACGCTGCCACTAAGCCACCGGGCTTCAAATACAATATCACACACACAAATTATCAAATACATATAGCGGTGAAAAAATATAAAAAAAAAGCTGATTCAAAATCGCTTATTTTTTAAATTAAAAAATTACCAAAATAAAGAAGCATCAAATTATAACTTTTTAATGTGCAAATAATGCATTGTTATTATACATGAATAATGATTTAAACTCGACAATAAATTTTATTTTGTCTTTTATTAAAGAGTAAAAAAAGAAATAAAACATTTTTCACAGTAAAAATAATAGAGCCTTTTATTCCAAAATTATATAATTAGTTTTAAAAACAAGCATCTATCTTTATCTTATTTACCCCAAGAAAATCGATAGCAAAAAAAATAAAATATACAGAAGCAGGTATTTCGACCACACCCGAAATATAACGCATATTAGAATTTAAAAAAAAGAATGTAATACATTGTCACACAATGCAGCCCTAATTGAACGACAATCACCTAGGGCGAGTGTAAGCTTTCCAGAAGAAGGTTCTTCGGCTCGATCAAAGATCTTAAAAGGTCGCGTTCTCGAGACAATTTCCCACTAATGGGGCCCGTCACTTACTTCTCATCCACTTTCTCTTGTACCCTCCCACCTCTTGTTCCTTCTAATCGATAGATTTTAACCACCCGAATTTCAAGAGTGTCTATTAGCAGACGGGGGATAAAAGCTGTTTTCTTGAAACAAAGGAATTCTTAAAGAATTTTGCAATTGTGGCGAAAGATTTTGCATTGGATGAATAGGAGAAGTGTGGATGCTCTGGAGCAACTCGGAAAGGATGCAGCAGACGTCAGAGATGCTGCCGTCTGTCGCCATGGCAACGGACTGGGGGATGCATTCACGTTGGAGGAGATCGCCATCTTTACGATCGCGTGCCGATCGCATTCAGGGTTGATCGCGGTCGGCACTTCTCTCCCCCCCCCTCCTTTACAATCGCGTGAAACCTTTTTGGAGAGGAAATGATTTTTGGCGACGATTCAAGCGATTCGATCTTCAGATTTGTTTGCCGAGAGATCACGGTAAAGAAAATAAGACAAAAAAAAATTGATATTGTAAGGAGGGGGATAAAGTGAACTTCTAGAACAAAAATAAGAACTTAAAGTACACAATATTCTTATAAGCTGGGCTTTATTGCATGTAGAAAAAAATCGGTTACAAGTAGCAAATTTTGTAGATGCAATTACTAAACAGAAATTTAACTCCATATCACACACACGCACACACAAATCCAAATGACAAACGAAATGATGGGCCCACATCATCACAAATATTTTTAGTACAATAAAACGAAATTTTGCGATTTAAATATGCATTATAATATTTTATTTCATTTATTCAATTGAATTTATTATCATGATTTAAAAATCATACTGCTAATTATGAACTCAGTACATTATTATGAAAAAATGGTATCAAACTTTATTTCCTAATTCAATTTTTGATTTAAACTTTATAAAAAAATCTATACTTTTTTAAAGTTACATAAAAAATTTCCTGTTAGATGATCATACCATTGCTGTGATTGCATATTTAACTGTGATAAAATAAAGAAATTATTTGCAATAAAGAAATGGAAAATTATTGATTTTTATTAGGCACAAAAAATACCTATTAATATTAGCTTTTTTATTTAGACTTAGACAGAAAATAAATTTAGTAATTGATTTTAATAGCAAATCACAAACAACGAGCCTTAGCCGGAATAGAATTTTTATTTCTGTAGAGAAGTAAAGATATTTAGAGTTATGTATGTCCAAATATATATTTTTTTACGCTTGACCATTCGTATGCCCACCAATAGTAATAATACATAAATTCTATGGATCGATGAAAATTACTTTTCAATTAATCAATTATTTTAATTTAACGATTTTAAATATGTTCCTGTCTATTGTTTTATATATTGATTATTAATAAAAAACAAAGTATAATTTTGATTTTAGATTTATTAAGTATTTTAAAAAGCAGTTTTATACTTATTTGTTACATATCAAAAACTGTACTTTAAGAAAAATAATTGCCATTTATGCAAAAAATTGGCCTAATACATTGTTTATGAAATAATTGAACAATAGAAAGTGACTACTTGTTTTTATCTCAAGAGAAATCAATATTTTTTTCTTTCTACACTCTGAAGTTAAGATTACAATAATTACTTTCAAATCATTTTTATTTCATGTTTAAAATCAGAGACATTTTTAAAATACTAATTATCATGCATGGTATGATGTATATAAAACGCATTTTAAATCTCGAAAATATAATTTAAAAGTGGATGTGTATGTTATATATATAAATTAAAATTCTTAGTGTAAAGCTTCACAAATAATTAAAGATTTCCGCTCCATATCCTTTCTGATATTATAAATGTACACAAACATAAAATAATTAAAAAATATCATTACTAAATAACATACCGTGTTCGTTGCTAGATTAAATTTCATTTTTAGAATAATTTTCTTATTATTATTCCCTTAATGTAAATATTAAGATTATTTTAAATGGAGAATATTATATTAAATGGAGAATACAGCTAAAATAAATGTAATAAAAAATTTACATGCACATATTTAACAGCAAACATTCAAACAAAGAATAGAGAGAGGTAATCTGAATAGTAGTAGGTAATCTAATTATATATATATACACATATATATACACCTGAATAGTATAAGTTATGTTTAAAAATCAAATATCCAATCTGATAAAGGTAAATATTCCAAAAATTAAAATAAATCATTTCAAATTGTATGCTATATTGTTATATCAAATGCATGAATCTCTAAAAAATATATCATTTACTATGAATAGCGAATACCGTCGTAACGACAGAATTTCAATTTCTAACTAAATTCAAATTCTTATTTTTAAGTATTTCGAATATGAAATGTTAAATAATCTAGAATTTCAGCTACACAAATATTTCTGAACAAGTTTTTTTTAAACCACTTACGTTAAACAAGATTTAATTTAGGTCCGTATGAAAATGTATATTCATAAATTTTTCCTATCACAGAATGAAAGGAATAAAAGTTCCCAAATTTTCCAAAACGCATTCACAACCAGCAATAATAATTAATTTAGTTTCAAAATCCATTAACTTATCAAAACAGAAGACACTAGAAGATATACCAAAGATTGCACTGGTTATTGCGATTTGTTGCTTCAAGGAAGAATATGGAAAAAAAAATTTATAAGATTTTTTTTGATTTTTTTTTTACGTTTAATTTAATTACAAAGTACTTTCAGCTTTGGCAACTGAAATAACTTGTAATAAACAGAAATGAAACATTGTCAAGTTAAGGAAAATAATCATGGATCCATTTCGAAATCCAAAGCAATTTTTAAGAAATGACATTCAATTGGAGTTGGCTCAGCTAAAAGGCATCATTTGGGAGCAACCCATTCCAAATGTAAGGGTAGCTACCGTTGTAGAATTGCAAAAGCCGATCTAGAAACCATGTTGAATGCTTGCAGAGAGAGAGACATTAACTTAATGTTCCAAACCCTCCAGCAACTACAAAGTCCAAATTGCCTTGGAACTGCTATTGCTTAATGTTTTGTGGAACTTATAATTTCTCATCGTCGGCTTTGAAATCGAAGTTGTTTGCTATAGAATATGCTGAATGAACGTCACATAGCAGTTTTCCCTGTTCGACTAAAGAATGATTTGTTTCAACTTTAAATGAAAATGTTGCTTAAAATTTCATTTTGCCAGTCAATTTAAATTGTAAATTAAAGGAAGTACTTTCGAAATATATATTATTTGAAAGTAAAAAAGTATATTTTCTAAATTGTTTTTCAACTTTGATCGTATTCATCAAAGTGTATTTTTTATATAAATTTAATATCTAATTGATCATTTCATCTGAAACCAATGCACACATTCTCAAAAGAAATTAACAACTAAAAAATGCAATTATATAACCAATTATTCGTAAAAAGAAATATAAACAAGAAAAATATTTTTTCTATGTAATGTTTTTAATGAAAATCAGTAGAAAATCCTAATTATTCGTTTTTCTTAAGGATAAATGGATTTATTTAGAATTTTGCAGTTGAAAATAAAGTATTACTTCTGATACCACAAATATTCACATCCTAAGTTCGATATTTTGAAGGCGTGACTCATTTCAAATAAGATCAACAAATCACTGCACCCATTTAAATGAATGACAGAAAAAGAATAATAATGAATAATCGTCTTTGTGTCCATGAGAGAGGCTTGTTAGAGAAAAAGTGTTGGTTTTTAAAATAGTTGAATATAAGGAATTTATAAATCCTGAATTAAAAAAGTAATGCGATTATGGATTAACCAACATCTAATGATCATTGTGGATAGCTTTGCTTCAAAAAATTATTACTTTAAATATTCTCCTATTAATCGTAATAATGTATCACATATTGACCGAGGTGGAAATAAAGCAGTATTGATCCTAAAACGAAACTGGAATTTTTCAATCGTTTTAATTACGCTGACAAACGACGCCGATACATTTTCGACACGTCTGCAAGAAGCTCTCCCATTCCACATCCTGCATAGCTTCCGGGCAAGCAAAATTAGATTCGATCGATTGTTCTGAATTAATGAACATTCTCGTATTCTCGGTCCCTCCCCAGCAGCGGGCTGCACACCCGCATTTTAAGCATCACTTGCCGCATTGCTTGTTTAATTGCTTTAATTAGTGGTTGAATGCATTCAATTTCACTTAAAATGTGGTGCTTGAGACAGTTCATGTTATTTAATTCTGCGTATATAATTACCTCTCGGTTGTATTATCTAGATATCGGATTACTCTAATCATAAAGAATTCTAACTGATACTCCGTGGTAAACATATTTCAATTATGTTTATGGTATAAATTCTCTTTCTCCTATTTCTCATGGCATTAGTTTAGGATTTGAGTAAATATCATTTATAAAGTAAATCTCACAAATAATATAAATCCAAATTGCAATAAAAACCAATATTTGTTTTTCTTTTACCATTTTTGGTACACAAAAGATACTAAATGCCAGAATGTTTCAAATTTAGTTTTCATTCCTAAATGTGAGTTTTTGGGCATCGCATCGTAGATAGCCAAATGGCCAAAGAATAAGTTTTAAAGACCACTTCAGGAAGAACTTTTTCTATAGAATTGGTCATATTCACGAGTCGCAATGGAGAAAACCCTGAAAACTCCCAAGCACCTTCCTGAGAGACTTTCTTGCAGAAGGTATCATCCACTTCCCATTATTCAAGAGTGGCGTATATCGAACCCGAGACTTTATGTTCCAAAGAGCAGTATCCTACTACTAGGCCACAATAAGATCTTCGGCTAATAATCTTGTCGGAATGAGAGGTAAACCTCACATTTTTCTTACACAAGAGCTCTTCAATTAAAGTAAATTTATAATCCATCACAAAGTTTCAGCTTTGAAACTATCTGTATTTTTTTAAAATGCAAATGAAATCTATAATTGATTGATTACATTTAAAATATACATTTACTCTCGTTATATCCTTTAAAAAAAACTGTTGAAAAATACAGCCTGTTGCCAATAACTCTGTTTTAAAGTTTAGTTATTGAGGTAAGGATTTTCAAGAAAGCCATATGATAATCCAACAAGCTCTCATATACCTAGTTTTTTTGTGAAAGTGCTTTTATCTTTTTTCATATTGTTCTGAACAATTTGTGAATAATTTTTTTTTCTAGTAATATGTATAACAGCACAACCTTATCATAAAATCGGAAAAAGTAAGAGTCTCTGCCACTAATACATTGATTTTATTAAATTACAGTGATAGCATTGTCTTAAAATAATTTGAACAACAACTGTTGCCACTTCGATTATTCAAATACATAATTCAAACATGATACATTTAATACCAAGTTTTGTGGCAACATAAATAGAACGAGAAAACAAACGCGATATTTGCCAAAACAAGACAATAATATAAAAATACTTAAATATAAATGTTAAATTAGGAAAGAATGATTTAAGAATAAATGGATCGGTATTTTTAGTAGCCATAAAAACGAAACATGATAACTAATTTCAAATCAATGCATTAAATTAAATGACTGTGACTGAAGAGAATGGAGTTAAATGAATTGATTAGTTGAATGGAATAAATAATGACCGGAGCATTACAATCCACTTCAACAGTATGGATGTTTCCAAATTAATAAAAATATAAGAAAGAGAAATATTTTATTTTTCCTTATTTCTTAAATCTTGATAAGATAAAATTCTACAAAATTGTATAAATATTGATTCTAAAATCCAAATAAACTCTCGTAACAGGTTCATAAATTTTATTTATAGTCCGATTGAAAGAATATTTGTGAATTATAAGCGTTAAAAATGATAAGAGATTTTAACACTAACAACAGAGACAAACCACAACTAATAACTCTCGTAAGTAACATCTTTATGTGCTCGGGAAGCCCAAAATATCTTGTGGGAAAAATTCAAACCATAAACAGAAGCGGCGAACATATTATTAACGAACGCATTGAAGCGAGAAGATTACCGACTTACATATGAGTCAGAGTCTAGTTTCTGATGAAAACAAGATGTGAAAAAAGAAGAAGAAAAAAGAGAAAATAGATACACCTTAAAAAGAACTATTTAAGCTAAATCTAATCATCCGTCAAACTTTTATTACTTGTTTTTAATAAAGTTGACTTCATTTTTTCAGTATTGTGCTCATTCATATATATTTTTTCGGTGTATTAATAATGCTGAAGAAGGAATATGGGAGTAAATTTTATTCATTTATTATTCCTTAGTTGGATTTTTAATTTTTATTACTTAAAAAAAGGAATACAAAATAAAAAGAATAATTTCTTATTTAATGAGAAGGTTTTCTTTTATTTCAATAAATCCTATATAGAATATTACTTTAAGAAGTGATATAAATAACTTTTTATTAATATATAATTGTTTCAACTGTTCATTATACTTTTTTTGAAGGTTAAATTAATTTTACTTTTCACAATAATGTAAGTCTTTCAAAAATGATCAACTATTTCTACGGTTTAATGTTTGTGAGTGCATTTTCTATATCACCGTCATTTTTAACATAACATTTACATTTCTCATTATGGTTGAAAATATTTATTTAAATAAATTTGGAAAAATTATAATAACATTTATATTTATAGTCATTAATAATGCATTTTTGTTGAAAAATATAAAAGAAAAAGGAAAATTTCAAGCTGAATTATTATTGTTTAGTTACTACTTGCTGTATTTCAGTATTATTTGGATGTTTTATATTTTCTTTATTTTTCATTTATATACTACCTTTAGCTTATTTTTTCATCAAAATAAATATCAAAATTATCAATTTATACTGAATCAAATATAATGTAAAATGCTTTAAGCAATATATACATTTAACTCCTTTCTCCTATCAGTTCATATAAAAAACTAAAGATCATTTTCTAAAACTCCATCATTTCAAATAAAAATGAGAATTTTTGATACCCTCATTTTTTTCTTTACTCAGCTACAGTTGATGTAAGCTTAATGGATTTACTTACTATTCTTCAATAATTCAGATTTTATTTTGTATCATGTCCCTAAATCACGCGACGAAAGATCGTATCTCCTATAATCGGAAAATACAAAATTAAATTTTGTTCTTCGAAAACATAATTTGTTGAGAACTTGAGTAATACAGTTTCCCCCTTATTTTGAAAGTAAAAAAAAGAAAGAAAAGCTTAATGGATTAACATTTTTTTTTATATCTTAAACCAATTTAATAAAAAATATTTTATGTTTAAATAATAGGGAACATATTTTATTTCCTTATTTTTCCCCTTCGCTTGAGATTTAAAGCAAGTAAATGACAAATTACTGTAGGATGCTAAGAGTAAAAAGTTAATTATAAATGAAAGTATTTCTCAAATAATGAGCTTAAAAGGGTTTTGGGTTTCTTAAAAAAAAAGCAGCTTTTAAATTTAGATTTATTTATTTAACAATGATTAAGGCATTTCGTGTCTCAGCACTTCTAATAGAGAATATTAGAAGTGCTGAGACACGAAATGCCATTATAAAATAATGTTTTCACTGACTAGTTTCTGTGACAAAAAATTTCTATGTGATTTAATGACTGATATTAAATGTGCTATTTATTTAAATGGAATATTTCTTCATGGAATAAAATGATAAATTATTTTCTTCTCCTTTCTGAAGTACTTAAGGAAATTAGGATCTGTTAATGGAAAGCAGCTCTAATAAGATGAGAAAGAGATAAATCATAGAATTCAAGCTATGGGCGTCAAATACATTAGAATAACATTAAGGTTAGGATGCTTTCTGGATAGTATGAATGAGTAAACCACTGGGAATTCGCCACTGATTGTCAAGATCAAAGTGGGGTAGAAGACAAATTGCTTCCTTCCTCTCTATTTGCAAAGGGATGATGAATCGCCCAGTCAAAATGTCAATATAAGTCGTCTGATATCATCAGATGGAATTAATCAATCACATATATATGGGTATGTATGTATGTGTATGTATGTATATATATATATATATATATATATATATATATATATATATATATATATATATATATATATATATATAATTAATCATTTGAATATACATATCACAGAGAACATAAAAATACAGGGATGTAAAAGATTCCCTATTTTAGATTTCTAGTTAAAAAACATGTAAATTATTGAAGATAAGAACATTTTTATCATCTTACAGGTAATTAATTCACTGACCAGCAGTTGGAGAGATTATCATAAGCAATTCTAAGTTCAGGGCTTCTCCCTAGCCTAGTGGCCTAGCCTAACTTAAAATTCATTAATTTATGTTTTTTTTCTAATTAAGCTAAAGTGTTTAAGTTATATGAATATTACATATAAATTAATTATAGCTATAAATATATGCTTTATTAAGCGGAATGTTTTTAATTTAAATAATCTTAATTAAATTTCCATTTTGTTAATTTGCTATTAACTGTTGATTTTTAATAAATATTTATTTTGCAGTGATTCTTGTTTTTTTTTCTTTTTAAAGTATACTTTCTTTTATTTTATAACTAAGAAGTCTTGAATGCTGTATGAAAAGTGCACATTTTTTAGATAGTTTTAGAATTTTAGTAACTTGTAAGTCTCGTTATTTGTTATAAAAAAATGTATTGAACAAAAAAATTTCACTCTTTTGGAAAAAAGTTTACTAGATATATAATTTTCAAAATAAGTTTTTGATTTCTTTTACGAGTCTATTCTTTATGTTAATGTACAAATTATTTAACATATTATGTGGAATATTTTTTAATTTTTTTGTTAGATTAATTAATACAACTAATATGCCTATGCTGTTTAATTAAAGTTAAACAACTTATTTGAAAAACAGAATTAATGCAAATAAATTTAAAAATCGTATTTAATAACAAAAACTACTCTAATTTTGACAGATTGTCTCTCCACTTGATGCCATTGGTAAGTAATAATGATAAGTAATATATTTACTATTCTGCGTTTACATATTCAAATATAAGAAGGATTACAGTGTTTAAGATTTTGTTAAAGCAGAGAAGTAATTTATTTCATACCAAACAGCCTGGCGTAATTGTTTTATAACTTTTACTGCTGATTATTCATTAAAATTAGACACTGTCTTTTAACTGACATATCCGAATAACAACATTTTTCGCAAGAGATTTTGTAACCAATTGATTTATACTAGTAATTTTTGTTCAATAATATAATTTATATTCTTAAACTCAAATTATCGATTAATTGATAAAAAACAAAATTGCTATAGTACACGCACAATCTAAATATAAGCCACATCAAATATGTATCATCATATTTATTTTTAACTTTAAATATTAATATAGTTCTAGTTTGGTATGTTTACTGATATATTTAGAATTCTAGATTTCAAATTAAATTTATTGGACCCTTTTAATTTACATTTATAAGGATATTTTAGTTTTTTAAATAAAATTTAAAGAAACCTATAGGATATTTAAGTGTTTTTATGCATTTTAATAAGTTTTCAATGATTATTTATACATGTGTAGTTATGTTGATAAAATTAACTTATTACAACACTAATTGCAACAAGTCATTTTACACAATTTACATTAGATCACTATATAATATAAGAGTAATTACAAAACGCAAGTTCATGTAATATTACTGAATAATATGGTTTATATTTATCATTCTTTTCTATTTTTTAACTATTCTCCTACATTTCTAAAATTTTCTAACTGGTAGGAAATATCTTACAAGAAATTTATATGATTACATATAAACTTATAATTATATCATAATATTTGAAACATGGAAAAATCAATTTGCTTAACATTAAACTAAAACATATAAGCAATGTTTTTATCTTTGGTTGCTTTAGGAAATAAATTAAATTCTAAAATTACCGTTTGGAACAGAGAACAAGGATTACGTGGTGAATTAATAGTTTCTTCATTTTACTGGCTAATATTCCCTTCTTTTCAAACGTGAACAGCCATTTGCAAAAGCTACTGGAGACCAATTTTAATTTCTCTAAGGCTGTGTTCAGTATACTGTGAAAACCTAAGTGCTTGATAATTATATTTAATTGCAAAAAGAAAGGAAAACATGTTTGACTCTCCATTCGAAAGATTAAAATAATAAAATTTTCTTTCTGATAACAAAGTATAAAAAAATTTGTACTTGGTGTACGAAGATGCATACACCTAGTATAGAGCTTTGAATAAAATGCTTAAAATGAGTTGGAAGAAATTCCTTTGATTTTCTCGCTCTATCAATTTATTCTAGATATAATAACTGAGATACACATTAAATCTTCCTCGTGTGATGTTGAAAGTTCACCACAGTATTTGTTATTTTGTATATAAAAGAAAGCATTTTAATTTGTTATTGATTAAAAGTAAGTTTATTCTTTAATAAGTATATTTATTATAATTAAGTAAATGTTATTAGAAAACTTTATAAAAATATTAATGAGAAGACAATGAAATTAATTGAGATGTAGGAAAATAATAGAATATTGAGAATGATTAAATAGATTGAGGAAAATAATGTGTTTTCCAGTTTTAAAAAGTTAAATTTGAAATTATATAAAATTCAATGCACATCAAAGTATGTGGGGATTTCTTGATTTCTATAAAATAAAAAAAAATCAATCTTTATTTTAATTAAATTCTCCATTTAAATCAAAATTTCTTTTAATAAAAAAAAATAAATTAGTGCAAATTTCGATGATTTTTTTTATGCAATACTTTTCCTTAAACGATTTTTTTTAAAGTTTTAATGGAAAAAATGCTTCATTAAAATGATATTCACATCTAAAATTAGATACCTCAAAGAAAATTTTTAAATGAATTAAATTAGCAAAAATTATAATAAAATATGAATTTAATTAAAATAAATTCTTATTTATTTCAGCAGATGACTCAAGCATCCTAATTATGAAAATCTGCAAGTATCATCTTTTTCTGTATCTTGTCGATGAGTCGCTTCATGGAACAAAAAACATTTTGTTCTTTTGTAGAAGAATTATCGTCTGCTTTTTGTTCGTCGGTTCCATCCTATTTATGAGGAAGTGTGGAATATTGAGAATCTGAGGGAACAAATGGAGAATGGCACGTGCAGAGTGGAGGTCCTATATAGAGTGTCTTCGTATCCAATCAGAGATAAAATGGTGAGAGGGGAAGAATGAAGGGCGTTAGTTGTTCCCAGACCTTTTTTAAATCAGGAAATAAAAAAAAAATGTATGTTGAGCTTTGAATATGTTGCTGAGATTATGCCCCAGCAAAGCTTCTCCCCATTCTTTTTTTCCCCTCCCTTCTAGAAGGTCACGCTATTTCCCTCCATTCCACCCTACTCCCCCACAGCATGCATCAGGTTCCTCCCACAAAGGGACCGACCACATATTTCTTTTCATCTTTATAAATCAATTTTTTTTTCCTTTTTCGCCATTTACAAATCTGTGTTTCTCATCAGGATCATAAGTTGTGACTGCATCGTATGCGATTCCCAATATGGTGTTTGACATAGGTGTGGTCGTGCACTATAAAACTCTCGTGGAATATATCTGACAAGAGGCTAGCATGGGTTCTCAAATCAAATTACTTGTATCTGTTTTTATATTATTTTTCTTGGGAAACCACAAATAAAAGTTTGATCACTGGTAACGCCTTATCTTAACAGAATCTGTATATATAGACTACAGCATCCTAGAATATATCTTTCGGAGTAAGAAATATACTCAATAATTACGCAACTCATGTTACAGTGTGCTTATATTGATTAATTGCACCAATTTTACAACTAAAATTCAAAAGAATAGTTAGTACCAGCAGTCTATCAGAAATTGCGTTACACATTATGGTATTTTTACAATAATACCATCATTGTAACTTTTTAATATATTACACCTGAAAATGCGTTTTACGTTTTAAAATAACATGTGATCGATATTATCGAATTTTTCTCTATTTTTAAAACATAAAATCAGTTATTTAGATTCCAGACAGTAATCTTCTTTGGCTGTGAATATGGTTTTGTGGTACGAAAATCTCAAATGAAATTAATTATAGTAAAATATCAATCGCTAATGAATTTTGAAGCTATTTCTCAGCATCCTGATGGGATATATCAGAGAACCTAGATTTATTAAATTCCATAGCTAATTATGTTGACAAATACTATTAATATAAGCTAAATTGCTCAATATTAAATCATTATGATAAGTTAATCAATAAACAATTTAATCTGACAGATTGAACAGAGTCGCAATATTCACTATATACAGTAATAATTCAATATGTTTTCAGTACATATTCAGTATTAGAAATTCATACAGTTTAAATACTATGAATACTAGGATTTAAGTCCATAGATTAATAGTGGTAAATTATATTACGGCAATTTTGCCAATATTTAACTCATTTTGGGTGGAAAATATTGTTAATTAACTGTGCAAAGCTATTGTTCTATACATAAAATTAATATGAACATATATTTAGATATAATTCAATATATTTACTGGGTTAATATTGAGAAACCTTTGGAAACAATTTCCATTATAATTGTAAATTCTTTTTTGAAATTTTTATATTTGAATACAACTTCAATTATAGAAGTCACTAATACTACCACATCAATTTCTTTGGAATAATTACTCTAAAAATGTTCCATAACTGAATCTGATAAAGAATATTCAGTGTCTCAAATCACAACGGAAATAAATTTCAAAAAAATATCTATCTTTAATCTGCAGTCTCATAGAAACTAGAGAGAAAGTATTCATAACAAACCAAGCGTTACAGTTTTCATTCATTTCTATTGATAAAAATCCTTTAAACTCTTTATTATTCGCAGCTCAGTCAAACACAGCAGTAAATCTTTTTTTAGTGACCTTGAACTTACTGGTTGGTATACTATGGATTAATCTTTGGAGAAAGAAAGTATCTCTCTTTTTCTCTTCGTCTTCCTTTCTCATAATTTTTAAAAACATAAAAACAACATCTTGTCAAGGATTAAAGTTAGCACTTTTTTATATGTACTATTATCATGAATTTTAAGATTTATTGTTACGTTGCTACCGAAACAGACTAATATTTGAAACTTAAATTTATCAAATTTTTTTATGCTTTCTCTCAATTGAAATAATACACACGCACTCACGTACGCATATTATATATATATATATATATATATATATATATATATATATATATATATATATATATATATATATATATATATATATATATATATGAGAGAATTATTTAACTTATCATTTGAAAGATTTTACATAATGAATATTTAATTCAAAATTATCAATTTCAAGATAATAATATCATTTGGAGATGGCTAATAAATAAAGGAAAATTTTATTAAATATTCATGATTATATATTAATTAAAGTTAGCTTATAGCATAGAATGATGTTAGATTTTTAAAAATCTTCTTAGGAAATAACTTGCGAAAAAAATTAACTTCTTTTGAAATATTAACATTAAATCTATGTTAAAAGTCTATCAGTAAATATTAATTGTAAGTCAAAATTAAATTATTTTCTAAATTTTAAAATTAGTTTAGTGAAATGAAAAAACAATGCTTTTGAATGATTATAATAAAATTTAAATAAATAACAAAAAGAAATTTGAAAATATTATATAAAACATCAATTTTATTTTGAAATGAAAGTTAAGAGTTTTAACATAAAAAGTAATTTATTTAATTCCTTTAATTCTTCAATAAAATATCAAAATGAATTTAAAAATATTTTAAAATCGCAAAATTACAGCATCAATTAATTTATACAAAATATGAGCCAAAAAATATGATGAATTGAATTTAGTTTCAGAATAATAATTACATTAATTTTATTTTTTCTATATGTATATGATTACAAACTGGTAATAAATTATTTTTATTATCTGTTTGAAAGGCATAAATATATAGTACAATCATGATCTTCTCTAACAATTTTATCTATTAATATAAAAATTTTATATTTTTTAACTTATAATGTAAGTGTAATTAAAAAATTAAACAAAACTCTTATAATAAATTCACGAAAAATTATGAATAACCATATTTCATAAATTTGTATTGTTAATATTAGTTTTAAGAACAATTAAAATATTTTATTCATATCATAGTTTTTGCTTATTTCCATACATGCACAAAAGTTAAAAATGAGTAAGGTATAATTTTTGTTTGAGCGCATTAAATCTTATTGCTCTTTTATAAGGTAATGACTTCGAGAAGAAAGCTAAATGAGTTGCAGAAATTACCTCAGTGCAGCATGAGAAAAATAATTCCGAGCGGGCCGAGGAATCGATACCCGGGTAAAATAAGGTAAATATACTGCTGGTTACTCTCCGGGCAACCTTTAGTAATCAAATTAACATGCATAACCCAAAAGCAAATAAAATGAAAGAACGCAAAAAAAATAATTCAAATAAAAAATATATATCTTACTTTCTGTATTAAAAAGTTGTAAAAAAAACTTCACGAAGAGTCAGCCTGTAACTTGGCTTTAACCACACCGACAAGTGTATGCTGAGAAGCGAGCTTCACCACTTCACAAGAACAAATCCCTCTCGCCAAATGCGGATGGACGCTGAAGAGCCGGTTCCGATTTCTAGCAGAAGCTATTTTTTCAAAATGCATTTCCATGACGTCAGTCAGGGCAAGTTCTTTGTGCTGCCATCTATATTTATAACGAGGAGCTAATTCAAAGGCTGATACTCTGAAGATATTTACCATTTCTTGGATTTTTGTTTATTACACTTTGTTTTATATATATGTTTATAATCAAATTTCAAACATTAATTATGTCCTTATTACTTTAAACGTTAATTTGAAAGCAGAAATGAAATAATTATTGTCACCAAGATGCACCTATTGAAGACGTTTCTGGGACTCCATAGAGATTTGACAAAGAACCTCCCACTAAAAATGATATCATCCTAAAAATAAAAATAAATTATTGTTAAATTATTAAGAGAAAACATTATTTAAATCTATATAGAACTCTTGAAAATTCGTTCCTAATTTTCTCAAATCAAAATTGCGCTGGTATATAAATTCTTAAAAAAACACAAAGTTAAAAATCAATTTAAAAATTTTTCATTTAACATTTGAAAATAAATAAGAAGCAACATATTTTATCTTATTATTTTCAGATTTAAGAAAGAGAAATACATAATATATATTTATTAAGAAATGTAGCCTTGAAATAATGTTTAATATTCTTTTTTTAAATTTAAGCATGATATTATTGTATCGATAAATAATAATAATAAAATAAATATTTGCATCTTTTCTAAACTGAATAAATATTTTTACAAAACGCTATACAATTATTGTTTTATAACAAACAGATAGTTTAATAAAATTTTAGATTTTAATAGAAAAATAAAAATTTTATTGAATACCGGCTAGAGTATAATTTTAATTAAATAATGAGAATTGTTGTAATTTAGATTTTAAGGGTCCATGAGATAATATGGAATTTACGAATGTTAGAGTGTGTTATAAATGTTCTACTTTTTATTCGTTTTTTGAAGGTAATAAATTTTATATTTATGTACCTGGTTGGTTATATGAAACAATATTTAAATCTAAAAATGCTTCAATTAAATTAAAATGCATTGTTATGATCGAACTTAAATTTTTAATATTTTTTAAACATAATCATAACAGTTGTCATAAAATAAGCTTATAAGTAAAATTACATGATAAATACAAGAAAAAAAATTTACATAAATGTAAAAAAATTCGAATGTAGCTGAAGAATCTGAGAGAGAGTTAATGAATTCTCAGATTGTTTGAAATGTAATGCTTCTCGAAATAAGCACACAAATAAAAGTTAGAAATCCTGCTTTTATATTCTACAAAACCAACTAAGATATCATATTTAAATTGAAAACTAAAGATTCTTGTATACAGTGCTTTCATTAAAATTATTGTTTTGTATGATTCTAAGACACAGATTATGAAAAATTATGCTGGAGAATTGCTGAAAACATGGTAGAGAAAGATTTTCTGATCAATATGTGATAAAATACACTTTGATGAATGAACTAGAAATCCAAGATAAATTTTTTCTTGGACTACCATTTAAAGGGATAACAGTTTTTATTCGCTTGGACATCGAGCCGACATGCTTCTAGAGGTCATTTATATCCAGAAAATATAATGCATTGGTTATGCAGCTTTTTAGATTCTGTAAATTCGATGGAAGAGAAGAGTGCCGTCCAAATTGTTTTTTCTATCATATGTCACCTATTTTCCATGTGATTAAGATCCCCGAGTTCAGCTGTGACCAGGGACGATGACGATACTGGAAGTCAGACTAACAATCAACGATTTAATTTTGAGCATTTATGTCTCGTTGTATAGTTGAATTATATTCATCGTTTGTGAAACATCAGTCACCATCAGAGTAAAAACATAGCATTGCAAGTTGCACATGATCTGCCAGTAAGTTCAGATACCTCATGGGTGTTTGCTTACCCTTTAGGAACATGGCGCAGTACTTCCATGCCAGAAGAACATGACTACTATCATGATATTCTTACAAGGCTCAATATGAGACTCAGCTAAGATAGATTAATAAAATTTCGGAGTTCTCGTCAAATTCATCTTTCATTAGAGCAAAATAAAATATAGCATGATTCATATAGAACCACATTAACCGCTTCCAATCCTCAAATGTCCAGTGTTTTTTTTATATACTTCTGCAAACCAAATTTTCTTTTTAGGACAGAAATAAGTAGTTTTCTCATTGGTATCCAACATTACATTCCTACCAAATATAATTTTCTTTGCATTGTTTGAGTTGAAATATGGTTGGGAAAAACCTTGGGTGAAGATTTTTGTCATTTAAATTAAAGTAGAATACCTCTTATGCCCAACATCGGAAATGATGCCGATAAAGCGCTTAGAAATCACTGCTTGAATCGTAATTTCATCTTCTAAATAATGACCGTGGGTTGTGATTCCAAATTTTGAAATCTTTCCAATTGTTTCTTGCGAAGATTTCTTTTTACAAAATCAAGGTTCCTGCTTAACGAGCACCTACAATATGACTTTTTTCAACTGGTGAAAGATCTGTCCTTTTTCCTGTTTTACTTCATTAATCATAAAATGCACTGCTACACCTATCTTACGTTAGCCTATCAGTTATTTTATGATGTGTAACTCAATTCATGAAACAAATGATACTTATTCCTTAGTAAGCATTTAAACAAAAATTTAAAACGTTTTTAATCTATTGACCTAGGTATAGTAAAGAATCAAAACAAGTATCTAAATCTGTGACTGTTAAATATCATAGGAATCTGATATAAATCATGAAGACAAAAAAATCTTTGATCGTATTAAGAGAATGGATATTAATTGAACAACTAGAAGACACTATAAGGAAAACGCTGGTAGATTTAGACCCAGAGGAAGCCCAAATTTGAACTGGATATCAAACTGACAAGGACTTGTGAAAAAAAATTGAGAATTTACTACAGAAAACTAAAGACAACTAGTCGGGTGGACTAGAGAAAAAAAATTTGCATGATTGGAAATTATTTTATGTGAACTTCAAGACTATTTAACATGTTTGGAAATCACTTAATGATATGATGAATGAATGATTTGAAACTGTTTTATGATTACTTTTAGCTTCTGGTCGATGCTACGACTGCTAACATGTCAATCAACTTCGATCAATTCTTTAATTTTATCGACATTTTTCAAAAAGGGCCCAACCTGAGGGAAATCATCAAAAATACCTAAATAAATTCATGAATGAAATAGCTAAAATCAAAATTGCATTCAATTGTGACTGTTACAGTAAAAGACCCTACACATCATTCAGGATTTCAACCGTCTAGCTTTCATTTTCGCTTTTATCACCGAAAAACTGCAAAATGTACTAAATTTCCTCTTTGTTGACTTCCATTTTTAACACCCCTGTAACTCACAATTGAATAGACCAAATGAAAAATAGCAGAGGAATTTTTTTTTTATGAAATGTCACTTTTCTAACGAACATAAATCTGAAATTGTTTTGATCGATACTTTAGGATATATCGATTCCTGCAGTCAGTCATCTTTCAGAAAAATAATGTATTTCTTTTTTCCAAAACTAATAGAAAGCAGCATTTTAATGCAATGTTAACTAATATTTCCAAAGGTAGCGTAATTTATGTCTTATTTATCTTTTCTTAATACTAAAATCATGAAAATAATTCAGATTTTAATTTTAGAAATTTACTATAAAGAAATTTAATCCATTCATAAAACAACACTATAGTGTTGTTTAACTCAGAAAATTAATTCGTTACCACTAGGAGAATACATTTAAAGAACGTGTTACAACTCACACTCTAAATTAAATCAAATGGTTAGGTTACAATTACATTTAATTAAATTCACATTATTTAAAAGTAGAAATAGGTCACGCAAATAGCATTTTTTTAAACTGAAATCTGTAATTTTAAAACTCTTACGCATTTTAGTATGATATTTTAATGTAGTAGTCCTATTGGGGAATCCGAAAAAGTCACACAGAGAGATGTTTAAAAATAATTTTAATTGAGATAATAACATTGATTAGCATTGTTTATTTGTAATAAGAAATGCAAAGGAAAGCTACTATTTCTCAACGAAAAATAGAATCAAAAGCTATCATCCCTATGAAAGAACATCTTCCTTATATTACGTCATCCCAGGGTCGAATTTCTGCCTAGGGTCTTCAATGCCCGTGGCCTGGGGGCATCTGCTTTAGGGGTTTTCTGCAAAGTAAAAAATGTCACAAATTGGAAGCCCTGTTGTCATTGGAAATAATTTTTGGAAAAATAAAAAAAGATTAAAATGTAGAAAATTTTTCACAGTTCATTGCACAATTTTGTAAGTACAGGTTTGTCATTAAATGCGAAGATATGGTCCACATTCTTTTACAATAAAGAAAAAGATATAATAAATTTAAAAAAAAGAAACTGAAAACTGCAGCCAGCATATTTTTATTTTTTTTATTTGGGAAAACAAAAATATCTCCCTGTGCACCAAGAAATACCACATAGGTCCCGAAGAAGGATTTTTATGACACTTAAATAATATTTCTTAGTTATTTCAAAATCTAACATATCATGCATTTAAGTTTGAAAAAAATTTTTTTTACAGTTTTCTTTTTATGTTGATTATAAATTGTTTGATAATTTATGGACCGAATAACTTAAGGAACTTTAAAGAATTCTGAACCCTGCTGATTTTAGGGAACTACAAAGACTTTAGAGACCACAAAAACTTCTAAGGGACTTCAAAGAACTTTTAACCACGAGATATAATTTATTTAACGTAAATTTACTAGAATTAAAGATGCTAATTTTTTTTATGACAGCCTAAATAAAATAGCTTTCCAGGGAATAATCTAATACGATTATTTAAGTAATATATGAAGTTTTGAGCCGGTTTCAAAGTTGTCCATTAACATTTGGACAAAATTTCTTATTTTTTTGATAAAAGTAAGACTGAGGATTCTAAGACTTTTATTTCAGGTTTATTTTTTGTTAAAATTGGAAAATTGGAATTTAGCGTAGTTTAGAAGCTCAATGTTAAGCCAAAATTTCCTAGTAACCAATCAACCATTCAACTAGAACTAAAACTCCATGGCACGACATCCCACGTGGGCCAAGGCCTACAGTGCCAATAACTGTTTTCATGACCGAGGGCCCTGGGGTGCGAAGCATATGCCCCAGTTAGGTGGTCAGCCTAACGTAAGATCCCCAGTGTTTAGTTCATAAGCATGCTTGGTACTCAGTTTATCGACCCACTGAAGGGATGAAAGGCTGAGTCAATCTTGCCCAACCCGAGGATAGAACCTCGGACCTGTGTCATGGGAGCATGAAACGCTGCCACTAAGCCTACGGGCTTCCAACTATGCAACTATCCTTCTTAAAATTTCCAGTAGAATAAATTAAAAAAATTTTTAAAGATACTTTTATAAGCAAATTACCCTGTATTTTATTTTAAATCTATGTCTGTTAAATTTGTTTTAATACGAAAGGAAGAAGAAGAGTTAAAATTCTGATGATTTTAAGAACATTGTTCAAGTCTTTAATTTTTAATAACTTAATTCTTAAAGAATAGTGCCTTAATGTTTTCTCAACAATATAAATTTTTATAAATTAAACTTTGTGTTATTTAATATGCACAATTTTTAAATATACTTTATTTTGTTACAGATTACAAATAAATTTTAAAAAAAGTTTGATTAGCTTTAAAAATGATATTTTTATTATTGAAAATTTTTAACAGAAACACCATAAACAGAATTGCTTTAAAATATATTACTATGTGATATACATTTTGAATTTAATGTATATCAGAAAGATTGAAAGAAATTCATTATATATAGAGGGACCAATTCATAACTTGATTGGGACTCATATATAATCACTTGAAGCTATAAAAGAAAAATATTTCCATTAATGGAATTAGATTTTGATGATGTAGCTATCTATCGAATTGTATAGCTATTTCTTTAAAAAATGAGGCGTTTTCCTATCTAAAACTTAAGGATATCACTTTAAATATTGGTATATACATCAAAACCAAATTTTGGCAAGAAATTTCTTTTTTCAAACATAAAAAGAATATAAACAATCATTTAGGATTTGGAGTAAAGATGAAGACGCTGAATAAACTTTCTGCTGTATGCACAAAATCTGAAGTCATCTTGATTCTGAGCTATACTAAAATTACACCTGCTTCATTGCAAAGAACAAAGGCTGTTATTTTCCTGCCCAATCTTATTCAATAAATGAAAAATATTTATAAATATAAAAACTCTTTATGTGTGATATTCAAATATCCTACACCAGAACTAAAAGCGATATAATTTCGCTTCTTTTTATAAGTCAACATATCGATTTTCGAAAATTAAATATTTAAAAATGTCAAAAGTAAATTTTTTAACCTTTATAACAAGTGCTCGTGGCATTTCTTTGTGAAAACGTCTGCCGTTGAGGTCATCACACTATAATTTTTTTCTGGAAAAATGTTGGAAGTCTTATTCACTGCCACATTTGTAATGTGCAAGGAACAATACGATCTAGCAACTAAATAGTTAATGCTATGACCATTTGTTCAACAATTGATGTGTTGGTTCTCAGTTTGTAAATGATTTTTAAAGATTCTGCATGCATCTTTACCCCATAGGTTTTGATCAAATTAGTGGTTATGTGCAAAAATGTACCATAAATTAATATACAAATCAAAAGTAGGCTGTGAAATTTTCCACGACTAACTTTTATTTGCTTTCCTTTTAAAAAAGTAAAAATAAGGTCTTAGGGGAAATTTAAATATATGCGTATTTATTCCCAACAAAATAAATCTTTCTTTAAAGAATTGAATAAAATAAATAAAATAAAATAAAAAATACCTTAGAGCTGAAAATTTTCAAATTTAAAAAACATCAAAATATTTCCTTTAAAAAACTTACATAAAGATACAATAAATTTTCTGTTCATTCTTTACATCCACTTTTCCTGGGATATTAAAGAGGACGTAAGAACAAATCAGAATAATTTTTATATAAGACTCTCATTTAACTCTTTCATTTAATTCCTTAACCTTATATGTTTTCAAAATTTAAAAAAATTTCCATGAAAATAATAAAATTCATCCAAATATGAACCAGAAGAATGCTTTTTTTTTCTTGGTCAATAAGACAGTTTATTGGAAAGATGAGTTAATTAACTTATCCTTTCACTACTGCTACTTCATTTCTGTTCTACTTAAGTAGTGCAAATAGTGAACCGTAAGAATTTAACAGCAACCTATTAACCTACTATCTAGTACTAACATAATTTCATTAAATAGCCTTTTACATTATCTGAATTAAATAATTTTTTTCTGCCAACGCAAATAATTGAATTTCCATTAAAAACAACTTAAACTACTTTTTAAATTTTTATAAGAAAGGCATGCATATTCATGTTAATTAATAAAAGATATACTTAGGATTTTATAATACAAGAAACTCTGTATAAACCATCCATAATTTCAAATCGCATCTTGTAAATTTATTACAAAAAAATCTCATTTAAATAGTGCCGTTTTGTTAGTTAGTGTTACACACATTTTTTTAGTTTTTTAGAAAGAATTTGTAATTTGTTTTGAAACATGTGCAATTATTTTAATATGTGAAAATTAAAAATATAATGCATCTTGATTTGGATTTCTGTTAATCATGATAAATCAGTTATTAGTTAGTTTCATTTATTCTCTCAACAAAAGTAATGTCTATATATTTTATAAAAAACCAAAATTTTTTCATATATTTTTCTTGTCAATTAAGTTTGAAATTTTAATTTAGAAAATTTTTCAGTTAGTTAAATGAATGTGATTTATTTGTCATTAATGGTCTTTTTTGTATGCGAGCTTTAATCAGACTAGTACGTGCAATTTAAAAAATGATTCCAAACTACTACGAATATTCAAATGCGATGTGGAAATAATCATTCGGAATACGTGCTCTGTGAAACATATCATTTCATCAGTTTTGGGCAAAGTAATCATTTCACAACTTTTTATCAATTGAATTAAATATCATTTTTAACCTTTTCTTCTGCATATAACTCTATTTTCTCCTCCAACCTATGTACAAACTATTAAGTTATGATTAAATATTCTGGTTAGTTATTTATTATTATTATTTTTTTACGGGCTTCAATTGAAATAATGAAATGTGATCTATTTTACATGCCACTTAAAATCTGTTTTACATTTTTGTGAAATGGTAGAATAACTTCTGCCGTTTTTCATTGTTGAAATATAAATTGTTTTTCAAAATTAAAATACTTAATAAAGATAATATTTATTACTTACAATTTTAACAGCGATATTTTCATGCAGTATACTGCATGAAAATAATTTCGCCTTTACATGAAAAAAAGCAACTTAATGTTGCTTTGACATATTTCATCTACAATTGATCAATCACTTAAAAGGAATTTTAAGGATAGTAAAAAAATAGCTTTCAATGAATCAAATAATTTTGTTATATACTTTTTTCAATGTGGATATTGAAAAAATAATTTAACTAATCAAATTTTAATATTCAAGAAAAGAAATACGGAAAAAAGATAGATTTTTATTCAGTAATTCCTTCAGTAAATGATTATCACTACTATAAGAGAACTACCAATTTTTTGTTTGAAATAATTATTTTAGAAGTTTTTATATATGTTACCCATAAATATTACAAAAATAAAGAATTCATATTTTATGCATATTCCATTTCTAAAAAAGTTAAATGCACAAGTACGCACTTAATTTTTACCAAACACTTTATACCGAAATATGAGAAAAAATGTGCATTAGAATGAAATGAAAATAAAATAAAATTACATTTTTACTGAAATCCAGCTAAAGAGAATGAATTATGAAGAAAGTAAGCAAGAATTTAAATTTAAAAAACAAACGTTTAACAACTAAGATCAAAGAAAATTACCAATCGAAGCAAGGAAGTCAAATCTTATTTTCCAGTCTTTGTTCATTTGTTTTTAATTCATAGTGCTACTTTAATCATTATATTTCTTATGAACATTGTATAGAAGTCATTTACTTATAGTTATATTTTTGATCCTACATCAGTAACTTTTAATAAAATTTGCCTATTAGGAGTACATAGCATAATAATACCATTTATTAATGACTGAATTAAATAAAAGTTATTTAAGCAAGACGGCTAAAGTAGAAAACATTGCTTTGCCTGGCAACGCTTTGTACTTTTTTCTGCCTTTGCTGTTGTCTGTTCTTGTTTTTATGTATGTGAATGTGTGAATTTATTTATATTTTTGGATTGTGTCCTCTATAAACCGTCTCTCATAATCATATGTATTTTACTGAATTTAATATTCAAAATATTGAGTTGCTATTAATGGCAGTTTAAGAAAGCCTTACCAAGGAAAAATTTTAATCTCCAATTCAGCAAAAATCGACGTTTAAAGTTAGTGAGAATTATGCGTGATTTTAATGTATCTATCATTAAGTTGAATTCTAATTATATTTTATAAGCTATTTATGAATGATTTTTTTATTTTCAAATAATATATATTTTGAATTTTTTGAGCAATATTGTTAAAGTATCCTAAATGCTTAAATGTTGCATCGATTTTAGCGTACAAAGAAATTGACTCTAGTGCTGGCTAACCCTAGTGCTATAAATCTGGATAAAATACTAGAAGATTTTTTAATTTTTTAAAAATTTAGTTCTGATTATAAATAAAAAAATTTTGTTTTGAAAGTTCAATTTGGTTTAGTGACACTACTTTATTTTGTCAATTTAATGCATGGGGAGAATGCATGTAGATATGTATGCTTAAAACTAAGCATGCATGTAGATATGCTTAGTTTTAATTAAAAGCGAAAGTTTACCTGAAATCAGAATTTTTAATCATTTTTCTTTTCTTTTAAAAAATGTCTGAGATAAAATATCTTTGAACCAATAGTTTCTTCAAGAATTTGTTTATCTTAATTTTGTTAGAATTATTTGCATATAGCTTTTACTTATTTGCTTTATTTGTACTCAAGCTTTGAAAATGTCTGTATTTCATTTTATTTTAATGCTCTTATTCTCATATAAAATCATAATGTGAATTTTTTCTATTTGAATAAAAAATTTTTTTAGTTTATATGACACATTCTCCAAGGGACAGATCAGGAGGTTTATTGATCAGAAAAATACTCATTATTTTTATTTAAAAATGTTAAATTAGTGAAATAAGAATGTAAAATATCTTTGAATTCTTTTTAATTCAGAATGTACAACTTTATGAAACTTATCAATGTAGTAAAAAAGTGTACTGATTTTGACTATTAAATATTGCTTCCCTTACTTAATTTAAAGAAAAATTAATTAATTTTTCCAAAATTATTTTTTTCACTAAAATTTTGGGAATATGATATTGCTCATTTTAAAAGAAGAAATATATATTAATATTTGTAAATAACATGCTTTTTGTGTAATTAAATCAAAACTAAATTTGTGACATGACAACTCATGTGGGTCAAGGACTACAGTGCCCTTATCTGCTTTCCTGACTGAGTGCCCAGGGTTGTCAAGCATATGAATAAATTAGGTGGTCAGACTAATGCAAAAACCTCCAGAGTTTAGTTCCCAAGGGTGCTTGCTACTCAATTTATTGATGGGATTAAAGGCTGAGTCAACCTTGCCCAGCCCAAGGATTGGATCTGTGACTTGGGAGCACAAATTGCTACCACTAAGCCACCAGGCTTTCATTTTATTTAACATTCCAGTAATTTTAAATGTGAATAAATCTCTTATATAGCAATAATTACTTTATGAAATGTGGTTAATTTTTATTATTTTTCTTATACTGTAAAATGAAAGAGCTCAAGAGTTGTATCTACAATTTAATATCCTATTGAAAAACTACTTTTTGCTTATAAGCCAACTGTATTAATTTATTTAGGAATATAAGAAACAAATTTATTGTTTTTAATGCAAGCAGTATATTAATAACTCTTGATGAATACAATTGCTAGTGGGTTTAGAACTACATTTTTTAAAATCAAGTTTTTTAGTTTTTAATGTACCCATTTTTATAAATGTATTTAATGTCTGAATATTTGTTTTTAAAATATTGTTAATAAAATCACACAAAAATTCTTCTGATGATATATGTAATTATTTTGGGAATCAAGAAAATATTATTTTCATAATGAATATAATGATTTATTGACATTTAATCATGATATTTTTAAAATTTTACTCATGTTAAACATATGACCATATTATATTGAAAGTTGATTTTCAACTTCTGTAATCAGTTTGCTGAAAATTAGATATCTTTTATGTGATAAAGCAAATAATAGAGTTCAAAATTTACTCACAATTTAGTTAAAGTATCATTCATGACGAAATTCTGTTTCTTAATTCCATTACAGAGGCACATTAATTATGAATTTGTTTTTCATGTTAAATGTATAAGAAAGAAATGACTTTGAAGTACTGAAAAATATTTCACATATTCATGTAATAAATATTTCTTATATAAAATTTAAAACTTGAAAATAGAAATACATATAATAATTCTTTATAAACATTTCTAAAGCAATTTTTAGCAGGTAAGAAAGATGCTAATCCTAACTGGAAAATCAAAAACTCTAAGTATAAATGAAAATTATTTAATTGTTAATCATTATTAACAATTAAATAAGTACATCCAAAGTTATATTTGATTTTATAATTATATTTATTTGTTGTATTTTCATTTATACATAGAATTTTTGATTTCCCAGTTAAGATTAGCATCTTTCTTACCTGCTAAAAATTATTGCTTCAGAAATCCTTGTAAAGAATTATTATCTGTATTTTTATTTTCAAGTTTTAAGTTTTACATACTGCAGTAGAATATTCCTTCAAAATTAATACCTCGTTCAATATCTAACTTTGATTTTTGCTGTCTAATTAAATCTCCAATCTTGGATTTTGTCACATCGATCAATCTATAATTTTAAACATCATAACCTTATGCAATCATTAAAGCATAATATCATAAATTTAAATATTTTCCTTTATTTATTTTACAAACAATTAACATTCAAATGCTTCATGACTAAATACCAGAATTTTTATCTCACACATTCTATAAAAATACATTTTATGAAATATGTTAGATTACTATAAAATTCAGTACTTTTTTTGTGCATAATAATTTTATATGTTTATCTTTTTAGTAATTTCTTTTTAATCTAATAAATGCATATACTTTAAATGTACACTCTATGTAATGATATCAAGTATTTGTTAATAACAGAGTTAGAAAGCTAAATCAATAACATAAATAATTTAGGTTTTATGAAGACTAGGTTTGTAATAAACTAGGTAGTGGTTCCCATCTTAAAAAGCATTTATATGTTCTGCTTTCAGGCAAGAATCAGAAACATGGCCAATGCTAGTAACATTTGGCAAGTAACTGTTATTCAAATAACATTTGGCTTTATTTAATCTGCCAATTGAGAAAATCTTTTTTTAAAATTTTATTATTTAACTAAATTATAAACTTTGAAAAAATAACCATTCAAAAATTCTGATTTCAAATATGACAGCAATAATATAACTGACAAAATTACTTTACAAATAATTAAGATTCAAGGGTTACTATAAGACTTCAATTAAATTTTGTACACATTGGAATTCATCACAGAATTGCAGTTTACTAATTAATAATGCTTACAAAAGCAAAAAGATCCATGGTAAGTTAAACTTTGATTGAGTTTATAATTCAATATAAAAATATAATGTTTTCATATAGATGCTTTTATTATTATATACTTTTGGTGAAATATTTCAATCACTTGTGATAGTATTTCCTTTTCAAATTATATTCCTTACTCCAAACTGATATCTTCATACTTCTAATATTTGTTCCAGTCACCCTTTCTCCAAAAAAGACATAAATCTTTAATTTAGTATTGTTCTTTATGCTTTATTCATTTGAATATACATTATTTTAAGCTTTGCATAATAGGTTTTCCCCCCATATTATTATTTTAAAGATTTTTTCTTATCAGAAATTAAATATTGTTTCGCAATTTGTATAGATATAAAATTAAATGTTACTGAAATTTTTATTTGTATTACTGTTTTTAATATTTCCTAAATTCACAAAATATTTTTGTATTTTATTTTTTAAGAATTCAAGGAATTGAGATGTCTAGCTTACAAGTTACCTATTGTTGTGATATGGACAAATCTGTCCTCATTTCTAATTTTGAAAAAAGAGGTTGGATTCCAGTTGGTCCAGAAGATGATTGGAATGTTTATTGGTAAATATCTTTCTATACATCTTTTTCTGTAATTTTGCTTCCATTTTTGTTTTGATGAACTATACTGATCTGCTCCTGCTGGGAGTATAACATAACAACATAATGGATTGTAATTTTGTGATTGAATTGAAAAACTTATTTATTTTTGTGATATAAAGGAAAACTCCAGAAAATGTTTGACCAAGAACAATTTATTCATAGTAAGTGAATTAAATGCAATTCAAAATGATCATGGATAATATTGTTTTTCTTTAGAAAATACATTATTTAGCAAAAGAAGATTTGAAATTTTCAGTATGGTAGATTGTAATTAGATGTTGCAATTATAATTTACTAGATTAAATGAGGCTTTTGTTTTCTGGTCAGTAGAACAAGAATATTTCTCTAAGCTTATAAGAGGTTTAAGGAAGTGAAATTCAGATTCAAATTAAATTATTAAATATATTTTATTCTACAAAATGAATGAAATTTAAAATGTTTGTAACTGATTATTGTGAATAAAGTTTAATAAACATGTAGCATTTTAACTACTTATAAATAAAGTCTTGATATAGTTTCATTGACAAAATTTAGATTCTTTGATTGCTACTATTGTTCAATAAACTTCAGAATAATGGTAGCTTATTTACTTTCATTTAAAATAAATTTGGAGGAATTTCAGTTGCAATATTTTTTTTAAACTTTAAAGATTAGAAAAAGAATACAGAGAAAGCATTTTATAACTGTGGAAATTGAATGTATATTCAATGAGAAGAATATTTCAGAGACGTTAAAATAAAAATACACATATAATACAAAGTATTTATTATTTTATTCATTTCTGTTATCTTTCTATAAATACTTTTTTTAATATATTCTGTTTGTTTACAGTCAATGGTAATTTTCTATAATGTCTTGTTTAAAAATGGAAAAATATAGTTAAAAAGGCATTTTACGTTTTATAAAAAATATGTTTTAGCTACAAGTATTGTTAATTAATGGAGTCAGATTTTAGATTGTATTCTGATTTCATTGCTCATGCTTATTTTAAACTATAAATAATAAAATAAAAAAGTGTTCCAAAATATAATTATTGAAAAAACTGATATTCTTTAAATAGAGAATATAAAGTAAATTCAATAAATTCTTTTAAAAATTCTCATATTATCATTTTTTGCAATAATTCAGCTGCATGCTTGAAATGTTTAAAAAAATATGTGCATTTTCATATAGAATTTCAAAAATTTGTTGTTCTTTTAGATAAGCTTTTCTAAGAGTTATAAAATTTGCAAAAAAATATATTTCTCAAATAATAATCATTATCATTAAGCCTAAGGCTTTCTCCACTCTCCACTGTCTGGAATTTTTTATTGTCATCTAGATTCATAGGTTTTTCAGTTAAAGTTTTCAGTTTCCTTTGATAAATTTTAATTTAAGTCAGGAAATATAAATTATTTATCCTGATTTAATTAAAATGTATTAAAGGTATGAAAAGATATATAAACTATTTAATGTCTAAAAACAGAATGTTTGCTTATTAAAGATTATAATAAATGAACCAGTTAATAAAAATGGTATTTTTCTAATGGTTTAGTTGCTTAAAATAATTTATAGTATCATAAAGAATGAAATTAAATTTTCCTGAAGTGTGAAGAAAATGTAATTGAAAAAATGTTTTACTTTATTAAATCAAGTATATATTGTAAAAAGAATTTTAATACTGGAGAAATTGTGTAGTTTCTCCTTTACATTTTTTTGTCATAGTAAACTTAATTTATTGATTGGTTGGTTAACTCGTTGCTTGCGGCAATTGTATTTATGCACCTTGCTAAGCTGATGCGTTAACTACCCCGTAAATAAATATATATATATATATATATATATATGCCTTTCAGAAGTACACTCCTCTGCAAAGCATTGCAATGAGTAAAGCTGGGCACATGTCTTTGGAATGCCATGGAATGTCCTTGATGTTGTTTGCTATAGATTCGAAGAAGGGGAGATTTGGAGATTTTTCTCCAATAGACCACATAACTGCACACACCTGTGTGAAAACCAATGACACTGGGAGGATATTCTAAGTTTTCATTGTCAGTTAAGAGACTAATGCTCTGTGATGACTTTTTACACACAAGAGCTGTTTTACTGGAAGCTACCATTTAAAGTGAACTTCAAGCTTCTACAAACATCCATGCCCAAGGTGTGAATTAAACCTACTAACTGTTTTACTGAAGACCAAAATGCTGACCAGCTGCCAGCTGGACTTAATTTTATTGAGAAATGCTTAGAAAACATTTGTAATAAATGTGAATTCAATATTTTAAAATGTTATGAAATAAATCCAGGAAAACATTATTTTACTATCAATAAAGATTTCCTTTTACTTAATGTTTCTATAAACAACTTGTAAAAAGGAGAATTTTTATAGATTGCCACATCTGTAAAATGAGAAACATTTATAAGGGGAAATATTAGTAGTGATTTTAATTTTAATACACTTAAGTGAGGAATATCTTTAAGAATATAGAAATTCTAATGTATATATATTACCCAAAGCATTGTATTGAAAAGTTAGAAAATGAGTTTTTCTCAACTTTCTTCAGTTATTTGATGAATATTTAATTCATAACAGTTCAAAATTTGTCTTTAATCAACTATCTTGATTAACTATTTAGTGAAACATTTTAAAAGAAATATTTGTTTTATGAAATCTTTTTTTTCCACTTTTCTTTGATGGCTTATGCAAATATCTCTATGCTATTATAAATTATGTTGATAGTGCTAATAATAATGTCATAATTTAAAACTTTTTATTGCAAATTTTGTTTCTTTGTGTATTTTAAAAAAGTATACAATATAGGTAGGATTTTATAAGAAAAAATCTTTTTTAAAAGAAAATATAATTTATTATTTAGAATAAATTCAGTTGTAGAATAGTTTAAAGAAATATTATTTTCAAGTGCAATGTAAGTTATATTATTCTTTATGTTTGTAATAATACATTCGCAGGATAGAGCAATATTAATTATACTTGTCTTTTCTACCTCACTTTTATATTTTTGAACTCTTTAAAGTGGTAAAAATATTCCTTTTTTATTGAATTATTTTAAAACATTACCTATTAAAACTAAATTTAAATTAACATTTATCTTATTTAAAATTTTCAAATTTAGTATGTATTAATAATTTGTGATTATGAAAGAAATTCGGATATTATTTGTATTAATTTGTGTGTTAACTGTAAATTGTTTTAAAATATGAAAAATTAAATTGGAAAAGAACTGTTGAAAGATTAAATGTTTTTAAATATAGTAAATAAAAGGAAAATAGTTTAATGGATTTTTTTCTTTAAATATGAGTAATATTTGCAACTTTTTTTTCAGGTCTTCTGTCTTAACTGTACGCAATATTTTTAGTGTAGACACTGGATATAGATTGTCTGATAATCAGTAAGTTTTATTCTCAATATTTCTTCAAATTAACGTTGATTTCTGTGAGTAGTAATTTTTGCTATGCAATTATACTCGAAATTTTCAATCTACTCATTTCCAAAAGTTAACCTCAAAAAAGAAAGCATAAATTTTTCAAAATAAATCTGAATTAGATCAGCTTCAAATCGCTGCAGATATAGATGGAAGCATGTAAAAATTTTACATATTAACCAATCATGATTTTGTGGTATGAAAGATGCAAAAAAATGTACTGTGTAAGAAAACAACATTGTACAGAGTTACTTGTAATGATGGGTAAAAATATTTATAATTCTAGCATGTTTTTTTTTAAAGACAAACATGGTCTCATATTTTCAAAAGATGAAGAGAAGATTATGAGCACTGTTGTGTTGTCTGTCACATTTGAACAGGACATTTCTCATTTCATGATTTTAGAAACAGCCCCAAACTATGCTTTAAGAATTGTGTTTTATTGCCTAGAATCTGTGGTTCCCATGGAAGATTAACATATTATAGATGTTGTCATTTTATTAGTTTTAACCATGTGGAATTAGAAAGCAATGTCATTGTGTGAAATTCATTGTACCAGTTACCTAAACGGTTAAAGTATTTGTGGGGTAGATCAACATAGTGCTCTGTCAACATGCTATCATTTGGAGACATGAGGAATTGGAGATTTAACTGCACATGTGAGATATCCATTGTTGCAACAACTATTGATAAAATGATATTTAGCTTTACTGTTTGTAAATGAGGATACACTGTAATGGAATGTATATTTAAGTAGCACCAATCTGTGTTCTGTTCACTCAAACCAGATAACCACAATTATTATTGCCAACATGTCAATTTTATTGTGGTAAATTTGTGCTAAATGGATGAGTAAGAAAAATGAATATGACACCATGATGGCAATAGTGCAAGATTAAAGAGAAACTGCTCTATTGAAAAAATGGTGATTATTTGATTATTTATAGTTGAAAATATCTTAAATGAAACAGGATTAAATATCGTAATCTTTATGTGTTATTATGGAATTTATTAGCTATTGTTGATATTTTACTATTGTTGGCATTTTATTACTTAAGCCCATGTGTGGAGTTGGAGGATGATTTCCACACATGTAGCACTGCTTATTAGTTAGATAGTCATAACATTTATGCCTAAGTAGCACAAACTGTTATTATATAAAGTACTTTTACCAATACACCTGTAGGACCAAACCTGATTTTTGCTTAATTATATTTATCTTTGGAGTGAATATTATGAAGACTTTAATGTGATGACACATATGCAAAAGTTGGGGAAATTGCTGTACTTGGGGAATGGTAATTATTTGAGATCAAAGTGGTTGATCACAATTTAAAAGAACATTCAAATATTATCAAGTTAATATGAAAATGAGAGGTCTTTATACATATTATGCTAAAAAGAAATTTTTTATTTGTATCATTTATGTTTAATGCAAAGTTATGATCAATATTCATAAATTAGGGTCGTAAACATATTTTTATAAAAATTGTTTGACTATCAAAATACAGAAATAAATTAAAAATCAAAATAAAATTTCTGTGCTGAAACTTTGGTCAATTTATTTTATATCACTTTTTTATCAGGACCTAGTAAAGCCCATTATAATGAGTATTTACTGAATCAAATTCTTCACTGCACTTTGTTGCATTTGGGTTAAATTACAATTATTTTGTGAAATGATGCATTAAATATAATGAACTATTTCATTTTCAACTAATTTGATTTTAATATATTTTGAAATGATCTTATTTATAATATAATATCTATAAATAAATATGTTAAATATCTTTCATTTTAGAATAATAAATCATTATCCAAATCATTATGAACTGACCCGAAAAGATCTAATGGTTCGTAATATTAAACGGTATCGGCGAGAAATGGAAAGAGAAAATAGTCCATTATCTGAAAAAGATGAAAATGGAAAATATGTTCATTTAGGTATGAAAAATGTTATAGTTATTTTAAATTTCGATTCTTATATTTATACTTAATCAAATTTTGCATGTTCTTCATCATTTTATTAATATTTAGACCACAATTATAAAAAAATATATCAAGAAATTTATGTTTACAAAATAGAAAAAAAAAATCAATATTTATATCTGAAAATGTGAAAAAATATAAGATATATTTTGGAATCTTTAACTTTTCCATTTTCAAGAGAAATTTAAGAATTCTTATAACTGAAAAAGTGTTGTCAAAATTTAAAAAATAACTTTGCTTTTTGTATATTTAAATTTGCATATCCATACACATTTATATAAGAGGGATATTTAAATTTTTAGTATATTTTCAATTTTGAAAATAATTTTTTGATAAATATTTGACAGTTCAGAATAAGAATTCTATAGTAATAAAAATGCTAAATTTTACTGTTCCACTCTGTGTAAAATTGTTTAGATACATTCCAGCTACTCTTATTTTGGAATGATTGTGCTTAATATTTCTATTCGAAATTGGATTTTAAAAGGTATGATATATTATTTGAATTTAAAAAAAGCTTCCATAAAAATTTTAGAATTTTTTAAAAAATACAATTTTTTATTACGAAATTTATAAAATCAAATCAGGAAATGTATTTTGGAAAAAAAAAATCATCACTGCAAATAACTTTAGGAGAATTAATGAGCTAATAATGCTTCACATAATCTATCAATATTAAATATGTAATGTGAAATATACTTTTAAAAATGATAGTTTCATTTTTATTTTTCTTAATATTAGCAACATTTTTTTGTATCTATAATCATTATTTTATCATGATTTTTCATCATCTGTCTATAAATATTACTAATTTAAATGTCTTCAAGTCAATCATGTTTCCTTTTCTGTCTTCATTTGTCAAACTGAAAACTTAGCCTTATTTAAAATAGCAAAATTGTTTTTTCTTTACATTGGACTAATTAGAGTATCCTTAAATCTAGCATATTCAGTAGATATTTGATTTTAATATATGTTGAATTATTTTTAATTTTAGTTAAATTATTGATAAAGATTTGTGTGAAATTGTTTTACGTAAACTTAAAATTAACTTATTGAAAATCAAAAGTTTTATTTGTTGATTTTGAAGCAGCTATAATTTTATAAAGTATATAAAAATTTAATTTGTGATCAGGAGTTTGGCTGAAGTACATGATATCAAAATAAAAAGCTTATTTGCTGCAAAACAACATTTTTTCTAGTCAAAATTAATACAAATATTAACTTACAAAATGCATAAAAACATAATTTCTGATCATTAAACAGTTTCTTATAAATATGGTACTTTAAATTCTAAATTTATTTTTGTTTCCTTGCTAATAATTAACTTAACATACTATGTTCTTATTTGTTTATATATAAATGTAGAAGTGTATTTATGTAAATATCAGTGCTTTTCTATTTTTATATTACAACATTATGTATTTGTTTCTAGAATGCAATATAATTTTATAGATAAATAACTTGTATTATTTATATAATTTGCTTACCATTAAAAATATAATGTATATCAATGGTTAGTTATAAAGATTTGAATAGATTACATTCATATAAAAAGTTTCTTTTTAAAATTTTTAACTGTGAATGAAATTGCTTTTGTGAGATGAGTAATGTATGCACTGACATACTTACTAGAATCAGGCTCTACTAATTAGGTGGGTGCTGCTGGATGGGAATCTTCATAATTTTGAAGCAAAGACCAAGCAGAAGAGCCCTAATATTTGACTTTTCACCCTTCAGAGTTACCATTTCATTTAGAGGACAGTGCCATTACTATTTAATATGCCTTAGTAGTTTTAGTGAATATGACAAATTTTTGGTTAAATCAGCATTCAGCTTCATTAACTTATAACTCAGACTCATTAACTTTAACTTCATTAACTCATTATTATTATATTACTAAGAATGATATCTTAACCAAGCAGGCTATTACAGCTTTTTGAAATGAAAAGTAACATGTTTTTAGTTATCACTTACAGTTTAAATGAACTATAGATTATATAGCTAAAATCATATTATTTGAATTATTCATTTTAAGAATGCATGGGTAATTTTAGTATAGCACTCTATTATATCTATGTAGGATCAATATTTTTATGTGAAATTTGATGAGATTCCCCTTTTAAGAAATATCTAGATATGCAAATTTGTCAAGATTCTTATTGGCAAATTTGTTAAAATTTTACTGTAAAAATTCGTTTTATGATTGAATGATATTACATGTCTGTTAAGCCACTGATGCTGTGTGATTTAATTCATGAATTTCCAATCATTCAAGAGATATTACATTGCAAGACTCCATTATTTAACATTTCTTCTGTCATTTCAACTTCACCTGTCTTATCATAATTGATATCCTATCTGCATGCCATCTTTAAAATATTATTCTATAATTATAGTAAAAAAAGTGTTAGCTACATCTACCTTCAAATTTGTCTATTCTATTCAACTACCAGTGAGATTATATTTCAATACTATTTTAAGCTATGGCATGAATGGAATAAAGCTCTTAATATTAATTTCTATGAAAATCTTGTATTCTGATCATTGCTGTAATATTTGGCTGAGTGACTGTTGTTTACCTTATTACTTTACAGCTTTTTTTTACTTGAGAATATGGAATTTTATTAATTAAGGTATTTATCTTATTTGATCCTTCTTGAACCAGCAAAATTTATCTTGCTGAGAGTGCTTGTATAAATTAAATATACATAGGGCTTAATAAATCTTCAGTAATGTGATATAAATTAGAAAAGATGGGACTCATCAGATATCAGTCTCATGCATAGTTTTTGTAGTTTCACATATGAATTGAATATGCTATAAAATCTTTGTGTGAATTTGCCTGCATTTATTTTAATGTTTGAAATATTTCAGATTTTATTCCTGTTACATTTATACTGCCTGCTGATTACAATATGTTTGTTGAAGAGTTTCGTAAAAACCCATCCAGTACTTGGATCATGAAACCTTGTGGGAAATGTATGCTATTGGAAATTTTTTATATATTTTTTATTTAACATTTGTTTGGTAACTATCTAATTATCAATTTGTAAAGCTGCCTTATATTTGAATGCTTCTCAGAGAAATGCAATTATTATTTGTCTTAAAGATCATTAGAATTTGCTATAATGTGCAAATGAAATATATTTTTAAATGATATTAACAATAAATTAAACTATTGAAGACTATTTTGCTTAGTTTGTTATAATATTTAAAAGATTAAAGCTAATGTTTTGTTGTAGAAAAATTTCAAAACATTTAAAGTGAAATTAAAATGCCTGACATGTTATTGAGAATTAGAATTTTGATTATTTTATATAGTACTGTAGTTATCTTCCACTTCAACTTTTGGAAAATAAATTTTTTCTTCAACAATTTGTGACATTGCTCAGCTTTATATTTAAAATGTTAGTTTAGTACTGTTATTTCAACAATATATATCATATTTTAATTTAATAGTTGATAAATATAAACACATATATGCACTTATATATAAATTTAAAGTTATAATTATTTATAATTTAAAAATATGTATAGTAATATTGTATTTTGTTGAATAAATATTAATTAAATATGAAAATAATAAATAAAAAATATTTAAGTTGATAAATTTAAATGTGCATCAATATAAATTTATTGAAATTTAAAGAAATAAAAAATTTATTGCAAATTATAATTTAAGTTCTCTGATGTCATGGAATAAAAATTTTTTAAAGTAATTCATGCACAAGGATTCAATATAAATTGGTTTATTAATTTTTCTATGTCTATATTTTAAGTCATTGTCTTCATATATTCATTCTTTCTATGTGTGTTTTCATAAAAATTGCTCTAAATTGACTCACCTATTGAAGTTTAGATATAAACTCAATTTAAATTAAAAATAATGATTAATAACAGTCTTATTTAGTTGAGTATTAAGAAAATTATTGGCAATTTCCTCTTAATTTTAGAAATATTGAGAAAATTAACTGTCTTGTTATGTAGAGATTAATAAAAAAAAAACAATATATAAAAGATACTTGTATTTTTTTAAAAAGTTGCTTTTTTGAAATGTGAAAATGTAATAGTGTGTTGAAAAATTAAAGTTTATCATCAGAAAATTATCATCAGTTATTAAAATTAAAAAAATATCTGCAAACTTTTGTAAATAAATATTTTTTATTCTATTTTCATTTATCAATTGTTTTAATTATTGTAGTTATAAAAGCAATATTATGATTGTGTAATTTTGTATTTGTGGTGCTTTTTACTTTAACTGTTAAGGCTACATTTATTTTATGTATGTAAATTTATGTAATAACCATTCACAAAATTATTCATTTACTTGCTATACAAAAGCTTACAAAGTACATCCATGCAGCCCGTTTCCTTAAATTTCTTTATTATGAAACTCATATGTTAATTTCTCATTATTTCTCTTAGCTCAAGGTGTTGGTATTTTCTTAATTAATAAACTTTCACAACTTAAAAGGTGGTCCCGTGATAGCACAAGGTAGGAACTAATTTTAATAAAATTCCATGTATTTATTATTATTAAAGAAATTCATAAAGTTGGAATGCTTTACTTATCTTTTTATAATATTTTAAATGTTGTTTGCAATTGTTAAAAAAATGTATGATGATCATTTTTTATGCAATCATTTTAACAATAATATCAACTATTTATTTATTAAAATTTAAATTTTCATCTTCAAATAAAAATGTTGCTTTATTATTATTAACTCATAAATAAACATATATATTATGGTATTTAAATTATAATGTTTGTTTCAAGTGTATTCATTCATACATACTCATTCAAGTGTATTGTAATTTATGTAAGCATGAACATTGTAAGCATTGTCATTATGTAAATATGAGTATTTATGAAGCATGTAATTTATATAAGTATTTGATTTAAATCATTCAACTGAAAGAATTTTATAAGCAATGAACTGTTAATTATCAGAAAGTTTGATAATAAGAGGTAGGAAAAATGATAAAACTAGTATATTTATTTTTTAATAAAAAAGCTATAGCTTACTTTCATTGCAGTAATTTTAATGCTTTTTTAATGGGCAGACCAATAGTCAATGCTTTTGGTGAGATAGAATATTTTCTCATCTTGCCTTTCTAGGAAGACGTTTCATTTATCTTAAAGAATATAACCCAGAAAATCTCCAAGTATGCACACCCAACAAATGCCATTGTAAAAAGTAAAACTTCTACACTATCTCTTCTTGTTGAATTATTGATGGGTCCAAACTCAGGTTTCCATTTGTAGAATGCATTCGTCCTATTGAAATACAATTAGCCTTGAAGCACCTGCATTTTTACAAGAAAGGCAGACAAACTGACACAGATCTGAAAGTCATTATAAGATATTTATTTGAACTTTTACTTCTTCTAAGAGGATATTCCATACATAGTGGGTTGTATTAATGTAGTAAAGGAAGAAATGTATAAAATTTCCTATTTCAACTTCCATAAAATCCCATGAGATCTGCACGCAGATAACAGAAATACCATATCCATCTCTCACTGTTAAACTTAATTGAGACTAAACTATGTCTTTCACAAAAAACATGCTTTTACCTTTAGACTGTATTGGATTCATGCACCTACACTTTTGATATTTCATAGTGGACACCCACATTGTTGAAAGCTGTTGTAAGGCTATTTTAAAAACACGACATATTTTCCTGTTAAGAATTTCTTATGGATAGTAAAATTAATTCAAATGGCAGCCCCAGCAGTTGAGTAGCTTTAAATTGTTCTCCATAAGGTCTGCAAAGTGAAGCATCATTTGCTGCCGTCAGTGATAGAGAGGTTGAGCCTATTCTCCTTCACTGGGTTGATGGTGCTCTGTGGCTCTAGGATGTGTCCACATTAATTTGTGACATTCAAGCCCCTTTTGCTGGTGGATATGGATAGGCGAGTGACAGCACAAGTCTGACCTTGTTACTTGATTGTTTTTCAAAATTATAAGCTTTTGATGATTGGTGAATATTCCAAACCTGTTAGCTTTAAGATACAGTCAGGGACTTGCCTTCAAAAGTATTGTATTATGTAATTTACATGTCACAAGAGAGAAAATCTGGAAAATTTCTAAGGACTTACCTGATTGATGTGTTTGTAGAAGCAGCAGATCTTATTTCCTGTTATTCAACAGTGGCCAGGATTACAGCTGCTACCAATCTCTTCAAAATCAAAATCATAATGAATTGTGCCATAATGAAACAGGATCTGCGCTTTCACATTATATAGTAGAAAGTCTAACACTGAAAGGTTATTGCAAAGTTTTTTTAATGTATATTATAATCTGGGAGGACTTTTTGTAAACTATAAGTTGTATTTATTTTTGGCAAAAGCTAAAACCCAGTAAACTCTATGGGCTTACCTCAACATATATATGCACATAGAAAGCAAAAATTACCTATCTCCTAAAATTATCTATCTCTATAGCAAAAATTACCTAAAACCTATCTCCTGATGCCCAAAAGTTGCTAAAATTGTACCTGGAACTTTCTACCTCTAAGTCCTCAATAAAATTTCTGAACCAGTGTGGGCCCTGGTACTTCTACTTTTAATAAAATATGTATAATTGCCCAAGTATGTTGTTAAGCATTTTTATGGCCACATTGTAACTTGCTTTTAGGGAGAATTTATGCACAGATATGGGATGCATTCATTTGTCCTAAGAGTGGAAAACTAGTAATTTTCTAAGCACTCATCCTTACAGATAAGCATGCTAAAGCACAACAATCTCTCCTATTGTCTCAATAATAAATGGATTGAAACCCAAAACTGGGACCATTCATTCTGAAGAGCACCCTGAGATATCCTCTTGACACTGTGTTGACGTAATAAAATTCAACTATATCAATATATTTTGCTAGGTTTTGTCTTTTGAAATCTTTTTTAAAAGAAAACTACAGTAATCATCAAATTCTTTACAATTCAGTGATTGAATGTCTACCTATTCAACCGAATGCAACCGGCAGTAAATTTTGATGCTTGAATTCACAGGCCTCTAATTTTATTTCATTCAGCTAATTTCAGTTAGATTTAAAAATTGGATAGGAGGAAAGAATTTACATTCTTTGAATACTGAAAATGTTTAAATCCTTACACAATTTTTTTATTATTAAAATGTTCATTGAATATTAATAACTTCAAATTTATGAAGTGTAATTTTTACATTGTGTATGTTAAGTATAAGAATAATAGACAGATAAACTAACAATTCAATTCAGTTAAAATTTGTATAAATTTAACTAAATAATGAAAGTTAAATAATTTAAAATTTCAGCATTATTATTCATCACAGTTCTTATCATTCTGAAAATATTTTCATAAATTTATTTTGCTAGGTTATTCTGTTGCAGAAGTACTTAGTTTTACTGATAATTTAACTATTCTTTTTCTTGGTCTTGTAAATATTTTGAAAGATTAGTTAATGAGTTTGAAGAATATATCTATAAATGCATGGAACGATTATGGACAAATATGATATTTTATTGAATTAAATATGACAACCATTTAAAATTGATTTTTCTTATTCACAATTTTTTTGACTTGTATTTTGTCATATAAGTCTTACATTTAAAAATTTTTCATTATAGTCATCGTGTCTTGTTTTTAAATTTTAAACTGCATTCTACAAAATATACAATTTACATCATATTTATTTAGCGAGTCATTTTTCATTCATAAATGGTAAGAAATTTTTAATCATAGTTTTGCATAAGCAACAACTTATAATGTCAATTAGCTCATTATGGTCTACTGGTAGGACTATGCTCATTTTCTATAACAGCCAGTTGGTTTTCTATTTTTGCTTTTTGAATACACATCTGTCAAGTGTGTGCTTGGGAGTTTCCTAGGTTTTTGAACTTGTAGTCCATGGATACAGCTCATCATATACAAAGTCTTTCTAAACACTTAAGGAGGAAATACACAGTGGATGCTTAAAAAAAGCTTTATAATATTTAGGCTATTCATTATGTGGATTCAATTGATTGGATTGTATCATCCATGATAAAATTTGATACTTAATAGTATATTTCCTATCTGTTACAGTAACTGTAATGCAGTAGTATTGTTAAATGCTTATGAAACTTGATGGAATTAAATGGAATGCTTAGAGGAATTTTTAGAGATATATTCTGATTTGTAAAAGAGGTATTGTGGATTAATGCTTTACATCTACAATGATCAATGTATCTGTGTGGAATATAATTATAACACCCATCTTCTGTTGCTTATCAATATAAATGTTTTGGTGTGAAGAGTACTCTTTTATGAAAATATTACGACACTGCAAGACAACTATATAAAGAAAGAATTCTTAGTCCTAATATCTATTATGACAACTATTGTCTCTACCAATTTTAAAAATATGGTTGGTAATTTATAAATATGTTACCGTTTTCATTGATAATGTAAAGTTTGATGGAATTGTTAATGTTGCAATTGATTAAGTACTTAATAACAGCTCAGCTGGTAATCAAATGGTTAGTACTTTGGCCATTGCTTCAACAGTTTGTGTATTCAAATTCCATCTTGGTTTGGATGTTGTAAGTGGCTTAGAATCCACTTTAAATTGCAGTCCTAGTTTAATTAGCCATTGTGTGTAAAAAATGGCTGTTGAACATCAAGCGAACAAAATCAACCTTTAATTGCCAAAAATAAAGAGTTATTTTATTATTTTAATATTATATAAATATTTTATTTTTATGGTGTTTATTAATGTAAATATTATTATATATTTAGATACATAGATTGTATTTTTAGCATTTTACAACAAAATATTTGTTATATAAATATATCTGGAAGATTATTTTTATCTAATTTGTGAAATATTTTAATATTTTTGTAATTTTATATTTAACAAATATGGGAAAGTTCAGATTTTAAAAAAATGAACTTTTCTTTCTAGCTTTAAATCATAATTTAGCAGCAAAGAATGTAAAGCTAAATTTGAATTAGTAATTATATCTAAAATTAAAATATTTGTGAAATTTAATATTTCAGCTTTAATCCTGCTGTTGTAAAAGAATCTTATGTTATTTCTCGCTATATCGATAAACCCCTATTGATTGGTGGAAGAAAATTTGATCTGCGTATTTATGTTTTAGTTACTTCATTTCGTCCATTAAAAGCATACATGTAAGTATTTATTCCTGTAATATGTATTTACAATTTATTATAATAAACCTCTTATATTTAGCTTTACTGGTTTCCAAAACAAAAAGCTAAATATAACAGGCTTATTATTATTTATTCCAAAAGAAAAGAAAAATTATATTTTTGATGAGGAAAGTCTTAAATTCTTTTGAAAATATAATCATAAAACAATAAAATTTAGCTTATTATTATTATCACCATCGAAGTGTTGTTGTTTTATATTCCTTTTGTCGCATATAAATGAAGGAATATCTTCAAAAAAGTTATTTATATATGTACTTCTAAAGATTGAAGAAGTATAATACAAATGTAAAGACCTAAAATATTGGAATTTAATAATTTTATGGTGGCCCTTATTATGTTACTTTTTAAAATTAAAGAATTGGTAATACTTATTTTAAAAAAATATTCATAATTTATTTCATGTATGATATTTTTCAATCTATATAGTTTATTCACTAAAAATTATAAATAATGTGGAATGTTTAAATTAGGAATTTTTTATGCATGTACATATTTTTGACCCCTAAATTCAAAACTTTCTTCTTATCTCATCAACAATAGGTTTTGGAATTAATTATATTGATTGCATTAAACTAATAGTCTTTAGATCAATATTATATTAATATAGATCTTAAGACCATTAATTAAATTGGCAGCCAAATGATTAATTTTCCAGCCTTTGTTTCAACAGTTTGTGGATTTGGTTCAGGTGTAGATGTTTATTGTTATTTGGAATTCACTTTATACTGTAGGTCCTTGTTTAGTACTTGTGTGCAAAAAATAACCATTGAATGATAAATTAACCCTCAAACTAAGACAATTAATAAAATCATTTTTGGCTTCAAAATCGCATATTACTTTTTCAATTCATGCAAAAGAAATGTACCAACTATTGTGATTTACAATATCATTCAACTTGTCTTCCATCAAGCAAATCTTTTCCAAAATAAATGCTTGCTTGAAATCATGTCTTAAATGCTCGACTGAAAATTCAAGATGGCAATAATTAGTTTTTACAGAATAAATATTAATCCTATAAAATAGTGCATTATATTTTAATGTGTTTCTAATGAGTGTTTAGTATATGTAATTACCAATTAAGTGATTTTAATTATGTTTTTAGTTATTTGGTTTGCAATTTCAATTTTGAAAAATTTAAATGAATTTTTTATTTTTATTTAGCAAGTATTTGCGTAGACAAATTATTCTTAATAATTGCAACTAATACATAAGATTTTTGCTTAATTTTATAAATATTAATAAAATAAATAAGCATTTTAAAAATTTATTTGAATTCAAATTACTTATTTTATTTTAATTTAAGATAAATATTCCAATATTCATTTGAAAAATTACAAATATTACATTAATTTAAAGGTGTATTTATTATCTGTTTATGAATTTACAATTTACATTTGCATTTTATTAACATAAAGTTGTCATTATTTTGTTTTATTAATGGAAACATTTTAAAATGTTTAATTGTCAATATTTTTTGTGTTAATATTTTTCTGTATTGCCAAAGGTGGATCAAAACAAATTCATCATAGTTTTTGTATATGTGATATTATAAATGTTATCATATTTAATGTTATTATTTTTGTATTCTTTATTTTAAACTGAGTTATTTAAAGTAATCTTGTATTATAAACTTATGTATTATATTGTATATAAAGTGTTTAAAAAATAGTTTCTCATATTCAATTAACATATTTTTTTATTAATAGTTACCGATTAGGATTTTGCCGTTTTTGTCATGTGAAATATTCTGGAAATATCAAAGAACTAGATAACATGTTTGTGCATTTGACAAATGTTTCTATTCAGAAGCAAGCTGTAAGTTATGCTAAAGTTTATTATAATGTTTATATGTCACTTAGCAACTTAAATTTGTTATTTAAAATTCATTTTTAAAATAAAATAATGCCTCAATTTTGTATAAACATTTCAATTTGAATAATTGCTTTTAATAATTCAGTTAGGAAAATTCCATTTAAAATTATATTATATTTCAAAAATGCTTACTAATTTGACTGTAGCTGTTTGCTATAAATTAGGTAAAGTGAAATTTTCAATTTTGACTTGATCAATAATTAAAATTCTGAAACATGATTAAAAATTAAATACAAAACAGTATTAGTTTAAATTAGATTTCAGATGCATTTTTTGCAATGAAATTTTATGGAGGAAGATTAGGTCTCATAGTGATTAAAATTCAGGAAAAAAAGGAGATATCTTGTCTCAAAATCTCTGTATTAGCAAAGATGGCTAAAAATAGAATAAAATTAGAAATGAGTGAAATTTCAGAATTTCTTCTCATACTAAAATTGCTTGAAAAAATTAGCGAAACAAAAAATGTATAGTTGATTATTAATTAGTGGAAGATAATATTCTAAAGATTCTTGTGATTTATGCAAATAGATATATAGAGACTACAGAACAAGATTTTGAGAAAAGCTGTGATCCCAAAGAAACTTCAATAACAGAAATTTAAGCATTGATTAATCTATTACATTTTGAAAGATTCCACAAATTGTCACTTTTAAAAGTGAAAAATCAATTGACTACAGATGGAATTGGGCTTGTTTTTCATTCATTTAAGAACTTTATTTTAATTAAAATTCATTAATTATTCAGTTTTGTAAATGTAATATATACTTGTTGTTTATTTATGTATAAAAATTAATTTTTTTATATTATTGTGTTTCGATTGTGTAATTTGTTTTTAAATATTTTGCTCTAAAAATATTTCATTTAACGTGTAGAAAATTGTAAATTTTTACAGAAGATTATTTATCTCCAAATTTATTATATTGATGCAATCATTATTAACTTATGAATCTCTTTGGTACTTTTTATTTGATGTAAATTATTATTTTTTTTTTACAGGATGAATACAATAGTGTGCATGGTGGAAAATGGGCCATTCAAAATTTACAATTGTATCTTGAAGGAACTAGAGGAAAAGAAGTAAAAGACTGTTCTTTCTTTTAAATTTATGTTTTATTCTATATTTTTCTATTAATAATCTATTTTATATTTTAGGTAACTGATAAATTATTCGACAACATAAGATGGCTTATTTTACATTCATTAAAATCTGTTGCTGTAAGTGTTTTTCTTCTGGTAACTTTTGATGTGCATTAATTTTACTTTTTATTTTTTAATATGTGTTTTCTGTTTTAACAGAGTGTTATGGTTAGTGATCGTCATTGCTTTGAGTGTTATGGGTAAGATAAGATTTTGTAAATAAGCTGATTTTCCAGTATTTTTCAATGAAATTAAAAATTTTTCATGCAATTTATGATTTTAATATAAATAAAAGTTGTCATAAAAGTTGATTTTATTTCTAAATTCATTTAAAATATAGCTCTTTGTAATGTTATTTGAAATTTAAGAAATCTCTATGTATGTGTGTTTGAGAAATGTATTGATTAATTTCTATTTTCATAGAAATCTATAAAAACTTCAAAGTCAGTAATCTATTAACATAAAACAATAGAAGCTCAACTGTATAACTTTTACACAAAGTTTTATTGTAAAAGTTATACAGTTCATTGTATTACAATCATTTTATAAATTTAATTTAAAAGTTTGCTTTGTTTATTGATTTTTATTTGATTTAGCAGCCAATTTGAATAAATAAAGTAATGCCATGTTATTTTATAAAATTTTGTACATAACTTAAATAATTAGCTAAAGATGCCAATTTTTTTATATAGATATGATATAATTATCAGTGATGATTTAAAACCATGGCTGATTGAAGTAAATGCTTCACCTGCTTTAACAGCTACTACTGCCAATGACCGTGTGATGAAGCAAAAACTAATTGATGATATTTTCAATATTGTTTTAGAAAATGGAGAATACCCAAGGTAGATCTATCTATAACAGATAGTTAATTGATATAGTATTTGGTTTATGCATAAAAATTATGAGGTTGGTGACCATTTTATATTTAATTGCCTTACAAAATCAAATAAGGTTTTCATTAAAATTAAACAATAATATGAAATATAATATTTTTATAGGGATACAAATGAATGTTTTGATAATTCTAGAAACTAAATACTTAAACCATAAAAAGTTTGAAAAACACTAATTTTTTTTAACTTTAAACTTAAAAATTTTTTTAAAGTTTTTTCTATTATAAAATTAATTGAATAAATTACAAAAATGTTTGATAACAAGTTGATGTATCTGTTTCATAAAAAAGTATAAATTGAATGTATTTCTTTTCTGAAATTTTCTTTTAGCATTTATTTGAAGTATTTATTGAAGTATATTTTCTGGAAGTTCAGTAAGCAATAATATTAAATGTATTGAAATAAAATAGTTGCTTTGTTTTTATAAAATAACGATTTGCTTCAGCTAAAAAAGTTTTCATGAAATATCACTTTATTAGTCATCATCTCTTTTGAAATTTAGTCTTTTTAACAAATTTGCAGTATTTTTGTTGTTGTTACTAATGGCACTTGGACAAGCCAAGATCGCTATGCCTATGCAAATTTAAGTCAATTGGGAGCGTCTTTTGTTTTAATCAGAGCACCATGAAGGTGAAAGTACGACTTTGCTCTACACACGTGCTATAGGGACCCGTTTATAGGGTAGGTAACCATTCACACCTCATTCATACAAGGAAAGGACAAAGACAGGATAGATAGAGAGAGAAAGTACATCCATGCCCGAACCGGGATTCGAACCCAGGACCTCCTTATCCACAGTCACGCTGACCACTAGACAATTTTGGCGGCTCAGTATTTTTAGATAATATATACAGATGTAAAACAAAAGATCATAGTGTCTATTTTCTTGCATCATCATTAATATTTCAAAAGTCCTTCTATTTTTAAAAAACTAGGAAAGAAAAAGTTTATAATGATTTGTTATGAGTTCTATGTGGTTTGAGTATTGAAAGAAATGTCTTCTCACATGAAATTTTAAAATTTCATCTCTTACTGGTTTCGATAGAATTAACTTAATTTGAGAATTTTGACTCCAGATTGGTTATGTTCAACAATATCCAAAAACTGTATTGCACTCTTTGATGATAATGTATTACCAGTGATTTCAATTTTCTTGGTTAACTCTTTACTTAGTTAAATTTATTACTTTGGATTGTTCATTTAAACATATTATATTGAAATAATCAGCTATACATCCACAAATGAGATTTATGATATCAAACCTTCTTGATATTATACTATGTTTAGATATTTTGAATGAGCTTATTTTTTTAACAGTGTTTTGATGAAAATTTTTTTTAACAATTTTATTAAATATGAAATTTATATCTTTATAAATTTCAATTTATAAATGATAAAAATTATCCAGCTGCATATAAATACTGCAAATATTTTTTTTAACAGTTTGTTATATCTCTGCTTTTGGTACTTTATAAGCTTTACAGCTTACATTGAGATATAACATAAGGTGTTATTTTCTAGCTCAAATATGTCTTAGGAAGTGAATAACTAACTCAATTTTTAAAGGATATTGTCAAATGTTTATTTCAAAATTTTCATAATTTTGTATTTATGTGAGAGAAATAAACAAAGTGTATATCATGTTCTGTGTGTTAGTGTTTAAGCGCTATTTCCTCAATGTCTAATCACAAAGGTGTAGTTCTAATAAGAAAAGTATTAAAAGAAAGAAAACACTTAATGCTAAAAATCATTGAAATTTATTAATATATTTTTATATTAATTAAAATTATGTATAATAAAAAATCCCTTTTATCTAAATATGGTCGAAATGTAAAATTTTCTCATGAAAATATATTTTATCTGGTAATACTTAAAGTCTGGTAATAGTGAATATGTCAAAGTTGTAATATTTGAAGTTAAAAGATATTTAAAAAAAGTATTTTTAATCCATTTCTTTTTTGTGTTAAAAAATGATTTGAAATATAAAATTACATAACTAGCCCAACTGGTTGAGAATTCAATTTATCACTCCAACATATTAACTGAATCTAATATGAGTCTTAATGTGATGAAAGGATCTAATACCTCTCCATTGTTATGGAGAGATGAGTTCCAGTTCAAATATTTATTTTTCAATCTCAATGATCACAAGATATTGAAAATCAGTGGTAGTTCATTAATCTAAATTAAGTGTGATGTTATGCCTTTATTATAGATATTTTTATAATTAAAATTATTTTCTTTAGTATTAATCATATTTTCTACATTCTTTTGTTCTCATTTGTAATTTATATTTAATCGTATTAAAAATATTTTCTTAACTATAATACCATCTAGGTGTTGCTGAAGAAAATTTTAATTTTCATTATTGCAAATTATAATTTTTAGCAATTATAAGTATTAGATATAATTTAGAATTCATGCTTCACATTAACATTGAAGTCTTAAACACATTATTAAATGTTACATATTTCATAAAATTTATTTAAAGAAATGAAGGTTGAACTGCTTTTCCATCACTATTTTGTACTGAATTCAATCCTTGTAAACTATTGCAAACAGACTGGGGACAAAAAAGTTGTTTTGCTAATTTTTTCTAGAGGACATTTTGCTTATCTAGCCTTTTAATTGCGTTTCACATGAGTTCTAATTAGATAGTGAAAAATATGTTAAAACAAATTAAGAAAATAAATTTGAGCAAATTAAGAAGATAAAACTATGGTTAGTAAAAATATTATTAATTGTTGGTTTATGAAAGTTGTGTGTGTGTGTTAAACATGAGAAAGATTAATAATTGATCTCCTTTTGGTGATGATTACCAACTCGGTTTATGTTTGCAATGATATTTCCATGTTAAATTATTGCTATATTTTATTTGTGTGAAATCCTTTACCTTTTTTAAATATTTTAATACTCATTAAACTAAAAGGAGCTTTATCAAGCTCCTTTTCTCTTTTTTAAGCTAAGCTTTGTAAAGGATTTTTTAGTAATTAATTATTTTTGTTTTGTGTAATTAGTTTTGAATGATAATTCTTTTAAAGAATAATTCATTTTTGTTAGTTTCATATTTAAATTTATGGTTATTTTATTATAGAATAAATCTTATATTGTCAACATGAGTGAATTTAAATTTTGAAATGTTATTTTAATGGAACAATTTGTTTCTTATATGATTATTAATATCTTTTCATAGTGCAAAATGGAACAAATCTCCTGATAAATCTGCTCTGGGAAATTTTGATATTTTGTAAGTTTTTTTAATGTACAGTGTTTTTGTAATACTTACATGTAAATATAAGTAATAATATTAATTTCAAATTTTTAAATTACTATTAATAAAATATAGCTTGTATTTCAGATCATAAATTTAACGAATACATTTTTAAGCTCATAAAATTTATGAAATGCATTATGTATCTTGTATGAATAATATGTATTTATTTATTGCTAAGTTGAATATATGCATTTTTTAGAATAGATGAAGAATCTTCACTTACAGAAACAATCACTGAAAAAGAGAATGTCAAGACTAAAGGCGATTATAATAAAACAGGCGCTAGAGCTAAGGAAAGACATACGCCTAGATGGAGATAATTATTTCATTCATCAGAAGATATTTATTTGGTTATGCAAGAATATATTTATATTCACACTGCCATTTGTATAATAGGATTTAGAACAAATATTTATTGTTTCGTAATTTTATATTATCTGCTTATTATTTTTGCCTTATATTGTTGACTAATTCATTATTTTTAGTCATTATATACACTTTTATTATTGTTTACTGGTGCAATATTTTTGTAATATTTCTGGAAGATACCATATTCTATTTATTATTGATAATTTTACTATTTAACTGTTTCTGTATTTACTTAACTCTTTCTTTATTATACTTAATTACACTTATATTTATTTAAAAAATGTGTTCCTTAGGTCTTCACAAACCATTCCAGTCATCATTTTATGTTTAGACATACAAATTTGTCATTTTAAATCATAACTTATTTTAAGAGTTTATGCATGACATTTATTTTTTCATATACTTAATGTGTTTAACATTACCAAATATTATTATTTGGATGTTCTATTAAATATTTCTTTTAAATCATATTTATTTCGACTGATTCCATTAAGTATTCACACTGTCTGAAGGTTATTCAAAGCTCTAGAAATGTTCAGATGGCTTTACATTGTGATGCACATTTTGTGTATAATGTGTAAATAATCATGTTTATTTAAAGAGTGAAAGCAAAATAGGAGGAAGGAGAAAATAATTGGCAATTTACTCTAAAAGGAAAACAGTAATTTGAGTAGTCAAATAATGTGGCCTAAAAACTCCTTGAATATTGATATTTCTAAACTATTTCAATAAATTGTATGAAAATAGTTATAAAAATACTTTATAGAATCATGATTTGTAAATAAAGGATTTAAAATATTGTTCATTTATAGTGTTTGTTCTTAGAAATACTTAACATTATGGGTATAATTATTACTCTCAATAATAAAATAACATAATTAATGGTTTAGGATTTTAACACTAAAATTAAGTAATGCACTCATTTATTAATATATAATAGTATTTTAAAATTGTTTGTATAAAAATGTTTCTAGAAAGACCTTGTTTAAAAAATTTTAATAATAAACTTATTTATATTATATTATTAAGAATTATAGTTTCAAAATTTCTTCATTGCAGTAAGTTTTATTAGTACCTAATTAAAATTTTTCTATTCTAAAGAAATTATGATTGATGTTGAAAATTGATCTATTTAAAATTCATTTCAAATAATTTAATTTTGATGAGTATTTCAATCTTTTATTTTTCTAAAATTCATTTTATGCAAAGAAGTTTATAAGAAGCTGAAATTCAAATAAAGTTTTATATTATATATTTTCAAAAACTTACAACCATTATATTTAATAGTATTATAATATTACTATTTATAAATGATATTCATCAGATTAAATTAATAAAGATTGATACTAAACAAGCTTATGATTATAAAGACTAAAATTTTAAAATTTTATTTGTAAGCAAAATAATTATAATTAATATATGGACAGCTCATTTTCCAAATCAACTAACTTCAATTTCTGAATTTTATTAAATTTTAATTTTAAAATAATAAACAATATGCAATTGTAAATATTCAGAACAAATTTCAACTTATAATAGGAATTATCACGATATAAATCATATGCAAATAACATAAAAAAATAAATTAATCTTAAAAAATAGATACTTTTTTATCATTTTTCTCAATATACCTTATGGAGTTATTCGATGATTTGAATGAAACATTCATATGTTAATTTGACAATGCAATATTAATTTCTGTAAAGTATGTTATAATATTATAAGTTTTTTATAATGATGTAAAAAAATGTGTTTTTAGTAAATTTTAGTACTAATTTAAAATTAGCATATATCAATTAATTACTTTAATATCAAAGGGTTTTCAATTGTTGATTATAAGATGTTGCAAATTTTAAATCATTAGTGCCTCATTCTGAGTACAGCCATCATTTAAAAGTTTCAAGGAAGGATATTCTAAGAAATGAATTAGATCATTGATGGATATTAAGAATATTTTAATTGATAATTAAAATAGATGATTTCAAAAATATCTGCTATTTTTGAAGACATTTTATTATAAATTTAATCTTATTAGAAATTTGAAAAAGAATTTTTCATTTGGATTCTGCAGAGTTTAATTTAATGAATATAAATGCTTTGATTTTTTAAAATTGTTTTATCTCTATACCAAGTGAGAAAGTTATATGTGAATAAAATTTTTTTCTTTTGCTTGTTTTAATAATGGCCTTTCTAGATTGATTATCAATAAGAAACCTTATTCATTAGATCCCTCTTTAAAGAAACAATTATTTTGACTCTTAAAAAAATTTCGATGTGTTTGTATGTCTTTCTGAGTTATATTGAAGATTTATCATTAATTTCTTTCATTAAACAAGCTTTAATGACTGAATTTTACTTATTATTTCAATTTTATTGTTTGGAGTATTTAAAATGTGTATAACATTTGGCTATAATTTTTCATTAAAAATGCAATATATATCTATATTTTTGCATACTTCTTTTAATAGGAGTTTAAAGTAAAAAAAGTTTAAAGTATCTATTTAAATTATAAAATAAACTCTAGATATATTTTATCCCTTGTTGGTTTTATGCATCTTAATTTATCTGTAGACTCTGACAACTTATTTAAAATATGGAGCAAGTGATTTAATTTGAAATGAGAATTATCTACCCATAACTATGTTTATTCTATTATATGAATCTACCCATAACTATGTTTATATTATTATATTCTATTATAACTATTATATGAAAATTAATGTTTATTCAATTTCCCTATGTATAGTTTTTAAAATATAAAGTTCTTAACTGTAACTTTATAGTTAAGAGCTTTATATTTTAAAATTTTTATTCATTATATGTATACATTTTTGTATAATTTATATTTGCAAGAAAATTATTCATTTATGATATTGTTATTCATTAAATTATTAGGTCATATATGTTTCAAGAATTATTGAAGAAATTTATTTCTCACGTCTTTGAAATTTATAAAGAGTGCAACAGTTTGTGCAATAACAAAGCTCTGTGGTTTTTGTGCTGAGCTAAAATAAGATTAATTTATTAATTGTTCAATATTTATAATGAAAATAATAATTACTCTATCATAAATTGTTCTGTCATATACAGCTGAGAACAATCGATATATCTTATATATTACTCGAGCAGAATGTTATTACAAGTTTATATAATTTTATATGAAAAAATGCATGTATTTATATTTGAAACATGTTTTTAGTAGATTGTAATTTATTTTTTATGTTGTGGTTTTCATAAAAGACAGTTCATTTGTTATTTATTTCTATAAAAACCTACATTAGTTACTATTTTAATTATTATTTACATAAATCCTATTTTCTTGTAGAAAGCTGTGATATATTATGAAAATAATAAATATTTATTTGTAAGAGGTAATGTTTTCCCTTATTAATGATCATTATGTGTATGTATGCACAAACATTGCTTAAAATAAGTTTTATAAAATAATATTCCATATATTAAAATATACTTGCTGGTCATATTTAATAATTATATTAATTAAAAAAAACTAAAGTTTTTTGTTTAGGAAAATTTAATTTCAAAGAAATGATTGAAATCTAATTAAGCATAAAAAGAAAACAAGATTTATTCAGTTTAAATTGTTATTCCCTGAATCAGTTTGCACTTATTGTTCTGTTTGCCTTCAAATTCTTTAAGTGGAAAAAGATACAGAATTTTGTAATATTTGATTATGAATAATAACTGGTGACATTGAATAGAATTGAAGCAGCTTAAGTTTGTTAGCTTTATTTAAAAATAGGAAAAAATCTTATATATATATATATATATATATATATATATATATATATATATATATATATATATATATATATATATATATATATATTGATTAAAATTTGGAAGTATTAGAATAAGAAAACTCTTTAATTTGAATAGATTTAAAATTTGAATTTGAAAAGATTGTTGAATCCTACATGTGAATGTGCTGTGAATTTTTTTTAAACTTTAAATGAGAATGAAGTGTCTGGAAACTTTCATTCTAAATTAATGGTTCTTGATTGAAAAAAAATAATAAAAACTGTAAATTCTCTGTTAGATGCAAAGCGAATTTGTGAATTAAGTTTTTTAAAAGTATTACAAATTTTAATAAAAATTCAAATGTTTTTTTGAAATCAAATTGAGTTACATACAATTTATTTATTTTATGAAAAAAATAATATTTTACCGCTGAAGTATGATATTATTATGCTAATATTATTTTTTGTTTTACCATTAAGTATTTATACTGAACATACAGATGTAATTTGAGGGTTTTGATGAAAATTGATAATCTTTTCATTCCAGGAAATGAATGAAAGAAAATAAATTTAGAGGATCCATGTCTTTAATCTGATATCAGTTTTAGTACTTATTGAATTAAAAAATTGATGGATGCTGGTTTTCTATTTGAAACCTGGTGGCTTAGTGGCAGTGTTTCAGGCTCCCAAGGCACAGGTCCGAGGTTTGATCCTCTAGACTGGGCAAGATCAACTCAGCCTTTCATCTCTTCAGTGGGTCAATAAACTGAGTACCAAGCATGCTTGGGATCTAAACACTGGGGGTTTCTCGTTAGGCTGACCACCTAACTGGGACATGCTTTGCACACTAGGCCAGTGGGTTATAAAAACAGTTATATGTAGGCCTTGGCCCACATGGGCTGTCATGTCATGGAGTTTAGTTCAGTTTAAGTACTCTATTTGTTTAAAGAAGTTTATTGAGATAGAGAGAGAAGCTAAACATTTTTTTATTCAAGAAACAAAGTCAGTATTAAATTTATATACATTTATCCCGAATTTTATTTTTGTTCATAAAATAAACAATTAATAAGATATTTGTAAGAGAAAAGCTTTAGTAATGAGAAAAGTATATAATTTCAATAAATAAATTATTTATTAAAATGCTTCTGAGTAACAGTTTTATTTAATTTTTTTTCATGTTAGTGCTTAAAAATACAAGAAATTGATTTTCATAGTTACTGCATAGTCTGATTTTGAACTTTCTTATTACAAATTTCCCTTTTACTAGTAAAATTATATTTAAGGAAAGTGCAGTTGAGACGATTCTATGAAATAAAAAGTCTAATTTTTTTAGGATGTATATATTCATGATTTTGAAATGAATTTTTAAACAGGTTTTGTATTTACCTAAAGTAAAATTTATTTTTGGGCGAATGATGCTGATTATATATGGTCTATGACTCATTTTTTAAATTTTTTAGTTCTGAATATTTCTAAATTTTAATATTGATTTTATTAAAAATTTTATTTTGTTGCTAGAAAACTGACTTGATTTCTTAAAAATATTAAAGTTTTATATTTTCATTAAATTTGTGAAGTTAAAAATTTCTTACATAGATAAACTCTACCAAGATTGGTATATTTATAAATTAACATATCGATTGTTGTTTCTAAGAGGATCCAAATTTATAATGTTTTACATTACAAGTTTAAAAAAATTTTTTTATATATTAACTTATTTGATTTTGGTTTTCAATATGCAAATTAAGGATGAATCTCATTGGACATTCCCGTTATGAGCGAACATCATTTAAGAATAAATTATATATCCAATAAAAAAATAAAAACATTTTTAGTACTTATATTTATTTTTATTAAAATTATAAATATAACTATTTTGTCACTCTGTGTGATAATGAATTATATTTATAATACCACATAAATAGTTATTTAGTGGTATTGAAATAAAATTTCTTGTCTTTTGAAGTGATTAAAATTTTTTGAATTTTAATTTTGATAGTAACACTGATTGTAGGAAAAATTTATTAAATTTATTTAATTTTGCAACTCCATGTGTCCAAATGTGTCTGTTGGTGAACGAAATTTTGATTCAAATTGCTTATATTATTTTCCAATTGTGGTGACAAAATCTACACACTTGCCATAATCAGCATTTACTCAAAGTTGATGCAATTTTTAGGTATTGTCTACAAAATTCTTTATTATTCAAATCTTCAGTTAAAAATTTAAATCTATTAACCATATCATTTTGTAACACTTTCTAAATTCTATGAAGAAGTAAGATGGGAAATACAAATATATTTCAAGAAATCATTTTCTTACCATCCACCAATCAGTTTTTCTCATTTTAAATAAGGGAATTATTTTTTACTTTAATGCACTGAATAATGCTTAACAAAACTTAATTTTTATTCGTGTTTGAATTGATCTCTTTTCCTTTGATGCTGATATGATTTTAATCTTTCATTTTATATTATTTTTAAACTATTAATAATACATATGGGAAATTTCATTTTTTAATACATGTAAAAGTTATTTATTTAATATGCTCATATTTTTATTCAAATTTTTTTCTTATTTTTATAAATTCATCTTCATTTCATATTCAATAATTTTAAAGCGAAATTCAGAGCGTTTTTTTAACTATAGTTATATAATTGTAATGATAAAGCTTTCTTTATTATATATATATATATATATATATATATATATATATATATATATATATATATATATATATATATATATATATATGTATGTATATATATATATATATATATGTATGTATATATATGTATGTATATATATATATGTATATATATATATATATGTATGTATATATATATATATATATATATATATATATATATATATATATGTATATATATATATATATATATATATATATATATATATATATATATATATATGTATATATATATATATATATATATATATATATATATATATATATATATATATATATATATATATATATATATATATATATATATGTATATATATATATATATATATATATATATATATATATATATATATATATATATATATATATATATATATATATATACATATATATATATATATATATATATATATATATATACATATATATATATATATATATATATATATATATATATATATATATATATATATATATATATATATATATATATATATATATATATATATATATATATATATATATATATATATATATATATATATATATATATATATATATATATATATATATATATATATATATATATATATATATATATATATATATATATATATATATATATATATATATATATATATATATATATATATATATATATGTATATATATATATATATATATATATATATATATATATATATATATATATATATATATATATATATATATATATATATATATATATATATATATATATATATTATATATATATATGTATATATATATATATATATATATATATATATATATATATATATATATATATATATATATATATATATATATATATATATATATATATATATATATATATATATATATATATATATATATATATATATATATATATATATATATATATATATATATATATATATATATATATATATATATATATATATATATATATATATATATATATATATATATATATATATATATATATATATATATATATATATATATATATATATATATGTATATATATATATATATGTATATATATATATATATATATATATATATATATATATATATATATATATATATGTATATATATATATATATATATATATATATATATATATATATATATATATATATATATATATATATATATATATATATATATATATATATATATATATATATATAATATATATATATATATACTACATTTTGCTTTTCTTTAGTAGATGTATATTTTGTTTGATTATGAACAATATGAAAAACTAAACTGAACTATATTTATATGTTTGATATATAATTGGACATATTCTTCATGATTGTAAATGAAAATTAAAGGATCCCTTTAAAATTTTTATCTGTCATTATTCCGTTTCATCAATAACATGTCTTTATTTTTAATTAAAAGTTATTTTTTTATAAAAATTTTTTCTTTTGCATAAAATTTTCTTTTTTTCTCCTAATTATCCCATTGTTGAAAATTTGCTTTCATATACTTTATTCAAAACTGCTTTGTCGAATTTAGTTTCCATAGAATACTTTTAGAACCTCGGGAGAACATTTTGTTTCAGGCTACTTTGCCTATATTAATACTAATGGTAACTTAATAGATAAAAATATACGATATGTTATTAATGTATTTAAATAATTTAAACTTTGCTAAAATTCATTTTACTTCCTAAATAAGGTAGAGGAACATATTTTTAATAATTTCTGCATTTTAGTTATTCTAATATTTTTAATTCATTGAAAATAATTTTAATTCTCATTATGCTGTTTTTAATTATATTATTCATCTGTTTCATTCTGTAAAGATGGAGAAGAATGTATTATAATAAAGTAAAAATATTTTTGAAAAGGAAATTCTTATTTTACCGATATTATATTTTTAGATGATTATAAAATTTAACTTTGTTCATTGTGTTTGAACAATATATATGTTATATGATTAATAGTTATGTAGATAATACGTTAAATAATTTGAAAGGTGGAATTATTGCCTTATCCTGCTGTACTCCGTATGGTACACTGCCCGGATATATTAAGTTATTTAGAAACCTTGTGTGAAATCCAGATTCTCAAATGTAATGTCAAATTAAAAAGCAAGATGTTGAATTTTCCTGTGATTCATCGCGAGACAGTTTTAGAAGTAAATCAACGAATACATAAATACTTATTTGATTAATGTAAGTTTCCTATTAATGTGAAATGTTATAATTTGAAATATATATTAACTGTGTTCTATTTAGTCACAGATTATTTATTTTTTTAAATAAACTCAAATCTACAATAAATAAAATATTTGTGATGCTTTTCGCGTTTGTTGCCAAAAGCAATAATTATATAAGGTAAATCGTGTTCCAAGTCTTTCGATTGATTTTTATTTATTTATTTATTATTATTTTTTTACTTGACTAGAGAATCTTGGAAAAAAACTAAATAAAAAAAATTTTTAATCAGCATAAATGTTAATTTCAACAACTATAGTAACATGATTTTCTTATTGAGTGACTCAGATAAAACTTTTCGTATAATTAGTAAATTTAGTATTTGTGTGTGTGAAATAATTGTTTTCTTCTTTTATAGTGATCAAAGTTATGAACTATGGTGTTTATTGAAAGATTTATAGCCTTATTTAATTAAATAATTATATTAATTTTAAATAATTTAACTAATTTACTATTTTTATTTTATAAAATTGAGAATAAGATTCTAAGCTGTATAAATAAAAACTTTATTCCTATTGTTTGTTGTCCGGTTGAATTTGGGACAGTTGTACTGAGAATGTATAATGAAATTTAACAGGATATTGTTTCCTATCTCTCACTTAAAATAAGAATTTCGCTTCATTTCGAAATTGTGATTATAGCACTTGTAATTAGTATAAAACATACAGTTAATTTATAAAAAAATCTTGTATAAAAGTTACTTATATTGCTTTACATTGGCATGACGTAATTTGCTGAAGCGATGAATTTTCCGCACTGAAATTTTTCTCCCTTCAAAAAAGAAGCGGGAGTTTCTTTTTCTCCATTTAAAGTTGTCATTTATGCATAACCCTGCATTTATGCATTAACTGGGTGTAGATAAAAATTATGTACGCATCAGAACACCCTTTCGGACATCTCCCTTTTTTCTACATTCGGACGTATTTAAATTTTTTTAAAATAAAAATGGCAGTATTATAAATTTTAATATTGAAAATAACAATATTCACTTTTCTTTCGTTTTTTGAAAAGCTATGGCTTTAATGCTAATTTAGTTAAATTTTAATGGAGTATAAAAATTCAAGAATTTTTTGTTTTTAATTTTTTTGTAATCACCCTGGAATTCATGCTGACTCTGAGTCTCAAGTTGAATGAGCATGATATAATCTTTGTGAATTATTTTTTTCTGAATTTATTCGAACTATTTGAAAAATTATTTTATTTTTTAATAGTACATATCTTCGAAGTATATGTTTTTTTTATACACATGAAAAGACTAAAAGAAAATATTAACTGTCAACTCTTGTATTTTTTTCAAATAGTTTAACATTTTCAAGAAATACGTTCCAATTCTTAAAGTTTTCGGAACTTATCAATTTTTAATCTAAAATGTCATATCTGAATATGCAACCATAGTTACTTTTCAAAGTATTTTTATTCATGGAGTTCCTGCTTTCAATGCTCGAGTGAAGATTATGTTTGATCATACAATATTTATCGAGCACATTTTGATTAAAATTGCGAGACATGACATTGGAGTTCAATGCATGTAAATTCAGTTATAATCATTGTATGAATTTAGCATGAACACACAAGCTTACTATGCTTTCGTTTACCATGAAAATATAAATTTGAACTTAATATTAAAATTTCTCATTCAGAAAAATGATTATGTTACATGAAGTGTATGAAAGAAAAGTGATTATATTACATGAAGTTGTTTATAATTATACATTGTTCATGACATGAATTACTTTATTCAATTATAATGAACAATATATTACATAAAAATGAATATGAAACTAATAAGAACACTTTTATATACATTTTTATACATATATTTAAATAAAGATCCAACGTATGAGAATATTTTATTTTTCGAAATTCATTAGTTACCCCATTGTTATACATATTCTTAAAGCTTGTGACATGTTTTACATTTTTATAGTGAAACCAAGTTTTTAAAACTATTCTTTTAAATACCTAAGGACATAAGTTAGATGATTAGAAAATATAGTTAGTTTCAATATTTATTACTTATAACCAGATTAAATCTTTTTATCTCACTATATATATATATATATATATATATATATTATTATTATTATTATTGAATATATTAAATAGTTTTATTAATTTTTTACTAATGAGTAGCTTACAGTACATAATGCTTCTTGTTCTGTAAACTACTCGTTAGTCTACTGTAACTAACTCCGATCTCACTCCTTAACTTTGAAATGTTAATAGTTAAAAAAAGGCAATAATTAATAGTAAAGTTAGTAAAAAGTAATAGTAAAGCAGGAAATAATAGTAAAAAAAGGCATCTAGGTGGAAGAAATGGATATAATCTACAAGAGGAGATAATTTGCATAGGCCCTAACGATAAAATTATGAATAAACTATAAAATAAGTATTTGGAAAATAAAAATTCCGAATAAGTAGTGGTTAGTTATATTTAGAATAGTCTGTAAACTGAGAGAGATCAGTTGCATTATTCTAAACAATTTTTGTCGGATAAAGATTTAAAGAAATCCAGAATTTCGACAACACAATTCGACAATTTTTTTTATGCACGAGAAGTACTGTCACACTGTTTTTGATTAAATAATTTTTTGATTAAAAAATGTTTACTGACAGATATATTGCATCATATTTTTTGGATTTCTTTTGCAATAATTTATCGATCGTGAAAAAAACTCATTTAGCATAATCGGCAATTTTTGGTAGTCAGAGTATCTGATTTCTTTTAGATTGAAATCCAGCATTATTCAGATCCTACGTTAAATGATACTTCGAATGTGGAACAATGTGTTGAATGGAATGGTAAAATCCGATTTCCTGTCTTTAATATTTATAAGATGCTCTCGAAACTGTTTTTTGATTTGAATCTACTTCCATACAAAGCAAATGTGCTAATTTATAAAAAAAGTTTTCAAAAGTAGAAATAGTTTCTGCTGATTGTTATTTCTGAATTTTTTATTTATTTTATTTATTTATTTATTACATAACATATATTCAGACTTGTATGTTTGATTCTTGAGATCCGCTTGTAAGTCTTCGTCGAAAATAGGACAAATAGCACAATGATAGATGTACAACCACAGAAGAATAACGGAAGAAAACACCCAGGGCCACGGTGGGAATCGAACCCACACTCCTACGCTCTCAAGCGATTAGTTATTTTTGAATTTCCGTCTTGTATAAATTGTGACTAGTTTTCATTTAGATGTATTACCATTCCTTATTAAAAAACTTTGTATAAAAAGTTTCTGGAAAACGACATTTTTAAAATTTTTTAAAAGATATAATCATTATTACTTTTTTCTTTAAATATTTTATAATACAATGCATTTTATTGAAATGAATTTATGTGTGTTTGTATTTTTTCTAGAACAATTTCCAAATTACGTACAAGGTATGACATAAGAATTTCTTAGTAAAACCTAGAATTTCAGAATATTTTACGAAATAATTACATTTTTAGAAATTTTATGATAAAAAATTATTTTCTACATTTTTTTAAACATGTCCAGTATTTTTATAAATCATTATTTTTCTTTTAATTAAGAATTTTCTAAACTTTCTGAAGTCAGAAAGCTTAAGTATTACTAATTTTTATATTTAGTGAATGTATTCACATGTAAAAATAAATAAATTACCAAATAATTGCAAAAATATCATTTTCTTTTTGTGCAAATTTTAGGGAATATTATTTATAAATTTTCATTTGTATATAGTTTGCTCAAGGTATATAGTTTATATAAAAATGCAATTATAATTTTTTTTGTAAAAATTGTATTTTTTCTGTTAAAAGAGGAAGATGTATTTCAAATTTTTTGAGAATATTTTACGTATATTCTCTGCTTTCTTTAACTATATATGCATTTAGAAACGATCCACATCTAAAATATTCTTTATTCTATATCTACATAGATGTTGCATACAATTGCATACAATTGGGTACAAATAGATGTAATAAAGATCATTGTACAATTGTGATAAAAAATTAACGAATGTTAATAATGCGTGTATGTGTACATCTATTAATGCATATATTTAAAATTAATTTTGGAAGAATGGAAGGATTTATATTTTTCATTTAGACTTACATAAAGGTACATTGAATATGGCATTAGTCCACATCCCCAATACATGTGTGACATAAAGTTAATTGGGTCCTGCAAAGTTTCTTTCTAGATTGTTTCTGACCGAGAAGCTAAATAATCATCAGTTCGGAAAAGATGTAATCACTTTCCCTTAACTGCTTAGTGTGTCTTATGGGATAAATTTCAGAAGACATTAGTAGCTAAAAAATGTACGATAAACTTGAAGGAAATTCATAATAAGATGTGGCGTATGTGAGATCTGTCATTTTATCCTTAAAAAGTAAGTATTTGGTACAGAAAAAAATACTTCTATAACAAAATCTATAGAATGTGGTAATTTATTTGTATTTCATCAGTGTATAAGTAATGATATATGAATGATTGGGCTATATGAAATGAAATTTGATTTCAAAGTATAATGCTGGCTTATGGACATTTGTGATGTATGATAGAAGAGCAGGATTTCGAAAATTATTCGCACATCGTCAGAGATATTTGTGGTAATCAGCAAGCAAATAAAAGCAAGACATTTCACAAAGGATTGTACAGCCCTCAGAAATTTGAGTCTATCGCGCCTACCACTATAATTATATATTATGCTACCACTATAATTAAATTGATCGTATACTGGTATGAGAAATAAGCGGTATAAATGTCCACATGAGAAATTGATTCTGCGCCAACATTTGAGATTCCGAACCCCAGTCAACAAGCTCAAACAATTATCTTGAACACATAATTTTAAGCCCATACAATGTGTCGTTGATGACAACGAATTTGTTGTTGTGGTAAAGCTTGAACAAAAGTTTTTGTTCTTTGTGGTTCTATGTCAATCACTACCTCTCTGATGCACTCTAGTTAGTATCGTCTAACTACCACATCACTGATGAGTCCAGTGATTGTTCTGTTCGTTCAGTTTGGATACCACAGTTTTCAAATTCTGATATATGACCGTAATAGGGGCAAATTTTTTGATAAAGCCTCATTGCAGTCGTCATGAGGTAACCATTGCCAAAATGTAACTATAAATTATATATATTTGATAAATAGACATATCTGATGTTTTGGAACTCCTGTTGCTCTTCATTCTTTTATTAAAATTAAATTTTCCTTTTTTGAATTTTTTGCTATAAAAATCTTTTTGTCAACAAAAGTGTAATTTTTTCTAAAAGTGGATTTTAAAATTCGAATTCTTTAATTTGATGTTACTTATATGTAACATATATGTAATTATGTCAAATGTACTTTTCTCGCAGTTATATTATTAATGAAACAAAAGATACCCTAAGAAATTTAATCTAAAGAATTTCATAAGCTTTATATACATATTTAACCTCATTGTATCATGGATAAAACTAAATCTAATTGCAAAAAGAAATTTTTTTCATTAATTAAAAGATTAACAAATTTGCACAAGAACAAATTATAAAATTATTATGATTTATTTTCTTTGTTCCATTTTTCTTTACAATTTTTTATTTATTTGTAATAACCTAAATAACGAAATGTAAAGAACGTTCTCTCTGGATCTGTTTATACAAGAAATCAAAGAGAGATTTTTAGGATTAAAATGCTCTAATAAATTTATAAGAATGTTAATTTTAAAATTTCTTTTTCAAAACAATTATGTCGCTTGTGAAGAATAGTTATTGTAATATAGTTTTAAGTATTAGTTTCAAAATAAATCCATTTTCAATCCAATTTTTGGATTAGAATGTACCAAACATAAAAGTATTTCTAAATAGATACATTATATATATAGATTAAATTTTGAGGAATTTCAAGTATGATCGATATATAAGAAATTTGATATCATAATTAAGATAATTAATAAAGTTACAACAAACTTGATGCTGAAGAACATGAACTCTTTGGATGTAATAATAGAGAGTTGGTTTGGTTTGTTTGTCGCTCAACGGTCATTTTTTGCACACGAGGGCTAATTAGACCGTATATTAATAGAGAGAGAGAGAGAGTAGCTTTTTTGTACAATTTATCTTGATGCTTATTTCATGATCCTCACAAGTTCTTCTGTAACAGATTTCATCTTGTCTCATTGCTAACTGATTTCGTAGCCTTTTCTAAGAGCCCTAGATTCACTTATCCTTTAGTGTAATTGTCCGAATAATGGATGATTTTTCAGATGTCTGCGTAGGCTATTGTCTCATTAAATGTATTTAGCACTTCATCCATTTTTATCCATTATTCCATTAATATGTTGCACATATCAAGCTATTCCTCGTTACTTAAACTAATACATCCATTAAAAACTTTAGCTAATACATATCTTCGTTAAAAGTAATCTCACTTTCCACTCTCCAATACGCCTGCAATTATTTCTCTCCTCTACCTGTTACGGTTTCGGATACAATATCTAATATAAAACTTATTGGAATTTGTCTGACTAAACCATATAAAAAGTCAGAAAATGACTTTTATGGTATATACATTTATGTATATATATTACAATGAGTAATTACAATAGAAATTCTATTGGCTTTTGTAGTGAGAAATGGTAAAAATGATATGAATAAAATCTACAAAGGTATAAAAATGGAGCACTATAATACAGTTACACAATAGAATTGCACTTAATATTAAATAAGTAATTAAATATATGACATGATACAATAGTTTCTAAACAAATATTACAAAACAGCTTAAAAGGTTTTTTCTAAACATTAATATTCGTAGATATTGGTGTCTATTCATAATTGTTATAGTCCTCATCTTTAAGAGCTTTTTTAGAATACATGAACATATTATAGCAACGTAGTCCATGCGTGCTGTAAAAGGCGACTAAAATGGGTACCCAGTGTCCAGGGGTATAGCCGGTCACCCTGCCCCTGGGGATTATATCAGGGGACTGGTCCTTCAGGTTGGGGGATGGGCGTAGGTCTGATAACCCCACCCTGTAAAAATCCTTACTGTTATGAAATCGAAAGAACATAGTGCTTATATGGATTGGGAACTTTCATAAAATCAAAACTGATCAAAAGATCTACAAAAATCACTTTATATACATAACCATCTTAAGATCTATTCTCATTTATGAATGCGATACCTGGACTCTAACAAAGACTCAGTCAAATCAAATTGTAGTATTTGAACGAAAAGTCCTTAAAAAGATTTTTGGTGCTGTAAAGGAGAATGGAGTTTGGAGGCACAGATACAAGTTCGAGCTCTACAGACCTTTTTAAGGAAGCTGACATCGTCAATTATATTAAAATTTGTAGCTTGAGATTTGCGGGCCATATGTGTCGAATGGACCTCTCATCCTTGACTTCAAGAATTTTCAATTATAGGCGCATTTCAAACAGATCTAGGGGTCGGCCCAAACTTAGATGGACTGATTGTGTAGAGGAGGACTTTAAAGTGCTGAAAGTGACAAACTAGAGAACTGTCGCCTCCTGGAAAAACACAATAGAGGTGTGTTTTAAGGAAAACCTTGGCCCAACCCAGGCTGTCATGCTGAAGAAGAAGAACATATTATAGTCAATTGTTTTGTTTGTCTCTCTGAGTACTTTTTGATCACCAGGGTTAATTAGACCAGAATTTACAATTTAGAGTTCGATTCTAAATCATTATAATCGTTCTTACCTAAAGTCGGTTTATATTCACGAACTGTTGAGCTGATGATTAAACCATTAACCAATCAGGTGGCTGTTTGACAATTTAACAGTTGAAATCCATTTGAAATACCTGTTTAATATTTTATACAAATATCTGAAATCGATTTCAACCGTTAATTTTGTATAAATGTTTGTACTTGGTACTCTTAATTTTGTTGAAAGAGTGAATATTTTTTTATTTTTTAAATTTACTTTAGTTATTATGATTTATTATTTTTTAATATAATCAGAGAGAATTATCATTTATCTATGAATTATAATTTATCTATAAGGAACAACTTAATTAAATATATAAATTTTAAGAAATTTGCAATTTTTGAAATGCCTTTATAACGAAAAATTACGAATGAATTTCATAATTCATGAAAAAGATTTGAAAATTTGGCATTAATAGGTGATGGGAAATTATATATTTACATGAGGAATATTTTAATGCAGAAGGTTTCTTGTGTTGATTTAGAAAGATATCCATTGCAATTATAATGGAAAGACCACTATAAGAAAGAAAGGCTGCCGTGAATGATTATCGGAGGATTGTTGGGTATAATTTTTGGCAAAATCTTATTGAGACTCAATATTGATTAACGTTCAATCTATTTTAGTTACGCATTTAGACAATCTCTTATGGAAATGCAAAACATTTCTCCTCACATTATTGGATACTTTATCCTTAGCGTGATACTTTTTTAATCCCAAAATTGTCGACAAGAAATAGCTAGAAAATATCGAAATACTGATTTCATTATTCATGTAAAAAAATCAAAATACAGGTGACCTCTCAATATTGTTTCTTTATATAAATTATATAACATAGTTCAAGCATATCACTATCGAATTACATTGAATTTCACACATGTTTTGAGAAAGTAATATCCTTACGATGTTTTGTGTTTTAAAAACCTGTAATTTTATTTCCTAGGAATATAATTCACCAAAATTCATTCAAAATTCTCGTGAAAAACATTAAATCGTACTTACAGAAACTTTCAAATTAAAAATTATGTAAACATTTTAGGAAACAACGAAAATGAGAAAATAAAAAAGAATGTAAACTATTATTTCTTTTTGATTATCATAGCAGTGAAGAGACTTGCATCTTTTGTTAAATAAGTAAATTAATTGAAATAAATTATTTAAATTTATAAAGTATTTTTTATAATTTAATTATATTTTTAAATAGAAAAATAAGAAATAATCGTTGTATGAATAAACTGCCAGGCTAGTGATACATTTCTATACATTGAATATTTCGAATTTATTGACATTTCATTCGTATTGCTAGATAAGTAGCCTAATATTGAACCATACGAAATTATTAAATTGAGTTCTGGTATTAATATTCCGTCAAATTATTGAACTACCATCAATGTTTGTTTTTCTCTAATGTTAAGTTAAGAGTAGACCTTTGCAAATAGCATTTGGTTTCAATTGACTTTACATGGGTAATGGGATCACAATAATTATTTCTCTGTTGTATCAATGCTCAGTTTCATTATGCATCATAATCCTGTAGCAAATAATGATGGTGGTTATGTATATACTTAATAACAATATATATATATATATATATATATATATATATATATATATATATATATATATATATATATATTGTCTTTTGAATATGAATATGATGAATATTTTCATTTTGAAAATTAAAATGATTTATAGTCTTTCGTATATTCAAAACAAAATGAAGTATTTTCTAGCTCCTATTTATTTTTGTACTAATTTGTTACGTGGATAAATATATAGAAGGTTATTTCAGTAATGAAATTATTATTAATATTTAATTTTTTTAAAGAAAAGAAAAATTTAAAGTATTTAAAATAATTAATATGCCAAGACTTTTTTCCCTTAATGTTCATTGTATTTCGTTTACTTTCTTTAAGATAATACCGAATTTTGTAAGAAAAATGGTAGATTTAAACAATTATGATTTTCAGTGAAGGAATCAATTAAAAACTAGGCATTATCGCAATAATTCAAGTTTAACTATTATTTCAGTAATAAATATTGATATTTTTAGCAATTCTAATTTTAAGAACTGTAATTATGCTATCTTCACTAATGTTTTTTTTATTTTTTATTTATTTTTTATAATCCTTTTAATGATACAAAAAATCTGTATTAAAATCCTTACAGTAAATTTTACAGTAGCTTCTTAATAAATATGTGTAAATTATCATAAAAAATAGTTTTATCAAGATTGCTTTTAAAAGATAAGGGGAGAAAAAAAAGATAGCAAAAATCTAATGTTCTATTGACAGAAGTGGTATATTTACGTATAATAAAAATGATTAAAAAATAGAAATAAACTCTGTGAGAATTTTATATCTTTTAAGAAAGGTAGAACATAAAATATTAGAGAAAAATTTGGAGAAATGTAATTGCCAAGAACCGCTTTGTTAGGGAATGATAGGGGATACTTGCTTTAGTCTGCAGCACCCTCAAACAACAAATAATGCTGCATACTTATTTTTCATGTGGATGTGACGAGAAAACAGGGCTTAAGAAAATACTGTTCCATTCCAGAAAAATATTAATCTCTGAATCTTTTACAGTAAAGGGAGATTTTAATCTAGTAGTGCTTCATCCGAGTGTGTCCCAAATATGCCTGATTAAATTAAATCAATGCGCAGATTAGCCATTTTACTGGGTGTATTATTTTTAATTCAAATATATTTTGTACAAGACTAACCAAATGAACTCTGGCATTATCATGCATTAAAAGAAGAAAAGATATCAGTGAAATTATTAAGGATTATTTTCTCTCTCATTTCATAAGCATTACAAATTTTAATAACAATTCAATGACAAATATCCTGCTTTGAAATTAATCATTTAAATTATAAAGTTAATAATAAAGTATATATATATATATATATATATATATATATATATATATATATATATATATATATATATATATATATATATATATATATATATATAATTATCAGTTATAATTTTTTTTATATTAGTTGTTTGACGTATGGATTTTCTTAAAGATTTGAGGAGGATTTTTAAAAAAAATTAAATGATGCAATAAAATTTTTTAAACATCTCAGAAATTTATTCTCTTGCTTATTTCGTGTTCCGTTTGCTTTCAAGTATTGTTACTATATTTATTTGCATTGCATTGTCGTTGAAATTGCTTTTTTCCATAAGATAACATTTGAAGCCATTAACTAATAATTGTGAATAAGAGAATATTGAGTAAAAAGATTATATGGTAAGGAATTTTTTTGTAAATTTGTGCTTCTCATTAGAGCTAGATAATTACTCATTGTGTCTTTCTGATAAATATTTTTTATTTCTGATAAATAACGTTTTGAAAATAAGCTACTGGTAATTTTCTCCTTACCATGTTTGCGTATTATACTCAATAAATATATAAACTAATTTTTCATAAAATTTGTCCAAATTTTAGTTTTAGTCAAATAACTAGTTTCACAAAACGGTGATGCGTGAAAGCATCTGTATCCTATGATAAGCGTTACTCATTTTGTATTGAGATGTTAATTTAAGACTTCAAATGTGTTGATGCCCTCCTAAAATTTATTTAAAATAGTCTCAATATAATTGCCTAGATTTATAAAACAAATTAACATTTTAGCGGAATTTTCTTTTATATTTACCTTATTGTTTGAAGGATATATCAATGCTTTCTGTTCTATGTTGTCCTCAGTTCCAACAGAAGATATCAATATGAAGAGATTTTACAATAAATTCATTTGATTAAAAAAACATGATTTCTCCTTGACTATTTCATATTAATAAAAAAATTATTTTAGTTTTGTAGACAGTAATTTGAAATGGTAATAAATAGAATTTTTTTTGCTCATAGAGTACTGATCTTACGTAAATCAATATTTACCATTGTAATGAAAAACTATTATTATCATCGTTGTTACAACCATATTATATGCATTAGATACATTTATAAAATCATAATGAAACTATTATTACAATTATTTATCATTATAATGGTAAAATATTTGTATGCAAAAAGGAATATCTTTCTTTAACCATTGAAATTTCAATTAGCTTTATTAGATGATAAATTATGAAATTTTTTTCTATCATCTGAGGAAAAAAAAATGTTGCATTTCTTGTACCATTTTTAAAAGAATTATTTATTTTACCAGACTATGTTTTGTGTATTTGTTGGGAAAACTATATTTAAACTAATACAATGAAACTAATATATTACTGCTTGTTTGGCAATCCAACAAAGAGATGTTCTAAAGAAAATTTGATAATTTATCAAACATACTTTAGTAAAAATGTTTTTGATAGTAAGGTCTGTAGATTAAAAGTTATTTAAGAAATACTGAAACTAGACTACATCTAGAGTTAAATAACAAACGGAAAATCAGCATAGATTAATGTATACAATGTTACTAAATGTTCTAAATTTATTTCAAAAAGTATTGCCACTAATCCTAGTAAACTTTCGACCACTGTGTTGTGGCCATTTACTTGTGACTCACAAAATACTTGCATTTCTTATGATCTGAGGATAGACGCTATTGTCAACTCATATTGTTGCCTAATTCTGGTATGTAAACTTTGAAAAATTCTGTGGCAATCCTCAACTTAATTATATTTAATTGAATTGAAGATGTTCATTACTATCGGAACATATATTATTGCTCATATTTTGCATAAATTGAGTTTATATTAATGTTTATGCTATGTTTTTCGATACCACTGATATATGCATACCTATACAACTGAATTATAAATATTTATGCTTATGAAATGAGTTTTTTTTGTAATTTTAAGCTTCATGGAAAAATACAATTCAAAATTTCTTTTATAAGAATAAGATTTTATACGATTCTATTAATGTTTTTTATTCACCAGAATTTCTTAATAATTTTTTTTAAATTCATGGTATTCATGATTACATTTATTTAGAAGAAATTTTCCACGTCTTAATATTTTTAGTAAGAGGAAATAGCTGCAATTAAATTGATTTGTCTGAAATCTGCTCATAAATCTATTATAGTTGTGACATCTTCTATTTACGTAAAATATTTGTAATCGAAATCTAATAGTGCGGTGTTTTGATATTGCTTGAGCGAAACATTTATTTGCGCCCCCGTCATTGCAATAAGAGCACTTACACTATATCAATATTACTGGAGTTGACCGTTCAGCTCGTCTACCGAGAAATTGCCCATAATTTTATTTTAGTACGTAAGATAACCAGACTAGTACGTCAATACTATTATTTATTTAATTTCCGTCTGGAATTTTATGAGTAATAATATTATATCAATTTTCAAAAGTTTATTAAGAAAGTAAAATGCGATTAAATGCTTTTTTTATTAACATATTTTAATTAACTGCAAATTTAATTTTAAATAATTATTATTGTTGTTTATGTGGAATTACTAATTTGGGAATTATTAGCATGGACATTATAGAATTTTAATTCTTTTGAATCAATGATATTTCTACACAGGATTAATATTATTTCATTTATTATAAATTGTTTTATTTCGATTAAAATTATTCAAGAATCGTTATCGTTATTATCGTTTGAAAATTGCATCAATATCATCAAATCGAATCATTTTAGGCCTTGGTAGCGCAGTAGCCAGAGAGTCAGAATCATTTTATAATGGATTTCTTGGTAGTTAAATTCTATTTACAAGACATGTAATTTTACAATAAAATTTTAAAATTAAATATTTTCTATAAGCTCAAATATATTCCAGATACATCGAAATAAAATATATATCCTTGAGGTTTTATTTGCTTAAATTTAAACAGTAAGAAAAAAAATTAAGATCTATTTATTTAATAGCTTATTTGAATGTAATTAAGGAAAATAATTACGCCATTTAATAATAAAAACAGTAAATAAAAATAACATGGTTACCACAAGTATGGTGATTTCATTTATTTCTACCAAAATATCCGATAACAATGAGTTTTAAACGAATTTTTTGAATATTTACTCATTGTGTAAATCATACTGAAATAAATTTGTATTGTTGAATTATGTTGAAAAGGAGTTCTGAAACATTTTTAGAATGTATTGCACGTCATGTATTAATATTGGGCTAATGAGAATTTAATTTTTTATTAGTGTTCTACTTCATTCAAACTAAAAATCGCTTATTAATGTGTTTTTACTTTTATTATATCGCTTATTAATGTTTTTATGTGTTTTTACTTGTGAGGAAAAAAATCTTTGTTTATAAAATTGGAAATAGGCATACATTTGCAAATTATGATAAACGAACCAAATCACTTTCATTTTTTTAAAGGTTAATATCAATATTTTAACATAAAATGCAAAACACCAAGCGAAGATTATATATATGTAGAGTTGTTCAATAAGTTTTTAATTACTCAGATAAAAAACAGAGAGAAGATTTAAACAGTATTGTAAATTATACACATTTGATTACATGAAACTGACATTTGATAGAAAAGATACTGATGCTAAGAATATTACATAAATGAAGCATATGATTAATGCAATCAAAATGTTAGGGAAGATGCACAGTAATACACTAGACTTTTTTCTGGTGCACCAGCTCTATTGTTGAAATAGTTTGGGAGATGATTTGCGTTGTGCGTGGTTAAAGTTATCACAGATGACTTAAGATCATTTTGTTGTGGTGATAATATTAGGTTCGTATTGAGAACTGTGTTAACCCAGGTTCGTAGAGCATAGGTTAAAGAAACCCATAACATTCTTGATTATTATTTAATTTAGCATTTGTTCTGTATTTATGAAACAATAATGGGTCAAGGTAAAGAAGAAGAGATTTATAGACTTACCAAATAGGATAACCGCTTGTGCATAAAATTCCATCCATGTTAAAGCCATCTCCATTTTTCTCCGTCATCTATTTGTCCGACGTCTTATGGCTCCATTCGGGTATATCGAGACAGGGCTATCACTCTCTCAGATTCCAAGAGCCTCCTTATATCAATATTCCGGGAAGTTGTTCTCCGTTTCCATATCAATCCATCAGATTCCTCCTTTCCTTTGCGACTTCTTTTTTTGAGATGCAGCTTTCAATTCTTCATAATTCCCTTCTTGAAGGACATTTATTCCTCCTTTTTTATTTGAATTTTAGTCGCTTTCTACATCTTTTCATTGGTTCCTTTTTGGTTATGATGACCCTCCTACAGTTCCAGGAATAGGTCTAAAATCTTCCCTCTTAACCCTGATTGGCCACACAAAAAAACAAAGGTTAATGCTTTTTATTACGTTAGGCCACCCATACATCCCTAGGGAAAAAGGATCCTGGGATGTAAAACTGAAGTGAACTTTTATGGGCAGACTTCAGGTGCCACACACACTTTTGCATTTTTATGGCTATTTGTGTAACAGAATTTTATTGATTTCATTTCCTTACTTTTTTAAAACATATTTACCGAAAGGAATTGTTATTGCACTCATCAGCAAAATTTATGTTTCCCCTTCGGATCGTATGTTGTTTGCACTACAACACAATTGATTTGCGTGTAACTTGAAGATGTATTACATGTGTTAACTCACTCCTATTTTACTATTTTAAACACATACAATCTACCTCAAAACCATACATATACGACGCTGGGCTTACAGAAGTAAGTTAACCAGAACATTAAAAGTTAAATTCATAAATGAAGCGAGCGAAAGCAGAGGGCAATAGTTTAAAATTCACAAAAACTGATAAGTTCACAAGTCCAGAACAGTTTAATTTCGTTCTGCAAGAATAATCTAGGGTCATCAAAGACAGGGCATAAAAATACCAAGTTTCTTACATCTTGAGATTATTGTTTGAACATTCATATATATATTATTCGATCTTAAATTGAAACAAAATCGGCAGCTTTCAAATTAACCGTAACCAGGCAAAAACAGAGAAATTTTTAAGTTGAGAGGAAATACTCGGAATATAATCTATGGTGAACAGTAACAAAAAACTTTTTAGTGACCTCATCATTATGACGTGAAACATATTCGTCATTCCACTCAGCTAAATGCTTCATATAAAGCAAGAAATTCATGTAGCTCTTTAGAATGATTATATTGACTTCTATAGGTAAATTTAATTCATCTTTAGCTAAAAAAATTAGCTTTTTTATATCCATAGAATCCTTAAAATGCACGTACATACGTAAAATTATCAAATCACTTATATCTCAGCGAACTGGCTGTTAAATGGCTTTCGATTACTAATTCGTCACTACTGGTAATACTGCTTTAAAAGTGAAGAGAAAAAAGATATTTAGAATGAATAAAATACTTTGAGGAAGGTTATTTCATTATTTTTGATCCATTTGATGGCAACGAAAATACACAGAAGCTCTGCTTTAAATATTTGCTTCGGATATAGTGTTTAAAATAACATATCTCTTAATATTCTTCAAAAATAACAAATACAAGGTCAAATTTAATGTTCATCTTACAACCATCTGTACAGAAAACTGCATTTAATTTCATTTCAGTAGTCTCTTTATAATCGCAGAAATTTATAGGTTCTAAAATAGTTGGATTTGGAAGATCAAAGATGGGGACTTTTTCACTTATACAGTTTTCTAGGGTATCTGTTGCTAATACCGCTAAAATGTTATTCTTATATTCAATTTTGAAATCAATAGATAGAACTCCTGCAAGAACAAAAATAGCCTCATGACATAATAACATGAAGAATTCTCCTCTGAATCTTTCTCAGATTTATTATGTTAATCTTTTTAGCAAGAACATGCCCCCAAGAACGAAAACCATATGAAATGAAAGTTATACAGCTTATACACGAGTTCCATGACACCGTAAATTACTCCCAAAGTCTTTTAGTGATTCTGTGAAAGTCATTAATTTTTTCTCATTTGATAGAAGGGAATTCAATATGCTTTTCTTATTTAAAGAAATTGGTCAAGAAAGACACCCAGATATTTAACCATTTCTACAAATTCCAATGGAGAATCATCGGGTATCAAGAGCTATTTTGTTCCTCAAAATTTTTGGAAACATACACTTACTTTAGGGATGGATTGAAAATGAATTTATGAGAAATCACCTTATTGGAGACAAAATTTATCATTGTACTCTCAAGAGAATGCTATTCCTTCTTTCCTTGGAAAATTGAAAAAAAAGTCATCTGCAAATACCATTTTTAAGCAATTGTCTAGATGACTTAAAAGATCATTTATTTACCTCATCTTTATTGCAGTATTAAAAAGCTAATGCTACATATCAGCACTTAGAAAGGATCTCGAGTGTAATTTGTATAGCTAAATATTAATCATATTTTGTTTAAAATATTAATTTTATAATTTATAATGTATTTTTATAATACTAAAATATATTTCATAAGATGATGTTATGATAATACTAACATCATGCTGCACAGTTTTTGCTAAAATATTTTAGGTAAAGCTCTGAAACACGACTATATAAATAATATGCATCTTCAATGTTAATGAAAAGTTTTGTTCAATGTTTTAAAAAATCTGTATATTACATATAATATAATTATGATTTTGAAACAAAAAAATTTATGTAATTATAAAACATTAAATTAAATACTGTTACGAAGCAACGTTATAGTGCTATGAATTCTGAAATATAATAATTCAAGTCTCAAATTACGTTATGTATTAACTTTAAACATAGAGGTTTCTCGATATATTGATACTGAATTTGGAGAGCGTGTCAGGAGAAAAGATTAAAAATTTGTCTTTTAATTTAAGACAATGGACCAACTTTAAGCATTTGAAAAATTTTTACTTCAATTATTTCCAATAACAACCAGAAGTGATACTGAAATTATTGCTATTGAGTCCCTAATTTCAACGTGAAAGGCATTCTTTCATATAAATTTGTCATCGTAGTCAGAAAATTACATATCAAAATGGTAAATTAATACTAATTTAAATATTGTAAATTAATTGTAAATTAATATTACCCAATTCTATTTTGAACTTCAGTATATTGTATAGGATAATATTTTAGAAAAATTTTTATATTTCGAAGCATAACAATGAAAATTTATTCTGTGTTAATTCTATTTCAAAAGTATAACATATTGAGTTTTAGTAATAATGTAGAATAAAACTCTGTTTCTTAGAACAAATTTATTTATATATTTTATTTAAAATTGATTTTTATAATTATAATTTTTCCAAAAGCACTGTATCACACACGAAATTTAACATAGAAATGATACAGCTAGGTGTCAAATTTACACTCAACAACACGAATAGCTATTTGAAATGCATAGACATTCAAATAATAGATCTTAACAAGATATATAAAATAAAATTGATCGATTAAAAGGTAAAACTTCCTTAAAAATTTTATTTAAAAATATTTCTTATATATTAGCAATAAAAAATAAGTTTTTAGAAAAAATAGTCAAATTCTAAAAATATTCAAAGAATAGAGTTAAATCTTAATATATTCAGATATTAATGTATATAAGAAACATAAAAGATTGACGATACCACATTTTTTTTCCATTTATTTTCTGAAAAAAAAATCTTACTTTCATGCAAATTTTACTTTTAAGGATGATAGAGAGAATCTCATGATAAAAGATAAGAATTCCTGCCATAAATATTTCACACCGAAAGAAATGAATATTTTCAACCCTTTCACACATAACAAGAAAGTGCTCATTCTGCCTGGAAAATAAGCTATAAAGCCACTTTCGATAAAATCTTTCGTATCTCAAGCCCTTCTCGGTATTTTTAGAAAACATATTTCAAGATTATTTTGCGTATTTCTGATACTTTTAATAAACTGTTGTAGATATAATGTTTGAAGCATGTTCTAAGTTTACATTTCAAATATAAAGCATGTTTTTTGAATAAAATTGAACCATCGCTTATCCCGGATTTAACTGATATTGCTTTCAAATGTTTTATGTTTTTAAAATACATTTTTCTTAAAAACAGAAATAATGTTTTTAAAAGAAAATTCCGATTTTAAAATTCCAATATTTTTGTAAGGATTTTGCTTGTTATTTAAATTTTGATTTTGATTTCAAATACTATAAGTACTATATTAAGAAAACTTTTTTCAGCGCCGAAAGTAACTACTTTCATAGTTATTAAAAATAAACAAATTATATTTAAATCTGAAATAATTGAAGCATTAAATTTAGATAACATTAGTTTTTATCATTTATAATTTAACAAAATCATGTAAGACAAACTGAATAGTAACATAAGTCAAAAATAATTAGTAACCCACTTTAAAAGTTTAAAATAAAATTTATATATAATGCAGTCTAGGATGAAAAATTATTTTTTCTTAAAATAGAAATTGAAAAATACGTTATTTTTATTATTTTAATACAGATATAGTTCTAGAAACATGATTGAAATGCAACTGAAAGTAAATTAAAATTCTTCTTTGTATCGATTATGAATATATCAATATACAGGTTATATCTTTTCTTACTCTGCATGACATATATCGATATTGCGAAACAAAATAGAAATTGATCGAAAAATTCTTCCTACGTATCTGCGTTAAATATAACCATGTAAAATATTGCAGCAATATAAGTCAAAGCTGATTTTATCCTAGAAAAAAAGTACAGAAATATCTTCTTACTTGAATTTTCTGTTCGATAATGAATTTTGCAATATGTATATGTGGAAAATAAAAGATGAAAAAAATGTGGAAAGTAATTTCATTCTAAGATGAAAGCAACTGATATGAAATAATAAAAGGAAACATAAATCAATAAATTTAAGCTTATGTAAAAATTATTTCTTTAAAATTGTATAAAAATGAAACACTATTTAAGGCAATTAAACTAAAAACCAAGCTTATAATTATCATTCATTCACTGTCGTGTGCCAGCTAGGCTGGCAACAAGGGGTGTGCTGCTCCACTTTTCCAACTGAACCATATTTTGGTGCGGAGTCCAACTTCCTCAATACACACATGCCATAGGGACCCGTTTATAGGGTAGGCAACCATTCACACCTCATTCATACTAGGAAAGGACAAAGACAGGATAGATAGAGAGAAAAAGTACATCCATGCCCGCACCGGGATTCGAACCCAGGACCTCGTTATCCATAGTCAGGCACGCTGATCACCAGACAAGTTGATCGGCAATATTTATCATTAATTAATATATAAATCAGGTTTATTATGGCAATAGTTTATGACATTTTTGTCGAATAATTTTTAAAATTTGTCAAATAAATAGATAATAATAATAATTGATATTATTAAGGCAAGATGTATAAATTCTTCACATTCATATAATTCCTACAAAATTCATTTTCATTTTTTATAAAAATATGAGGAATAAAACTTTTTTATTTATATTCATCCTATGACATTATTTAGTCAAAAAGATTATTTTTTTTTGCATTTATATTTAAATTTTATTTTGTATGTGAGTAAGATAGCAATAAGGAAACTTCAAATTTATTACAGCAAAAGCTTTTAGTGTCAGAATATTCAATTATCCAAATATTTCAAATACAAAAATAACTGAACTTATGATAAAAGACTATAAATTTCCAAAGAAGTGTTATTTTTAAGATGCACAAGTTTCTATTGAATCCGAAATATTTCTGAAAATTTAATGGAATACTAGCATCATTGGATATTTATAGGTATTGAATTCATTAATATCTTATTAATCCTATCGCTTTAATTAACATCACTAAAATGCATAGCAATCTAAAAATTAATAACATAATGTTTTTCCAACTGATTTTGACTGTTTTGCTTTTTACGTAGGTCAAATTTAAAATAATATAAATTGGTGTTGTAAAAACTATCAAAAGTATTTTGAAGAGTATTTTCTTAAAAAATTCATCTATATTTTAATTATTTTATTTATTAGAGCATTGCTTGCAAATTTTGCATAAGATAAACATGAAATTAAAAAAAATGAAACCGAATATGTATTTTACTTTCAAATAATAAATAATGTTAATAACTTGTCATATAGTTAATATAAATAATCTTAATAACTTTACATAACTTTCATAATAAATTAAATAAAAACCATAATTTAATTCCTATAACAAAATTTAATCATACAAGATTCGCTTGAGTTTTTTTTTAACAAATGCTTGTTCATACTTTCGTTTTTTGTTTGTAAAATGTTTATTTATTTCAATGAATACTTAAAGAAACTAATTGATTAATTTACTGTTATATTATAAAAAATGACATTAGTTGTTTTAGTTTTGTTTTATTTATTTTTAATATAAACCAAATATATATACTTCTAGCATGATTGAGAAATTGTATTTGCAATATATTTGACCTGTATTAGGTATTTCTTCGATAAATTTTTTTTTACATCAGATTAACAGAATTAAAATAATTCTTTTTAGCGGAATTGTAAATATAGCATAAAAATGCTATCCTCTCAAAACTTAGCTTATGTCAAATATTTATATTTCTGTTTTTAACTTATGTACTTATTAGATAAGGAAATGCTAGAATATTAGAATGAATCATCAAATTTCAATTAGTTGTAAGTACGCTACTATAAGCTATGAATAAATTATTTTCTAAATTTACAAATAAATTATTTACAAAAAAATAATTTCGTGGTGAGCATTTAAATAATGCTTATCTCTAAAATAAGTCATAAAAATGATTTTTATTTGAAAAAATACACTTCTTAAAGAGTTCGCGGGATCTAAGTATTATCAGTTTCTTTTTCGCAAAGTTTATGAAATATTCGATTTCAGCGTTTTTACTATAACAATACTGTAACTTTTTTCACGATTTCTTCTTATTTTTCTTGTATTTTAATACATTACTTGAATATATAAAAATCATAAATAATTTTTTTAAGAAGAAAGTGTACTTTCTTTCTTGTATTGCAATTATTTTTCTTTAAAAAAAAGAGGCAATTTAAAAAAAGAAATTTTTTAATTAATATGCACTTAAAGAATTAATTTTATGAACAAATATGGTAATGTTATTAAATTTTAGAGCAAAGCAAATAAATCATTTTAATGATACGCTTAATAGTGTATTATTCTTAAATTCAATGATTAAAAAATTCAACTTTTTTTAATATTTTACGGAAGTATACTTTAACCCCAAGGAAAGTAAATTTAAAAGTAACTTATCCTTGAGCTATATATTTAGAAAATTAAAACTTATTTTGTATTTATATTATAAATATATGCTCCGAACTTTATAATTATTTATTTTTTGAAATTGTTTATATAGTATTTTTAGAATTCCCTTATATATAAAGGTTTCGGTGAAACAATTTCAGTTCAAATTTTGCATATTCCCTCCCATAGGTAGCACTGCAAGACATCCCGGGGAAATAAATGAAAAGCAATTCATGCATGAGAATGTGCTCAGAGACTCTGAAAAATCGAATATTCAATGTTTAAATACTCAATTTTTTTCGGTAAAGCGGTTTAGTCTTAGAAAAATTCTTGCTACACGGTTTTAACATGTAAGTTGAATTTAATATTCAGCACAGTGCTCAGATTTTTAATCTTTTATCTCTGAAAGCGGAAAAAATAAGTTAAAAATAAAGCATATATTTATAAAATGTATTTATTAGTTTTAGAAGTTTGATCAAATTTTTAAAAGTCGTTCATGGGTTTGCTCATAAAATAATGTTTTCTCTCAAAGTGGAATTTTTCTATAATTCTGAACTGACTTAATATAAAAATTTAAATTTTATTTAAACTTAAAAGAATATTTACGAATTGTCGTTACTGATTGTATTTTAAAAGTTGTGTAAAATGTATTTATTATTCTAATCAATATATCACTATATAAAGATAACTATGTATCATGTATATATTTACAACATTTTACATATTTTTACATTTTACCAAAAAGAAGATATTTCCCATTTTGTTTTTTTTGGGACCATTATATCGTGTTATATTATCGCTCTACTATCATATATATATATATATATATATATATATATATATATATATATATATATATATATATATATATATATATATATATATATATTTGATGTTGATACCTTGTTGTGAACTATGTAAAATTTGGAGCGCTTCTTCACCATAATGCGCATAATCTAAATATAAATCAATATAAAGTTTAGTTTGCTGTGCGGCAACCCATCTGAAATGTATCTCTTTCTGGAAGGTTGATATACCTTCTAATAATGCTTTTGATATAAATAGTTGGTTTAATTTGCTTAATAATTGTTAAGTTTTGAAATTGTAGTTTACTCGACGCAGAATTAAATTCCAAATTAAACTCTTCTAAAAGAGTTACATTTTCTAACTTTATTAAAATTTATTTAAATTATTAATCAAAATAAAAAATAAAGTTAAAATATTTTATTTATAAATAAATTATTTTTATTATATATGTGATATTTTATTTAAAATATATAAATATCTGTACTGTTACATATACATATTTATATATTTTTAAATATGAAGCTTTCTCATGTTTATAGTTATACAACGGTAAATACCATAAAAAGATATGTTTATTGCAATATTATGACTTTTTATATATTTAATCCAATAAAATAAGAGTAAAAAATTTGTTATGAAGAGAAAAGGTTTAAAACTTTGGAAAATTTAAAATGATTTAATAACATATTTCAGAAATATTCTATTTGCTTACATGTTTTGTTATCTCTTTTGTTAGAATGATTTTGTTTTCATTCAATAGTAGTATAAAAACAAAAACCCTTTTTACTTGCTTGTTCCAAATATACGTTTTTTTTTATCTTATGCCTTTGCTTCTTTGAATTATTTGTAATGTAAAATTCTAGAGTTCTTGACAGATTTGAAAGTTTTTATTTCGAATATTTTATTCTTCAAACAAGTGATAAAAAGAGAAACTAAAATGATAGAAAACGTTTATTAGAGAAAATTCGTTGTACCTGAGAAACATTTTTGAAATGTACATATTTCCAATTTTCTACTTTCATTCTTCTTGTTATTCAGTACTAGTTCTATTTTTTTATGCTTTTCTAAGTATCAAACTGAACCATGTTCTTAAAATGAAGAGATAATTTTTTTTATATAATGGTTTTTTGTATGAACAAAAGTTGAATAAAATTTTATATATACAGATTGTATTTATATATACACTGTCCATTTTACTGAAATTAAATTTCAATATTTAAATTACTTAATTTATTAAAGAGAACTGCAGAAAACTAATATTTTTTTCCAAGTTAAAATAATTCTTAATTTTATGATTTTATTTAAATTTATTTTAGATTCTTTCAGGAAAAAGTACCTTATAGCTCACAAATATATAGAAAAAAGCTAATGGCGTAGTACAAAATGATTCTATAGAAAAAATAAGCATTTACCAATAGAAAAATACTCAACAATAAAATAAGTTTTGAATAGAGAAAATGGATATTTAATCATATAATTAAAATTACTAATTTATAAAATCACTTTTTTAACTTAATGTTTCATAAACTGTTTTGTTTACATGAAAACTTATGATAGTATTTAATAAAATTTGTTCACACAAATTTTTCTAAACTTAAATTATTTGGTAGTTTACATTTGATAAAAATTTTTAATCACCATTCTAGATTATTATACACATATCAATAGGAAAGATATTTTTCTACAAAGGAAATTTTCACATATTTACGGAAGTATGCATTAAAAATGCAAAAGAAGTTTAAAAAGTCTGTGTAAGAGTTGTTAACATTAAAGTATTTAATATGTTTAGAATTATTTTGAAAGTATATTCATTTAAATAAATATGAATTTTTTGTAAAAAATCATATTTTATGTAATAGAGTAGTATTATAAAAATGAATTCATAACCACTGCTTAGTAACTCTGATATTATTCAATAAAATAAATTTGTTTTTCGATAAAATATATTTTCTTGAATATTAGCATTGAATTTATTTCACTGGTTGAGGCATTTTGCCCTGAAAATTCTTATAATTGATTTGATAATACTTTATATTAGCTTTAACCAGAGACCCTATAAGGATTAAAGGTAGTCTCTTCCATAATTTGCTTCTAACTAATTCTATTTAGCAATTAGCGATATAGGTGAATTCATGATATCAAATATTACTGATATCGAATAGCTACTTCTAATATCAAACAAATTGTTCTTCTGTTTTGCAAATTTAAGGCATATTTATTTAAATGGTTATAAAATTTACTAAAGATTTTAGTTTATAACAATAATTGATAGTAATAACGTGACAGTTTCATGTATAAAACTAAGTAAAACAAGCAGTATTTATATTAAACTTTTATTGTACCTTAGAATGTTTATGTATTGTTACTATTTATAAAATTAAGTTCAAATATTAGAAATTATTCAAGGCATCATTTAATTCTGTATTGTATTTGTGTACCTTAAATTTAGAAAGAATTCATTTTGTCAAAATAAAAATTAATTTACTTTAAAATTTGGATTAATCAAATTATGCATTTATTAGATTTTAAATTATTAATTGTTTTTTGTAACTGATGTGCAAGAATTCAACCACAAAAATACTTTACCTCATCTACATAAATTAATAGCTAAATGAAACTCATCAGCTTTCACAGTTTCCAGTGAAAAAAATACACACAGGTTTTTTGCGAAAAATTCCATTCGTTACTTTTTAGCGATATTTGATTTTTAATAATTGATTATTAATTATTTATTACTGATATTTGTTATTATTTAACAATTGTTTATTAATTATTGATTACTGATGTTTGTTATTTTTTAATAATTTATTATTAATTACTGATTACTGATATTTGGTATTTTTTTAACGAAATTTACTTCTTAAATGTATTGAAAGACGCTTTGAACCACTTATTGAAGTCAGCTGAAAACAAATTAAAAGAAAAGTGGATCTTTTGAAAATTTCTTTAAGTTGAAAAATTATTAAATATTGAAGTTGTGGCTTCTTTTATCTGCATTCCAATACGTTCAATGAATTCAATCTGCATTCACTATATTGTACTGGGAAAATCAAAAAAGATCGCTTAAGTAGACAAAAGCACTACACTTTCAAATTTTGAGAAAAAAAAATAAATAAAATTCTATTTTTTAAGAAAATTCTTCTTTTTCTTCTTCTTCTTCATTGGCCTGATAGCCCAGGGTGGGCCTTTGCCTTCCTCAGAAGTGCATACCAGGACCTCCCATTTTTGGATAAGGTCATCTAGTTTGTCACTTTTAATGTTTTTAGGTCGTTTTCAAGGCAGTCACGCCATCGGAGTTTCGGTCATCCTATTCTTCTGGTGGCAATGGGGCGAGCCAAGAAAATATTTTTCGTCACCCGATTGTCGTTCATCCGGCTCAAATGTCCTGCCCATTTTAATCTCTGTATTGAGATAAATTTAACAATATTTTAAGAAAATTACGCCATGGAAATCCATAAAATATTAAATGTGCTGCATGCATTTTTACTATCCTCATCAGTTAGGCATGGTTGTCAATTTTAAATTGCAGTTTTTGAAGCATGAACATTTTTGTAACTCTGTGTATTATGGCATAAGAAATTTTACGAAGAATTTAAATTGTTTTAAATGGAACTCAAATGGTCATTACATATGGTTTAAATTATTTACAAACTGTAATCAAAGATTTGAAATGAATTATAACCTGTTTTTTAAATAAACCAAATATGTACTTCCTGATATACGTTTCCTTCCATTCTCAGCATTCCTTTTTAATTCAGCTCTAGATAAAAATTTAACAGGCAAACATTTTCACAGTTTTTATAATATAAAGAGTTGTTGTCGTTGTTGCATGTCCCTTTTAGCCAGCAGTGTTAGACCAGGTCGTTGTTACCCAGTTGTCGCTAGACCAGACGTTTGAATAAAAATATTTCTCAATTCAGTTTTCCTGTAAAATATATATAAATGATTTTTTTATATATTATATATTTTTGCAGATGCTATGTCTTCTTACTAGTCTGTCAGTTATTTGATTACAAAAAGTACTTTTGTATTCTGGGAAATATTTTTTCTTAAAAAATGTAGTGCATTGTTTTTATTATCAGAATTGCGAAAGAAGAATAGGGAATAATGAATTAAGCTCAAGTATTTCATAAAATATTATTTATGTATACCCCATGAAGTGAATTCTGAAATTTAGTATTTTAGCATTTATTTATTCTTTGAGAAATGTATGAATTATCTAAGGTGATTTTTAAATTTATAAAAGATATAAAAACAATATCAATATACATAAGCAAACGTGCACTTTTCAACTGGAAGAAATAATATTTTTGAAGAGTAAATATGTTTAAGAGTTCAAGGAGAATAATTTTTTTATAGTTATTTGTGTGTTTAATACGTTAGTTAGTTTTATAGTTATATGCGTTAATTAAAGTAAAATTTTAAAGTTTTGAGGCATTCACTTTAATTTGGAAAATTTTTAATGTAGGGTTAGTTCTGATACTCTTATGTAAACGTTATGACGTATTTTTTGCAGTGGATTCATAATTTGTTCTCAGAAGAATATGCGAGACTAGTAAATATTCATGAGAAATTTTTATCTATAAATTGTTTTACTAACTTTGGTTAGAAAAATATTAAATAAAACAAAGAGGATAAAAAACCTGAGGATATTTTTACAAGGAAAAATATATTTGAAATTTTTTTTCATATTATTTTTATAGCTTATTTTTCCTTATTTATGATTTAAGGAGTAAGAATAAAATCAAACATAGAAAAACATTACAAAATGTTATGACACCATTTCTAATCTTAATTCGATGCACCTGAGGTAAAATATTCATAGGAAGAGATATTCATTGAAATTTCTTGAGAATTATATTTTGCCTGTACTTCTCAAAATCATAATAAATGACTGAGGAAAATGTCTTTGTTCGAAAGTTTTACGACAAAGAAAAGTATTACTTTCCCAAAGGCACAAATAATGAAAAGATTTAAGTAAGAAAAACTTCGGAAACCTTTGTTAAAATGATAATCCTAAATTACTGTGTCAGGCATAATAATAACAGTGAAGGAAAAATATTTAAAGAAAGGAGTATAAAATGCTTCTGAAAGTAAATATTTAATAAAAAAGAATGTCAATTTAGCAGTTATATTAAAATACATTGCAGCTCTTTTTAAAAACTTTAAATTAAATGGAATTGTGTACTTGTTTTAATGCGAAATATATTTGATTATATGAAATGGTCATTTAAGATACTCTAACTCGTACTTGGATGGTATAATGGAAATGAAGAATTATTTTAGAAAGAAACATTACTATATGTTTTTCTGAAAACAAATAATAAAAATCTATTATTTGAATTATTTTAGAATTTTCCAGCATAATTTGACTTCTATTTTTCTATTTTCTCATTTAGCTGCTGAAAATTAAGAATTACAAGTGAAGTTAAATAAGCAAAATAAGATTTAGAAAAGAATTATTCGATAAAATTGAAATGACTTTAAAATTGGAAATACTGAACATTTTTCTTGTAACTATATAAAATTTAATCTGATGTTTTGGACTATTCGTTCCAGTATGCAATTAATTTGAACAAGAACTATCAAAATCCATTAGTTTTCTCCTTATTGACTATCGATAGTATGAATAAGACCAATTGTATTTAACAGTTCTTACTCAAATTCATTTCATATTCAACTATCGAATTTATTTAACTTCACTTATGATTCTAAAAGTTTAAACTATTGAATAGAGAATGGTATAAATTAGCTATATAAATACCTTTAAAATATGTTACAGTGGTTTTTGGTTAATTAAGTAAATATGAAAATGCTGAATTTTGAATTATTTCTAATAAATGAAAATTTATTATGCAAATTCTAAAGTACAATTTCAAACTAAAAGAAAAATAATATCTTTCTAAGTTTTCTTAATGAAAAATATGATTATGAAAAGGTCTTTGTTAATTTTTGAAAATTGATGTATATTATGCATTAAACAACTTTATGATTACAAAAGTGTTTTGTAACTTACATATGTTAAAGGTTAAAAATACATGAAATGTTTCTTAATATAATATGGAAGTCCATAAAGTTTAACTACCTAACTTGAGATCTGTTCACCAAATCTTAGAAGATTTCTTAAGGAATTTAATAACATTGCTTCTACAGCCATTCTTAATTATTACCACTGCAAAATTTGTGTGCACGCATTAATATTTAATCATATCATATAATCTAAAATAAATTTTAAAGTTCTGCATTTTAGCAAGCCATTTATTTCATTTTATTTTTATTACATGTGTTTGGTGGCGGAAAAATACAAAATTGAAAAACATAACAAAATTAGTGTACACACTCTGTAATTCAGATATAAATAAAATAATAAGCACTTCGGACAAGATACCATGTAATAAGATGTTAGTTTTAAACTTAATTAAATTTTAAACTATTCCAGAAATTAAAAAATATTATTTATCTTAAAAATAGTGGAATATTACTTTTTACTACGAAAGTTTCTTATCAAATTAAGCAAACCCAGACTGTGCCAAAAGAGCGATTTTAAAGGAAAAGTAGCAAACCGTAAGTATCATAAATAGTCTCCAATATTAACAGTTTATATGTTGCTATTTTCATTATTTAATGACTCACAAAATAATCTTATGGCCTACTTTCAACGTTTATTAATAAAATATTCTGAAAAATTTGGTTTAAATCCCTTTAATTCTCAAGACAATTGGTAAAAAACTTCATAGAGATACATTACGGACGCCAAGGTTTGGAAATCTCATGCTTCGGCCTGGCTAATTAAGAGGCTTAGCATACAGGGCAGTTAGGTTGCAATGTTCGAGTTACAACGGATAAAATCGAAAGAACTTAACATAGTGACAAGAAATCCTTTTCAGACGTATTTCATGATAGTATGTTGTCCAAGTTTGAGGAAAATCACACCACATGCTTAATGGGCACAGATACCTTATAATACAGAATGCCAAATTCTGAGTTTGGTGATTTTTTTGGAAGATTTTCTTATGTATCTGACAACATGGTTTTTATTATGTCATAGATATGAAAACCTATGAGAATTATGGAGAAAATTCTATTTTGGCAACTTTAGTATTTATAAAATCGCGCATGTTATGATGCATCATATTGCATGTCATGTGCAACATTTCTTCATCGCCAAATAACAAGAATTTGCCATTCTGGATTATACGGCATCTGTACCGCTTAAATGAATTTGATTTATAGAACAATCATGTTGTTTGGTACATTTGTTTGGGTAGATAACAAGGATTATACAAAATAGATAAACAAATATACAAGGGTGAAAACAAAATAATTTACTTAGGAATCTTTCAAATATTTTTGTTTTGTTATTTGCTCATGAATCAAATGATACTCGCATATTTAAAAAGTGAAATAATCAAAAATTTTCAAAAGAATGTGTGACCTTATATTAAATAATGACAAGGATTATCAAACAATTTCCCGAAATAAAAAACAAAATCTGTTCAAGCAATTCTTATAAAGGAGAAAAATATTTCCATATGTTTTCTCACAATTGCTGCTCTAATTTCAAAACTTAATAAAAATTGCATTACTTTTAATAACTGAAAGGCTGATTTTAAACATTACTAAATATATTTCAATACTAAACATTTAAATTTACTAGATAATAGAGGCTGAAAATGTGAATTAAATATTTTGTATGCATTTTTTATTGAGTATCATCGTTTTCTATGAGTCTTATATTACAGTAATTTATTGTGATTCTAACAGAATATCAAGTTCTATTTTAATATCATTCTTACAGATACGGTATGCCTACATTCATTTTACACACAGTAATTTAGTTCGCAAGTTATTTTAATTCTCAAATAATTTATAAATAATTATCAATTAAATGTATTACAATTCACTATTTCTTCTAATGAAAATAAATATTGATATAATTTTTGTTAATTCGATGAACTTATGATTAATTCAAAGTCATACTATGATTTGGAAAATCCTTCTATATCATTTTTACAATTCATAGAAAATATGAATTAAAAAAAGATATCGATGGAATTTTTTTGTCAATACTTTAAGGATAATCAATATTCGTGTTCATAGAAATTCTAGGTAGATTTAAGACATGTAGATTATAGTAAATTTCTTCTAAATTTCTGTGGTACATTTTGCTACAAATGCACCAATTCGTCAATAAACTCTAATGTATTTCAGAAATAATGAACTTATATGCTCAATATAATTTAAACCTGCTCAGTTCATGGAAGTATTGAAAACCTATAATTTGATAACTTTAATATACCACGTAGCCATAGTTGTTGAACTTACTGCAATGGCTCTTATTTAATTAACTGTATAAAACAAAAAATTCTCTTTGCAAAAACATGTGACATTAACTTGATGAACTATGCATTAATAATTATGTTGTTTGTTGAAAATGGCAATTTGTATGTAAAATATCTCGTAATGTCAAGTATTTTAATGACAATCTAGTATATTTATTTGATCACCCTACAATAATTTCGATCAGAAAAAGATCTTATGTTCTGAAATCTGCAAAAGAAAAATTGAAAAATGCAAATACTTGTGTCTGAAAGAATTTCATTTAAGATAACATTCTGTGCTACTTTTTAAGATATTCATATTCTATTTGAATAAAGAAATGGGGGAAATATGTGCAATTAATAATAAATGTCAATAAATATTATTCATAATAGAACGGCTATGTTTCCTTAGATAATAACAGTAGAATTTGCATTCTTCGAAAAGCATATTTGAATAAGAATGGAATGCTAATTCATCAGAAGCTATATTTATCTAAGTTTATTAATCATTTAGAAGTTCCATCATCATTCATCCAAAGACAAAGGCAGCATTGTTTTCAAAATATTGTTCTTAAAATAGGTTTAAAAGCAGTCAAAAATTAAAACTAGCAAAATACGGTATTTATATACATTTTAGCTATGCAATGTTGTGTAGACAATAGCATCATCTGCTTATGAGATTTTTTCTGTGATAAGAAATTCTTAATTCTTACAAAGAAATTATGAAGAAATTTTACATATATATTAAGTATTTCATATTAAGATGAAAAATATCTAGTTTGAAATGCATAGGAAGAAAACTTTTTTGCTTGTTATCTTAGATAAAAGAATCTGTATCATTAAAAGTTAAGGGAGATAACTTTATTAATAAACTAATTTTTCTTATAAAAATGAGACTGTAGTAGAGGAAAATTTAATTATGAAAGCAAATTCTCTCTCTTAATGTTAGATACAGTATTTCTTAATTGAGTTAAGCTTCTTGTTAGCAAATTTTTACATAAACGTGTGAACATGTATTCGTTTAGCTGACATTTTTTCATGGATTGACTAATATTATTCATCGTTCATTACTCATAGTTGTACCATTTAAATTATTTTTTATTAAAGCTCGCAAAAATTATATTCAACTTGTTACTATTCTAACAGCTTTTATTCTGAATAAATTAATTTATAAATGATCATACACACACTTTAAGTAAAAATGGAATGTATCGTAACTTCTAAGTACGCGTAAAATCAAGGGGTTTATATTCTTGTCAAGACAAAACAAACTCATACATTGACAAACTGATATAGACTTCTATTTAAAAAAACAATGCATTTTATACACTGTTTTGTAATTTTTTCAAACTCATTTGATATCTGAATTAATTAGTTTAGTTTTTTTCATTTAGACACGGATTTTTCAGCGGAGTTGTTCCCAAAGAAATGAGAGATGGAAACTTCTGATAAGAAGAGATACGCTTTTAAACAAGTATGAAAATTAAGTAATATTAGAAAAGTGCAAGTATTTAAGAATTTAATCAATGTCACTAAGAAAAAAATATTACTAGGTAAATGCAAAAGTGTTCAAATGAAAAGTAAACATTTTCAGTTCTTTTGTATTCAATTTAATATTTTTAGTTACTTTTTTATTTAAATCTCAGTGAAAGAATTTTGTAATAGTGTTATCAGACTTTTGTTGTACTAAAAATAAATGATTATTTTTAAAATCTGAATAAAAAAGAGATATTTTCAATGATTAGAAAGCCACCCAACTTGTCTAGTGGTCAGTGTGCCTGACTGCGGATAAGGAAGTACTGGGTTCGAATTCCGGTTCGGGTATGGATGTACTTTCTCTCTCTATCTATCCTTCCTTTGTCCCTTCCTTGTGTGAATGAGGTGTGAATGGTGGCCTACCCTATAAACGGGTTCCTATGGCATGTGTGTACTGAAGAAGTCGGACTCCACATCAAATATGGTTCAGTTGGAAAAGTGGAGCAGCGCACCCCATGTTGCCAGCCTAGCTGGCACACGACAACAACAACAACAATAATTAGAAAAAATCGATGCTTACAGCATTTTAGGAAAATATTATATTAAAATGAAAAATCATATATTTAATTAATATATTTATTATTATGGTTTTAAAATATATATTCCTTAAAAAGGATGCATTAAATCTGAAAAAGTGATAGAATTAATTTTGTAGCTATTGAAATAATGCTATAAAAATAAGAATTTATTATTTTACGAATCATTTTCGTTGCCAATATTTTAAGAACATAAAAAATCTATAGTAAAAATGTTTCTTGAACGACATGGAGTATCAGGTGAGTTCGTAATAAAATTTAATAAAATTGAGAACACAGATTGCATAGGAAAATGTTAAAGAGAAAAAGGTAAGATATTTTTTCAAAACAAAAGATATATATACTTTTTTTGACACGTTCTTTTTCCTTCCTAAGTTAAATGAAAAAGAAGAACGAAAAAGCGGATGTTTGCTATAGACATTATAACTTATATCAAATTCAATACAAACTATAATGGCAGTATCGAAATTGCAGTCTCAATGTGACAGATAAATATTAATACAGATTACAGTTTCTCAAAAGATTTCCTTATAGAACTACTCTTAAGAAACATTAAATTAAATAAAAATTTTTAATGTAAGCAAAGTTCATGTTTATTTTACGTGCTAAATTGAATTCAGAGCTCAGAGAAGTCTTTTACATACTTGTAACTCTACGTAAAAGTTATTGATATGCATTGATTTCACTTTTACGATCAAATTTAATGTCTTTCTATATTGCCGCATATAATATCGTACTGTGTGTATTGCACATAGAAACTTTATTCATTAAAAATCATAAAACCAAACAGAATTGAATAATTTTAAATGGTATTTCTTGCAAAGAGTGAAAGAAAAAATTTGGATTCTTAATGATGTTGTTAAATTTGATTTAACTTCTGAAGTTTTCAATCATTAACTCTTTTTTAATCAATTGTTAATAAATATTTCAGTGATTTAAATAATTCCTTCTGTTGGATAATTTACTCCTGATGCATACATGAACAAAATTAAAGAAAAACTTGGCACAGATGCCGTATAATTCAAGATGCCAAATTCTGAGTTTGGTGATTTTTTTGGCAGATTTTCTTCTGTATCTGATAACCTGATTTTTATTACGTCATTGATATGGAGACCTATAACAATTATGCAGAAAATACTATTTTGGCAACCTTAATATTTACGTCATCACACATGTCACAATACATCATCTTGGCAACATTTCTTCTTCGCCAAAATAATTCTAAATTTGGCGTTCTGGATTATACTGTGTCTGTGCCAAATATTTATGCAAGCAGATTTAGTCAAATTCAAATTGTAGAACTACTTTTATAATTTAATAATAAATATCCTGAATTAAATTAGATCTTTCTTTGTTATAAAACATGTTACGAAATAGATAAATTCTTTCGAAAGGGCTTTGTTAACATAAAATACTGAAAACAATACAATAAAATAATGTTTTTTTTATGATGAAAAATGATTTTGTATATAATTAATATTCGCTAAAACAAAAATACTTTACTAAATTTTTTGTAAGCAGATTTAATTTCATTAATTTCTCTTTATCATTTATTTTATAATATAAAATCAAATTAATAATAGCTTGCATTTGGAAACGTCAAAAATTTACATATTTACAGTATTTTTAATTTTGATATTATTTTTATTTTTATGTTATGCAACATTTTCTATTTTCCTACATCGTACATTTTTTCAGACATATTTGCTATTATTATCAAGTTATGTTATATTTTTAACATTTGTGTGTGTGTAAAACAGTTTGCTTCATTTTTAGAAATATTTGCTTAATGTCATATACATATATGATAAAAATCTAAGAGAAAAAACATGTAAAATATTTCCAGCTATTCCAATTTCTAAGAAAAGGATTTTAATTAATTCTAATTAATATATTTGGGAATTATGAAATTTAATATTTTCTGTTTTATATTTTTTTGATTATTCAGTATCAAAAGCTTTGACAAAAATATCTTGAATTTGTATTTCCTTTTATGCTTATATAGATATATTAGTAAAGAAATAAACGACTAAATAGGGTAGCTATTACAAAAGAAGCTTAAATGGCTAATGTTCTTGCAAGAATTCATAAATACGACACTTACTTGAAGCATAACAGTTTGTTAGAGCTTGGAATTCACTTTTAACTGCAAATCATTGTCACGGATTAACCTTCCTGTGTGGAAAATCAAAACTTACACCCTTCTTGTAAGAAAATTGAGAAACAAAGAAATCCAAGAAAACATTGTACGTCACAACATATCAACATATTCTTGGTAATGTGAAATATTTTTCAAATTTTTTTGACTGAATTCTACACATATTATTTTTGAGAAAGAAAATTAAATTTAAATTATATTTAAACTATATTAACATACCTGGGACTTTATTGAAAGAATTTAATCATTTTATAAAAAAAAAGATTTAGGATATATGTAAAGATTTAATTAAATTTTCCACAATCTATTATTATCATAGAAGATTATGGGAAATTTAACTGAATCTGTATTTCATAGGACATAGCCGTATATAGTATATGATGTGCAGAGTTGTCTTTATCAAAAAGCGTATTAGTAATATTGGAAAAAAATATTATTGCTTTAGATAATATTATTTAATTTTTATATTTTTGATCATTTTTGCTCATCTTATTAATATTACCTTTATTTATAAATTTTATGTACAAAGATATTAAATATTTTTAATTTATTTTCTGAAAATAATGATTTTATACCTTTTGCTTATTCTAAGAATACTTTATGAGCTAAAATTAAGAATAAAAGAAGAACTTATTTATTAAAAATTAGATATTTTTTGAAAGCATTATTGATCCTTGACTACATAATCAGAGGTCATTTCTTTCTTAGTGCATCTAATATTTTTCAACGACTCTACATGTGTATCTACTCCGCAAATAATGACATATTTCAACTTTTAAAAGTATTTAAAAAATCAAAAATTTTTACGTAAGCGTATACAAGTTTGAAAGCAAAGGGAATTGAAATTCGTATTCAATTCAATTAGCAAAATAAATAATATTCAACAAAATTTTTCTAAGGAGAACAATGATATTTTATTTTGTTTCACTAAAGACAAATATAAAATCTTTGCTCAATTATAAGTGTAAAGATAATGCCACTTATTTCCTTATCATTGACTAAAGGAATTTTATCTGAGCATTTTCTGAACATAGGAGTTTATTGGGTTTTCTTAAATAATATTTTCAACGAAAATAACTAAATGAAATCACATTTTATACACAAGACAATAATACACTTCATGAAAGATCAAAATTGCATTACAGCATTCATTAAAAGTATAAAATAAAAAATTAATTTAAAAGAATTAAAAAATAAAGTAAAAATTAAATAATGTGTAAAAATAATATCTAAATAAAAATTCAATATATAAAAAGAAAAATAAACGAGAATATAAAAAAACATGTTAAAAATTTAAAGACAAAATTTCTAGTTTTTAGGTTAAACTGAATGCTAATTTCTGCTGAAATTTACTCATAAGTCAGCAACTGTTGAAAATATAAACACTATATGGCTTTTAAAAAAGGTAATCTATTTTTGCGCACTTTTTTCAACTTTATTATTTGAAAAAGTGCGAAAATTAACTAATATGGTTTACTACTAAACAAATATTAGTAATAAATTACAAGATATTTTTGTTATTGATATTTTACAATGTTTTAATTTCGAAAATGTAACAAAAGTTTGTTGACTGTAATCAGGAAATAATATTAATATTTCTGTTAAACAAATCTTTTTTTCAATTGACTGAGTAAGCTTTCAGTAAAAGAAGTTTTAAAAGCTTAATATATTATAAGTGTCGTATTGCTTACTTTGAAGCATTTTCTTAGAAATGCCAAATCTTACATCTTGTCCAATTCTACTTAACTTAAATTTAATCATACAATATATTATGAAAATATTTCGATAATGCATATTCAATGAAAGTTCAAAAAAGGAAGGAAAAACTTTGGAATTAAAACTTCAATATCAATTCTAGATATGGTGTTTCATTTCTCAAAAATAAAATTGAAAAATTATAACAAAATAGGATGCCTAAAATTGAGATAAGTATACATATATTTTACTAATAAATTTATTGAATGCTTTTCTAAGTTAATAAAACTAAAAGTTATTTGCTCCTAAACTTTTTGGAAAGCAAACATTCTTAGAGCAATTTGTTGAACAGATAAAACTTTATTTTTATTTATGATATATGACTTTGTAAATAAGTGCCCAAGCTACTAAAAATATCTTTGAAACTAAATCAATTTTGCACATAAGTGTTTTTGTCAAATTTATTTTGTTCAGAAAACTTTTGTGACATATATGTCACAAAAGTTTTGAGAGTGCATGAGACATGAGTAAAGTGCTTGTTGTTCAAATTTTCTTTTATTGTGTTTGATTGATCTCAATTTTTAACTTCTGTTTTTTTTAATTATTTAAGATATTTTATCTCTTTTAGACTTCAAGAACAATCACTAAACAAAAGATAAATTCTTAATTAGTTGGGAAAGTGTTTTCCTCAATGTAATCGCTGAAATGAGGAAATTCTTCAAATTCAGGTTTAAATTAATTACTTAAAAAATAAAACTATAAACAGTTTTTGCTTGAAAAAAATATATATTCAATCATTTCTATCATAAAAATATTATATATATATATATATATATATATATATATATATATATATATATATATATATATATTATATATATATTCAGTATATATATATATATATATATATATATATATATATATATATATATATATATATATATATATATATATATATATATATATATATATATATATATATATATATATATATATTATATATATATATATATATATATATATATATATATATATATATATATATATATATATATATATATATATGTATGTATGTATGTATGTATATATTATATTTAAACACATTATTTGGTTTTAAAAATATTGCAAATGTATAGATGCATGAGCGAGAACTCATTGTGTATCTAGCATTTTTATTTATTGAATATTATTTAAAAAGTATTGGAAATAAAATAATTGGAATGTAAGTTTCAAAACCACTTATTATAAAGGATGCACGGGCCAATGGCAATTGGGATGACTGTAATTGTGTAGAGTGCATAAGAGTTTGGACCCAGAAGGGGTAACTAAGGATGATATCGAAATGAACAGTACTTTTTTTACTACTCTAAATCATGTTTACAAAAATTCATTAGTCATTAGCAAATTAAAAGCAAATCTCTCCTTGGCAAAAATGCATCGTAATGTTATCAATGACCACGAGAACAAAAACATCAAAGATTATTTAAAGCATGTGACCAGAATGTTTCCTTGTATAAATCAGCTGATTGCAAAGTAGTTAGTGCGAGTTAGACTGAAACCGTAGATTCACATCCTAGAGATCGGATATGTGTTTTCAACATCATATTGACATTATAAGTTTTATGGTTTCTACAGAACTTTGATGGTCTGATTAGAAGTGAAGCATTGAATTTGCCCTCAGTCATCAAAATGCACATACTAAAGAAATGTTTTGGCAGGAGAAAAGGTGCTTCCTGCTGGATAGAAATGACAGATCATTGCCTAATGGAACATCGATATACATTGGCTGGTAACCACACACCAACGTAAATCATGTCTGATGAGAGATGCACAATGAAGGAAATACATTTCAACAGCGTATGACCACTCTTGATAATATATGGGCACGAGTTTATCAGCTTAAATAAATTATCACCTTGGATCGCAATGTTCACAGAAATTTCGTTCAGAATTCAATTGCTTGAAGATTATGTTGATTGCAGCATAGGAACACGAGGATATCATTTTTACGCTTGGTGTGCCTCAAGAAAAAAAAACTGTCTGTGCAGAACACTAGTGCCGATTTCTGCGACATTATCTGTTCCTGGTTATAGGGTGGAAAGTTGACTATTAATTACAGAATAATCATGTTGCATGATAATATTCGCTATCATGTCTCACGAGCTATAAGTGATCTCCTATGACTTTGATTTTGGAAGGCACACACATTGAAATACTCCTCCCTACTCACATATCAATAATACTTGTAATAATGATGTTTTTCCTTAATTTAAAGAACTATTCGCGATGACATCCAATTTCTAAACATACTGTTTTTAACACCAGTAGTAAGCCATTCCGCCTCTAACATAAGCAAACACTTTACCAAGTAAGTGTATTTTACAACACAATGTAACACGTGGAAAGGACTTTCTTAAGGAACATATTTAAGGGATATAACACATCATTTAGCTTCTAAATTCACTGAAAGTTTCTAATTATGTTGCCATTACTTGATTTAAAACTCTAAAACATACAAATTAAAACGTTTCAATATTAAATGCCTAAATATCTCTTAGGATGTTTGATTTGGGTCTATTGCTTACTTTGTAATCCTTTTTTTTAGAATAGTGCTAATTCTACCTGGTTCAAAATTTAAAATTGGTACCAAACTACTAAGAACAACCAAATTTAAGGTGGGAGTTGAAATCACGAGTTCTTGAAAGGAAGATCAGAGCATTCATTTGAATGAAATTCTGATAATATTATGAAAGCATAAAAGTTGTACTAATAGCAAAACTATTTTCATAGTACTATATTTTCTTTATTGCAAAAATTTTAGCTTTTTAATATATATGTTTATTTTCTATTAGAAAATGAATTTTAATAAATATTAATCATCAAAAGAAGAAAACAAATGCTTAATATTCCTACGATAATATTAATGCATTAAATGTCGACGAATAATAACATTTGTTTGTTGAATAAAGGATTAAATCCAAAGATAATGATTTCTGTTAATAAGCCTTTAATGAGCTACATATAAATTATTTCAAGTATTACAAATAAATAAGAACGTAAAATATTTTACGAATCAAATTTTATCATCTTCTATTATTTGTATTGATTAAAACAATAGGTTCTCCATTTCCTAACAGTTATTGTACTTTAAAGGCTTTTTAAGAAAGAATTAACAAATATTTTGTTCACAATATGCAATACTTCAGTGCAAAAGTATTCGACTCATGTGTTTTCAGAAATTCTGAAATTTTTTCATGGAAGACACATTGTGAAATATATTTTAAATGTAGCTTTTTCTGAATCTCATTAATTACATAAAATAGATTCTGTGCATATATAAATATAAAATTTAAAGTTAAGTTAGTTTCTTTGAAATTAAATAAATTCAAGTCCTTTAACTATTTATATTTACCGTCCACGTTAAGTTTTCTTTTATTTTCAAAAATGACAATACGCAATTAATTAGGACATACGTTTTTCAGAAATAAAGTAACACGGGTAGCCACCAGTTTCATGCATTAATTAAGACTCCTCTGAATTAAATGAAATTATATTAAGAGTAACTAAACTAATTATAAATAATTCAAAATACAAATTTTTTAAAATTTATATTTTTAAAAAATTTTTTAATGTAAAATTAACTTTACATTAAATTTAGAAATTTCTTATTTAGTTTTTAACAAAATTTTTAAAGTCAAAGTAGTTAAAACTAATAACAAAGTTTCGAATTTTTAGATTAAAAAAATAAAAAACGTTATACAATTTTTATTTTCTCTATTGGTTACATTAAACTAGTTTATGAAAGAAGTTGAAACCAATCATTTTGTAATAAAGTTGGTCAAGTAACAACTTCAAAATTTTCATTTCCTTTTATAAGGAATCAACTAAAACTACTTTTATCCTAAGCACAGAAGAGTGATGGCAAATGTCTTTGGCAGGAAATGAAGCCGAAAGAAAATCTCCCTCGGCATTTCACCCTATTTCCCCTGTCTCATTTATCAAGCAGTAATTTTGATATACTCCCAATTCAATTGTTGCGAAACTTTTATACAAAATATACTTATCTATTACACATTTTTAGTTACCGGTTTGTGGATCCAAGGTAACTACTTGTGTATAATCTTGCAAGTTTATGAGCAATGATTTTTTTAATAGAATGACTTTAATTTAAAGAAAGATCATATTTAAATGAAGTACAGGGAAGAATTATTTAAAAGATATAAAATCATGCTCTCGTATTAAGTGTTAATTTGTAACTAATTGATTTTAATTTTTCTTTTTAAACATTTTCCAAAGCAAGTTAATAAAACTGCTGTTATATTTTTCATGTTAAAAATATCATTTTCACAAAATGACAAAATGAAATATTATATTTGTTGCTAGTTTTTGCAGCAAATCAAATATTTATTCAAAAATCACAAATAAACACACATAGATATTTATTAATTCAAATATACATGTTCGTATGTTTATAATGAGCTTTACAATATGACATTTCATTTCACTAATTCACTGCATTATTATTTACTTGTAAATCATTATAACATCAATTTCACATTTACAGCTAACTTAAAAGATTAAATGATATTAAAGAACCATTTTAATTTTAAAATTGCATCAGTATACATCAATCAATTCGACCGGTATTGGAAATAAAGTACTTTCAGCCGCTTATGCGCATCACAAAGGCGGCACCTGTGTGATGTTATCACAAAACTATGTAACGTGTCACTACAATAAGCTTCTGTGAATGATACATCGCTTTCTCATTGGATGGATTTTGGTTTCATTTCCATTAATGTGACGCATAATGTCAAACACTTAATGCATGTCTAATTGCATGTGAAAAACTTTGTTGTTTTCTGGAAAGATCATAGCTCACACTATTTCTAGATCATTAGCATAAGAATATTATGCAGCTTCAATGCTATATTAATTTACAAATTGTATAATGTATGATATAATTATGTAAATTCAATTAAAATGGTAAATTATCTTAAAAAATAATATTTCTTGTGTGTGTGAGAGAGAGAAAGGTTACTTTTGAGTTCTCTCACACTATTTCAATAATTTTAATAATGCTACCAAAAATAATGATGAATATCATAGAATAAGTTGAAATTCGTCGCTGACTCAGCAGAAGAATTATAGGAAGGAAAATTTATTGCAATGAAAATTACGTCTTGATGTAGGCTTCAAAAGTCTAAGAAAAGCTTTCAATATTTATATCTTAAAATATTTAGATTAGATATTAAATTTGTCTTGAGGAGTATATTATTTCAAATATAATGTATTAGGCTTTATCACAAATGATATTGAATTCTATCTAAATGAAAATTTTAAAGCGAGCTTTATAACTGTCTAAAAATTAAAGAAAGATAACGAATAATAAAGAATACTGAGCTCTGATAGTGAGGATGAGCTAAAAAAGGAAATTTATCTTTAGTAAGTTTATTTCCGGGACAGCATCTGAATTAAAAATTTACGAAGTCTCTTGTTTTCAATATAAATTATGACACATATTTTTAACGAAAAAAGATGATATAAAATGGTGGCAAACTTATGCCACCGTTTAATTACTAGAACTTTTCAATAAATCAATAGAGAAATCAATCCATTTATTGCAGTTAACAGTTAATGGTATTTATTGCAGTTAATGGTAAGTTCCTCAATCTTTATTCATGCACACTTTTCATACTCATAGCATAATTACTCATACAACGTAGAAAAGATATTGTTTGATACTGCCATTAAATAGTTACTGCAATTAAAATGTTACAAAATCAAAAACATTCTTTAAAAATACATTGAAGGTAACTAAAGGTTGTGGATAGATTTTGCGATTGAGGATTTCTTAGATGAATAATACATAAATCGACAGACGTAGTAAGCTATATGAGATTAAAATATACATATTTGGCAAAAGGGAATAAACTTTATCTTGCATTTGGGCTCAAAAAGCGAAAACAGAAATTTTGCATATGAAAAAAATGAATAGATATAAAAGGCGTTTCCTTTAAAGAAAAGGAATTTTAGTGGAGGACATGGTTTCTACGGAAGGTCAGTTATGTTGAGCACCTTTGAGGCAGAAAGTCAATGAAATTTTAAATGAAGTGAGAAAAGGGATATTCTTCTTCATTTTTCCAGAAAGGCTATTTCCAGTTTACGAAGAATTTGTGAGAGTAGTGGCAGGCAACCAACTCGTCTGTCTAGAATGACCTAAATATGTTCTCTTGCATTCATGCCTGTAGAATATGCTTATATTTTTTACATGATTCCTTTCTTTAAATTAAATTGTGAATTATAATTAAAATCTGCATTCATCAAAAGAATGCTAGGTGATCTGAAATTGTCATCTGTTAAAGTGAAATCGTTTCAAATTACTATTCCGTCAGAGGATTTCATCACTTATCGATGATCAGCATTTTAGCTGATTGCATTTGTAAGCTAAAAATTTGATTTTGTATACATCATTAATTATTGATGCAATATGATATTAAGATCTTATAATAACATTCCATAGATATGTCATATAAGTGTTTGCAGTTTTATTGCAGTAAAAATAAACCTCATCTTTTAGTAGAACCTTTTATAGTCAATTATCATCGATAAGCAATTTAGCGAGAAATATCAATAAGAATGTTAATCGTTGATCGAAATTTCAGAGTTTTATTTCATGAGGATATTTTGCTTTGTAAGGGTAGAAACAGTGTAAAATTTTATAAAACTTCCCACATTTTTGAAATACATAAATCTAGTTGTTTTGTAATTCCCATTCATTGTTACTTTAAGCGCTCTCAATAACTGAAGCCTGATGTCTATAATTGTTCACTTAAACATCAAAATTCTGCCTCGTTGTAGTCGAACTTCTGAAAGTCCTGTATTTTCAATTTTCTTATACTGTATTAAATATATTGATAGGTATATGATCTTTATGCCCGTTGCATCACCGTATTAAATTTGGAGAAATAAAACAACACACACTCCGAGATAAAACTAAATGTAACATGTAACAAGAAATGAAATAACTCACACTCCGAGATAAAACTAAATGTAACATGAAGACATGAAATGAAACAACTCACACTCCGAGATAAAACTAAATGTAACATGAAGACATGAAATGAAACAACTCCCACTCCGAGATAAAACTAAATGTAACATGTAACAAGAAATGAAATAACTCACACTCCGAGATAAAACTAAATGTAACATGAAGACATGAAATGAAACAACTCACACTCCGAGATAAAACTAAATGTAACATGTAACAAGAAATGAAACAACTCACACTCCGAGATAAAACTAAATGTAACATGTAACAAGAAATGAAACAACTCACACTCCAAGATAAAACTAAATGTAACATGTAACAAGAAATGAAACAACTCACACTCCGAGATAAAACTAAATGCAACATGTAACAAGAAATAGAAAACTCCGAGACAAAACTAAATGTAACATGTAACAAGAAATAAAACAACACACACTCCAAGATAAAACTAAATGTAACATGAAATAAATTGATCCTAGAAATGATCTAAAATTAATAACATTTTTAAAAAATTATGGTAACTAATAGCTTTTTCCTGAAATTAGGGATATTTTGAATACTCTAATTATGAAGATTTTTTTACATATCAGAATTTGAATGTGTTTTATTGTTTGCTATATTATTATGAAGTAATTTATATCAATCAATAAATCAATTAACTTATTCATTTATCTCTCTCTCATATATATATATTTAGATGACAAAATTAATCATAAATAAATCCTACAAGTAACAAGAATTTTATGTCCTTTTAATTAAAATTTGACTTTTGAAATCTGAAATTGATAGCATAGTGTCCTCGCTTTTCGTCGATCTTTTTTATCCACAGATATGAATCAATTTCGTGAAAGTCTTTCTAACAGTAATATATCCTGTTTTATAGCAGGTCTGGAACGGAACTTTATTAAATAACCGTTTTCTTCATGTTTTATTCTGAGTTAGGAAACGAGACATGTCTGAGAAGAGTCTTTGTTTACTTGCTTTTTATTATTTTTACTTCTTTAATATGAAATATTTGTGGTAGATATAGCCTTTTCCATTTTCCTTATTAAAGTTACCTTTATTAAAATGTTGCAATTTCATTAAAACTAATTACAAAATATTAATGAGAGAAAATGCCCGTATACAGTTATATGAGTAACTAATTAAAGTGAAATCAGATATTGCAAAATAATATTATAAATCTAAAATTTTACTTTTGAATATTCATAAATCGAGATAGTTATTGATTTTATCTACGTTCTAAAATTAATGTATGGTTTGTTAATCAAATGATATGTTTTAATATCAAATTTGACTGAGAATTTATTTGTGGTATATTTGTAAAAAAAGAAAAAAGAATATGTATCAATTAAATAATATCATTATTCGGGAAGAAGTTTTATAGAAAATTTTAAGTTTTTAGTGTAAAATTTATTATTTGCAAATTAAAGATTAATATTTGTTCTATTTATCATTTAAAACCCTCATGTTCGATTAAATTTGGACGAAATTTTTATCGAAAAGCATAAAAGTTGTGAATAGGGTAATATTTAAAATTATATGTAAATGAGTGAAATTATAAATTCATCGAATAAAGAATTATTTTATCTTCATTTCTGAAATGTTTGGTTTCACTCGTTTTAATTAGAACGTTAATATTTTAACGTATTTAATTAGAACGTTAATAATTATCGAAAAGCATAAAAGTTGTTAATAGGGTAATATTTAAAATTATATGTAAATGAGTGAAATTATAAATTCATCGAATAAAGAATTATTTTATCTTCATTTCTGAAATGTTTGGTTTCACTCGTTTTAATTAGAACGTTAATATTTATCGAAAAGCATAAAAGTTGTGAATGGGGTAATATTTAAAATTATATGTAAATGAGTGAAATTATAAATTCATCGAATAAAGAAATAATTTTTGTTCATTTCTGAAATGTTTGGTTTCACTCTTTTTAATTAGAACGTTAATATATTTCAGCTGTATTTCGATTATTGATATCAAATAAATTAAATGAATATGAAATGTCAAATGAAGACAGCATTTAATATTTGAGGTTTGAATGTATAGAGCACACTTTTGTAAACATGGGATTGAGAAATTGGCAGATTCACGAATCATTTATAAAATACTATCGATGTAGTATCGTATACATATATATTATAATCGATATAAAATCTTAATATTGTTTTATCAAGATTAAAAATATTTCTGGGATTATTTGGTCCCCAAGCTCTGATATAATTATAGCAGATATGCTTAATTTATGCTTATATGCTTAATTATAGCATTATAATCTTAATTTTATAGTATTCTCAACATAATTGTGTAGTTTTTTAAGATATTTTCAAAATTTCTGTACTTGATTTTATTTGAATTTAGCGCATAAATAGAGATAAAGAAAAAAAACTCCTGCTTTTATTTTTTCCATAATTTTTTTAAAAATACTATGTGCATGTACCACTGCAAAAATGAAATTAAAATATTACGTAAAGATGATATATGAATATTTTTTCTCATAGCTTGTATATGAGAACTTATAGCTTGTATACCAGAACAATGTTTATTGAAATTAAGTTGTGCATTCAGTATCATATCATCATATTGTAAATCAGAAATACTTTCTAGCAAAGAAACTAAATAAAAATATTTCAGTTATTTACTTATATTTTTTAAGTAATTTATTTCATATATTTTCTCAAGAAATATGACTAAACAATAAAATTAATAAGTCATTACCAAATATTAATTATTGATATAAGAAGTTGATGAAATAATTATTTAATACTGGGGTAAGAGAAAATGTTTTTATTTTAACGATTGCTTTTTAAAGTCTTTTTCAGAATAGTTTCAATGAGATAATTATTTTTATTCATCAAAAATTTAATTTTATTTTAAAAACTGAAAAATATTTATTTATAATGATTGTAACGTTGTTTTTTTAACAATTGAATAAATTTTTAAAATAAAAATATCTGTGAAGTATTTTCTATTGACTTTGATAAGAATTAATTAGAAATTCTAGAATAATTTTGAGAAAAATTAATAAAATTAAATATATCTGCTGAATCTTTAAATCTGTTCTTATTTTCTGCTCAATGTTTGATTTTCAAACTTATTTAATCACAGATATCTCCAGATATCAAATCTCAGTCAGATGTCCAAACTCTTAAGGTCTTAATGAAATCTTCCTTTTAGTTCTTAACTAGTTTGATCAATATTTTTAAATATATAATAAATAAAAAAATTACCAGACAGACAGATCCTTTTAAGGGACTTTTTTAACTTTCAAGTACACTGTATTCATTTGGAAATAAATTTATTGCTTACAAAGAAACTAATGTGCTAACTCATTTAGCAATTTAAAAATTTTTACCGCTTCCATGTTGGTTTTGAATTTATTTCCTCGGTTAATTTATCGTTCTGTTCATTTCATTCAATTAATCTCAAATACACAGATATAAAAAACACTTTCATTCTCTTTAGCGAAAGATTGCACGGAAAAGAGTAAAGAAATTATTCAAATTATATTCAAAATTTGAAAATAAAACAATCATCATCGTTACATTAGTTATTTTTGTATCTCAAAGCTGCTTAAACATTCCAAATTAAATGACGATGTAAGCAAAGGAATTTTTTTCGAAAAATAAAATTTTTTTTATGGTTTTTGTAGCAATTTATAATATACTTTTAACTATTATTTGACATTTAAGTGTCGTTTATTATTAGCAGATGTTATTTTCATATAAAGCGTCTATTTATTTTAAATTTATTCATAGTAAATTTATTTTAAATAATACTATTTCAAAATTGAGTTAGTATTCAAGTAAATAAATTATTTTTAAAATTAAGTAAGTAGGAAGATAGTTATAATTTCTCAGGCTTTTAGAAACAAGAATGCTGACAAGCTACTATCAATATACCAGGATATAATAAATATAATATTTTGCATTCACTCATGCAATAATTTGTGTAATTTTATATACATTAATTATAAAAATATAATATTAAATATAGTTTAAATGATTCCTTCTATATTTAAATTTTTACGATCACGTTTTTATATTTCTTCACCCTTTTGTCTAAGTTTAATTAATATAATTTTTTAATTATATTTATTTACAATGTACAAATATATAAAAGGGCTAAGATAAAAATAGATAAATTTATTTAAAAACACGATTGATTGTATTTTTTTATTATGTATACAATACACACACACACACACACACACACACACACACACACACACACACACACACACACACACACACACACACACACACACACACACACACACACACACACACACACACACACACACACACACACACACACACACACACACACACACACACACACACACACACACACACACACACACACACACGCACGCACGCACACACACACACACACACGCACGCACGCACGCACACACACACACACACACATACATATACATATATAGGCAGAAAAATGTCATTTTTAAATTAAAACTAGGAACTTTTGTTTATAATTATTTAAAATTTATCGGATTTATATAAGCACTATTTTAAATCAATTATTTATTCGTTAATTATATCTTTTGTTAAAAATATTTTGACACTTAGATTTGTTCAAAGAACAAATTTATTGAAGTTATTACTAGATTATGATCAAATTACTATTAAGAATTTTTTAATTTTTTCAATTTTAAAGAAATTTTTTTTGCAAATTTTGAAAAATGTGTCATTTATAAGCAAAGTTACATAATAATATTACAAGAAAAAAGAGCACAGTTACAGTTTTATTTCTGATAATGGTAAAACAGGTCTTGGTTTCTTAAAAGTCAACAAGTGTCTCATATTTTTAAAAATCCTTTTTCTTCACAACTATGTATTAGATCTAATATAACTGTACAAAAATTATTTGCTATAAATATGATTGATAACTTATAAATAGAGTATATATATATATATATATATATATATATATATATATATATATATATATATATATATATATATATATATATATATATATATATATATATATATATATATATATATATATATATATATACTGTGTGTGTACTTAATTTTTAAATTGAAATCATAGTAATTTTATATACAACATTTCATTCTCATTTACTATTTTTACTATTAATGATTTTTTTCAAAAATATTACATTTATAAACAAGCGATTACTCAGAAAATTATCTAGAAAGCACAATGGAAACCTGAAAGTTTTTTTGTGACATTTTGCGCATCGTGCTTTATTCCACAAAATGAATGCGAACTTATTTTCATCTAATAAAATTTAAAATATAAATACCAATGTATAAACATTCGCATGAGCGATCAAAGGTAATTTTGATTCTTATTGATTCGAGCATTGGGTTAAAAGCAATATTTTTGTTCGAAATGAATTATCAGAAAACTCTATTATCTTCAAGATAACCATGATTTCAGTAAAAGAACTTTCAGGAAAGCACTTTCCAGTGATTCAGTAAAGCACTTTTCAAGGAGGTATGTCGAAGATAATTCTTAATCAGTCCATTCTCGTGTTAACTTTGTTCCATTTATTTAGAAACTGTTTCTCTGCCTTCCAAGAAACTTGAAAAAGAATAATCTTGTCCGTAATATATTAACAGTAAATGGTTTATGAAGAAACGAAGACTTACGTATAACTTCAAACACAATTTTAGTTAAATATTAACTTTTAAAATTCTGTTTTGGAATTTTAATATAGTGTACACTTTATTTGAAACTTAACATCTCATTGTAAGTTAAAATTTAAATGAGAAGTAATATTTTGAAACGAATATTTAAATATAAAATATGTTTGAGGTTCTGCGTTTCAAGTTAAGCTAATAAAGCTATAGTTTAATTTGAAAATAAAACATTTACTTTCATGAATAAATAATTTATTATCATTAGTTTTATAATGACTAATAACTGTTACTGAATAATACATATAAAAATTAAATGTTTAAAGTGATACTCGCAGTTAAATATTCAAGTAAAAGTATTAAAACTGCAGTTGAGTTTACTTTGCTTCTAAGCATTATTTAATGCCGAATACATATTTACGATATATATATATATATATATATATATATATATATATATATATATATATATATATATATATATATATATATATATATATATATATATATATATATATATATATATATATATATATATATATGTATGTATATATATATGCATTTCCTGGATAAGAGTTATACAATTGTTTATATATATATCTTTATATATATATGTATAATTTTAACTGAAACAATTGCATAACTCTTATCCAAGAAACGTTGTTCTTGAGTTTGATTGTTCAAATACTGCCAGCATTTTTTAAAATCTTTAAACTAGAAATTAATCACAAATTGATATATATTGATGTCAAAGCCACTAAATATGATACATTTCAGAGTTTTTAGATTTACAGTTATAAAGTAAATCTATGAATAAATTACATATATTTTATCATATGGTATAAATTTACTTTTTTGATTAGCCTTTAACAGTGTAATATTTTGTTCCACTGTTGTATAAAAAAACATAAAGTATTTAAAAAATGTGTGAATTTTATAATACAATATCTTAATTTAAAAACAGAGAAGATGATCAGTGTAAATAAAATCAAACCCTTGAAAAATTTGGAATTTAGAATAGTTACAAGAGAACTCTTGAGGATCACCTCAGACATTATAGACGATACTTTTGATATTATATATATATATATATATATATATATATATATATATATATATATATATATATATATATATATATATATATATATATATATATATATATATATATATATATATATATAAGATAAATTTTTTATCATAAAAAACGGAAGAAGAGAATCACAAATGCAAATTTTCCCCATTTTCAAATTTTCCAATGGACAAACTCTTCAATTTAATATAAGACTAAACGGAAATGAGTAATTGACATTCAGCAAACGCGTGGTTTTGATGATTGCGATGTTTTAAATAATTAAGTCATGTTTTAAGTCATTTAATTAAATTAAATGCTTGGAGAGTTCTTGGCTAGTCACAGGGAAGGTGAACATAATTTGAAGAAGCAGAAGCCATTGGAGTTTCCCTAAGAGTGATTTCCATAATTTGGAACTAATTTTGGAAATTCAAAATGCAGGCCGAAGATCAAGGTAAGGTCGTAGACGTACCACAACAACCAGCGACGACATTCTGGACAGGTGAGCTGCTAAATTCCTAAAATACACAAAAACTCTCCTAGGATAGGAAAGAGCTCTTCTGGAGGTGTTAGTGGGACAGAATACCTCATCCTCTCATCAATACCCTTATTGATTCGAATACTTCAAAGGTGTTCGAAGTGAATGATCGTACAGGGAATGCATACCAAAAACTAAATATGATTTTCTTTAAAGGAAACAAATTTTTATTTGCTTTTCTTGTAAGCATTAACCGTGTTTCTTCTTTTTGTAATCCAAATGCTAAATAAAGCCAATTTTTTTCTGAAAAAAGTTTTTCATTTTTGTTTTCTATAATCTCCAACGTTTGTCAACAATATAGCAATAAAGTTTTGAAGTGCAACTCGAACCTCAATTCTCCACTGTCCTTTAATTGTTTCACTCTGTATATATATATATATATATATATATATATATATATATATATATATATGTATATATATATATATATATATACACACACACACATATATATATATATATACACACACACACACACACACACATATATATATATATATATATATATATATATATATATATATATATATATATATATATATATATATTGTTTGTATGAATATATTTATTAAAATTTCAGATACTATTATTACAATATAAGAATTTCTATAAGAATTCATATAAACTATTATTATTATTTATTTTTGGATGTTTGAAATACCTTTAAAAACAAAGGTAAAAGTATAAGTATATAATTTGGTTACAAATGAACATTATACTATAGTCTGGTATGGTCTTAATTTAATTTAATATAATTAGCGAACAATGTGAGCTTGAATAAACATGGGGCTAAACAGGAATCGTAAGGTAACAGGTGGTAATGGATGTGAATCACCAAATAAGAGTTGTTTGCCCTTTAATGTAGAGTAAAGTAATTAATATTAATTGATGTAAACACAATTTTATAGGATTCATTAACATTATGTAAAATACATAAAATGTTTACTGAATGAAAATAAAATACTTATATTTTTGTACAGTTAGAATTTTATGCAATATAATATTAATTATTATTTAATTAATTTAAAGACGCTAGTATAAACTACATCAGTTAAAAGACTGCTTAATTGATGTGCTTACTACAATATGAAGGCTCTTTGATGTTTTATTCCACACTTAAGCTAAGTAAGGAATTTAAAAAGTATATACTGCTTTTACTGCCTTTATTAGTCCCCTTTGCATATTTATGAAGATGTCCAACCGAAGATATTGTCACGTGATATTTTCTTTTTCTGATGTAATTTATTTATTAATTTAAAAATTATTAACTTTTTCTGCGTGTGGGATATGCAACTCTAGGAAAGATTCAACTGACCTTTATTTTGATTTATAATATTTTTGGGTTATTTATTTAGGTTCATTATTTATTTTAATAGTATGTAATTCAAATACTACTTACAAGACTGTAAAGAAATTTTAAATGTGGATTTTGAAAACCGTGAATACAATGTTTCGATTCGAAGAAGGATTTCATTATTCATATACTTGGGTTTCAGCTTAATGGAGCGAAAGAAAGAATGATTTTACATACTTGTATACATAAATAGCAAATGCATTAATCGTGAATAAACATGAACACATTATGGAATGGTAGCATGTTTAATTGGTTAAAAGTTTAAGAATGTTTGATGGATCGTATCGGATTTCATTTTATTTTCATTTATACCATAGTCTGTAAAAAATATTAAAAATTTTTATAAAAATGGATATAAAATTTTTGGTTGCAATTGTATTGAAATAATATTTAAGAAATGTTGAAGCTAACAGTTTTAGTGCTTAAGACCTGGTGACTTCCTTTGTCATAAATTATGAATCAGGAACAAGTAATAATATATTTTATTAAGTTCTATTATAATCTGTTAATTAACTTGACCTATAGTTTTTGAGCTTTGTACTCCATTTGTTTAATTTTTCATGAACATTGTAATCGAAATGTTTCGTTAACTTAACTCCAGTCAGCATAATCTTCCAACTGAGTATTTTATCACCAGTTTGTGATAGTCTTCTTATTAATTCAATCCAATGAAATTTTTTAGAAAATATTCACCAAAAATGAAACTTTTCGTGAATTTCAACCACAGCATGAGACATAATATCATATATCTATATCTATATATATATATATATATATATATATATATATATATATATATATATATATATATATATATATATATATATATATATATATATATATATTAAATTCCAATTGCAAAAACATTTTGTTACCAAACATTTACATATTATTATAATAAAAATGAATTATTGGATTATTTTAACTACTAAAAACTGTAACTATATTTTATTTAAAGTATCAAAAATCCATTAAAAGTTTTAAAGCAACATTTCTTTAAATTGCTATTTAATTGGCATTCACACATAATTGTTAAAATTTATATTCATTTGTTATATTCATAAATGTTACATTCATCTGTTTTGCATATCTATATGATAAAATCATATTTCAGATAAAATACAATTTTTTATTCATTCGTAAATTTCTTTTCTTTCATATTTGCATTGCATTTGAATTCCTTGTCATGGAATGTTTGGAGAAAGAAACGTTTCTCTGAATGCATGCATGTTCCGTGGCAAGTGAGAATAAATCATTGTTAATGGCACCGTCTGCTAGTACATACGTGATTTGGGCGCTAATGGGGTTGTTTTTAAAACTCATTCACATTCGAATAAATTTATTCAGCATGAAATATTCCAGAAAATGTATTTAATCTTAGAATCATTGAATATAGGAATTCTTTTAAAGAAATATAATGTGAAAGAATATTAGAAAAATTAAATATTTTATTAATTAAATATCTTACCTTAAAATTTAATTAGATTTTATTGGTAAAAAGCAATAAAATTTAATGTTATTAGCCTAGAAACACACACAGATTTATAATTATATTAATTATGTATCAACTTCTATGTTAACCATAAATTTTGCTACTTTTTAACGTTAATTATTTCAACATAAATTAATATAATAATGCATTTAAATAAAATGTACTGAGAAAGAATAATATTTTTATCATCTTAAAATTTTAGATATTATTTTTATTAGAGTGGGAAAAGTTTAAAAAAAAATCTTATTAAGGGGCGAAAAATGTAAAAACAAATTTCTCAACTTTCATTTTGTAAAACATAAGGCAAAAATTTAATTTTTAGGAATTTTTCTTTGGATGAAAATGAAATGAGATACTTTGTGGAATTACAGTATTAACAAATCTTATCTTTTAGAAAGTTTAACAATTGGAAATACTTAGAACTTCTATTGACTAATATATATTTTTTAAAAATCACTATAAAGACTATCATTTTCAAAATTAAGTCCATTTTTCCCAGATCAAAATACCACAAAAATTTATCTTTAAATATACAGCTTATGATACGTAATTTATAGTACAAATTATGTGAACTAATTCATGTCTTTAAAAGTATTTGAAATAGCTTAAATGTTAAATTCAAACATGGAATTTATAAGCTTTAGTACCAAACTTCTAATGGTTAAAATTATCTAGGACCTGAGCCAGCCATATAATATTTTATTTTAAGAGGGAAAAAAATTTAAAAAATGTTTAAATTAAAAAATGTTTAAAATTTAAAAGCTAGTCTAAGGCATGTTATAAATTTTAACTTAAAAGCAAGTTTTATTTATATAAAATAGAAAATAATAATATAAATAGAGAAACAAAAGTTAAATTTTTATAGAATAGAAAATATTTCAAGCACTGTCATATTTGAAACATCAATAAAATAAACTGTTCTGTCATAATATCAAACGGAGATTCTACTGATTGAAAGCCATTAGATGAGAGGGATTAATTAATTCTAAAACCATTAATATTTAAAAGTATTACTTAAGTCAATTTTTATGCTTTAGAAATGAAGTTTAAAGAAAAATTATTCTGTGTCAAACATAGACAAATTCTTGACAGGAGATTACAACTTTGACTGTTTATTGTTAAAGTTGGAAGGGAAACTTTATTTTATTCAAAACATATTTTGATAACATGTTTCCACATAAAGTGTGAGCTATATTTATGTTTAATATTTCTTAATTTTCATGAATTTTGCTTTTCTTATGTTATTAAAAATTCTACAGTAAAATTAGCTTACATGAATTATAATACAAGCTGCAAATATAAAGCTAAATTTTTATTTAAATAAGTTGATGAAAGAAATTTTACTATAGTTTCAGCTTACATGAGCTATAATGCAGATTGAAATTATAAACAGAAAATTTATGCGTAAATATATCACTGAAGGGTAATTTATTGTTTTATTGTTAGCGTGACTTTTGTATTTTTCTTAAATCACTCACATACTTCATCGTACATTAAAAATATTAGTAACTCTGAGAATTTTCATTTACTACATGATTGAACAGGATAATTATGAAAAAGTGAGATTTTTGTTTCAATATTATCATTTTGTAATCATATACGAGGGTCACTCTGAAATTTTTGAGATACAACTAGGTCTTCAAAGTTATACTTACAAAATTTTAGGTGTGTTCAAAGTAGTCTCCTCCAGCATCAATCCACTTTTGTAGACGAATTTTCCACAGATTAAATGCTTCAAGCCATTCATTTCTTCGAATAGATGAAAAAAATTAATTTATAGCCACATCAATTTCTTCTTCTGAATGAAAACGACGTCCACGGAAGTTCTTTTTTAGATTAAAGAATAACCAAAAGTCGCACATAGGTGCAAATCAGGTGAATACGGCGGATGTTCGATCACTTTAATTTGTTTTTGTTTAAGAAACTCAACTCTGATAATCCGGCTGTATGTGAAGATGCATTGTCATGGTGAAGCATTAGTCCCCTAACATTCAGTTCTTCTAGAATTTCTGAAAAACATTTAGTGGTATACCAGTTTGCTGTTACTGTCTTCCGTCCTTCCAGCTTGATGGCTTTGACCAATCCCGTACTTTTGAAGAAAACGGCATACATCATTTTTTTCAGTGCGCGTTGTTTTTTCACCATTGTCGGCGTGGGATCATCTTCCAAGACCCATACTTTGCTTTCTTGATGTATTGGAACGTCAAAAAACGGTAAGTACGTTTAATCATCTGTTACAATTTTAGAAATGGTGCGGTGGCTACCATCATTCAGCATATTAAGAGTTTCTTTACTGATTCTGACACGCTCCTCTTTTTGATGCTCAGTTAGATTATTAGGAACCCAACGGCAAACTACTTTTTTCATATGTTGTTCTTCATGAAGGATTTTGTATATGGCTGCGGATCCAATGTTAAGTTCCTTCTGTATCATTTGATAGGTACAGCGATTATCATGCATTAACATTTTTCGTATGGCAGACACATTATCCGGGATTACTGCCGACGGCGGCCTTCCTGTGTGTTTTTAATCCTGAAGAAAATTGCGACCTCTTCTAATTTCTCTAAACCATCTGAATACAGTAGCACGAGCTGGAGATTCATCCCCAAATGCTAATTGCAACCGTTGAACGCATTCTTCTTGATTTAATCCTGCTTTGAAATCGTAGAAAATCATAACGCGAAAATGTTCTCGCGTCAACTCCATTTTCTCTTCTGTTTAAAATTTATTCCATTCTAAACAAGTTGAAGTAAGTCAGTAAAAAATTGTCTTCTGTGTTAAAATACATTGTACTTTAAAATAAAACCGCTATTTTTATTTTGTAAATTCTCGTCTGCGTGTATCTCAAAAATTTCAGAGTAACCCTCGTATTAAGAATTTTCAAGACAACTAACTAACATATTTTAAAACTATTCTTAAAATCAACCTATCGTCTGTTTGAAAATGAGGTTATGCTATTGGAATTAAATATTACATAATATGGATAGTTTTTCTCATATATTTTCTAAAAATATCTTTAAATCAAAATATTTCATAACGTAAACATGAAAAAATATTTAAGAAAATATAAAAGTTTATATAATTTTATTTTATATTTTACCCAAATTTCCCTGTCTTAATGATCGCATGAAATCATTAGGTAAGTCATGTAAAATATGAATTTTTTAATCATTTTACAAAAAAAATTTTTTGGGGTGGGCGTGTTGTTTACAAGATGAAAATAAAATATGTAACGTATACTCCTTTTTTCTGACATTGAAGGTTTACTTCTTCAATGGTTTACTTCGATAAAATAAATATAATTCTCATCAAAATCTACTTATTTTATCGAAGTAAGCCATTGAATTTATCACTATTCCTAGCAAATCGGGGACTAATGTTTGCAATATCAGTATAATAATTATTATTGTAATTATTATTTAACAAGAACATATTACTACCATTTCTAAAGTTTCTGTAAAAAAACTTTATTTTATGGAGAATAATTATTTAACTAGTATATACCTAATGATTTTAAATTAAATAATTACGAATAAGGGATGTGGTAAAATTTAGTGAAACATTCAACCGAGGCAAATTTATAGAATTGAAATTTATAAATGAAAATTGAATCAAATTAAAAAAGTTGGCTTGTCAATAATCATTATTCGAGTGTGATACTGTTATCTCATATCATAAAGGATTATATATACATAAAGGATTATTTCGTAAAATATTTATTTTGCTTAGAATTTGCAAGAAAATTAATTTCCCAATTTTTTGTATTTTCACTATCTAAAATATTAATTCATGTTAACTCGATAAACTCAAAGCTGTGAATGGTATTTTACATTATGTTCCCTTAGAAATATCAGTTTCAAATAATCGTTTTGTAGTTAAAGACAATTTTTAAGTAAGAATATGAAAGTTGCACGTGTGTGAGAGAGTGAAAATGAGAAACGATACTATGTTAATGTGTGTCACAAAACAATCCATTTGAATGCATATGCTGTTATAATGTTCTTAAAGATGTTTCCCTTAATTGATTTATTTTATTTAAATATTCTATTTCAAAATAGCTTATTTAAAAATCAAAAAATGAAAAACTTATTATTATTAAGCCATTACTTGATTTAAAACTCTAAAACATAAAAATTAAAACGTTTCAATATTAAATGCCTAAATATCTCTTAGGATGTTTGATTTGGGTCTATTGTTTGCTTTGTAATTCTTTTTTTTAGGATAGTGCTAATTCTACTTGGTTCAAAATTTAAAATTGGTACCAAACTACTTAGAACAACCAAATTTAAGGTGGGAGTTGAAATCACGAGTTCTTGAAAGGAAGATCAGAGCATTCATTTGAATGAAATTCTGATAATATTATGAAAGCATAAAAATTGTACTAATAGCAAAACTATTTTCATAGTACTATATTTTCTTTATTGCAAAAATTTTAGCTTTTTAATACATATGTTTATTTTCTAATAGAAAATGAATTTTAATAAATATTAATCATCAAAAGAAGAAAACAAATGCTTAATATTCCTACGATAATATTAATGCATTAAATGTCGACGAATAATAACATTTGTTTGTTGAATAAAGGATTAAATCCTAAGATAATGATTTCTGTTAATAAGCCTTTAATGAGCTACATATAAATTATTTCAAGTATTAAAAATAAATAAGAACGTAAAATATTTTACGAATCAAATTTTATCATCTTCTATTATTTGTATTAATTAAAACAATAGGTTCTTCATTTCCTAACAGTTATTGTACTTTAAAGGCTTTTTAAGAAAGAATTAACACATATTTTGTTCATAATATGCAATACTTCAGTGCAAAAGTATTCGACTCATTTGTTTTCAGAAGTTCTGAAATTTTTTCATGGAAGACACATTGTGAAATATACTTTAAATGTAGCTTTTTTCTGAATCTCATTAATTACATAAAATAGATTCTGTGCATATATAAATATAAAATTTAAAGTTAAGTTAGTTTCTTTGAAATTAAATAAATTCAAGTCCTTTAACTATTTATATTTACCGTCCACGTTAAGTTTTCTTTTATTTTCAAAAATGACAATACGCAATTAATTAGGACATACGTTTTTCAGAAATAAAGTAACACGGGTAGCCACCAGTTTCATGCATTAATTAAGACTCCTCTGAATTAAATGAAATTATATTAAGAGTAACTAAACTAATTATAAATAATTCAAAATACAAATTTTTTAAAATTTATATTTTTAAAAAATTTTTTAATGTAAAATTAACTTTACATTAAATTTAGAAATTTCTTATTTAGTTTTTAACAAAATTTTTAAAGTCAAAGTAGTTAAAACTAATAACAAAGTTTCGAATTTTTAGATTAAAAAAATAAAAAACGTTATACAATTTTTATTTTCTCTATTGGTTACATTAAACTAGTTTATGAAAGAAGTTGAAACCAATCATTTTGTAATAAAGTTGGTCAAGTAACAACTTCAAAATTTTCATTTCCTTTTATAAGGAATCAACTAAAACTACTTTTATCCTAAGCACAGAAGAGTGATGGCAAATGTCTTTGGCAGGAAATGAAGCCGAAAGAAAATCTCCCTCGGCATTTCACCCTATTTCCCCTGTCTCATTTATCAAGCAGTAATTTTGATATACTCCCAATTCAATTGTTGTGAAACTTTTATACAAAATATACTTATCTATTACACATTTTTAGTTACCAGTTTGTGGATCCAAGGTGATTACTTGTGTATAATCCTGCAAGTTTATGAGCAATGATTTTTTTAATAGAATGACTTTAATTTAAAGAAAGATCATATTTAAATGAAGTACAGGGAAGAATTATTTAAAAGATATAAAATCATGCTCTCGTATTAAGTGTTAATTTATAACTAATTGATTTTAATTTTTCTTTTTAAACATTTTCCAAAGCAAGTTAATAAAACTGCTGTTATATTTTTCATGTTAAAAATATCATTTTCACAAAATGACAAAATGAAATATTATATTTGTTGCTAGTTTTTGCAGCAAATCAAATATTTATTCAAAAATCACAAATAAACACACAAAGATATTTATTAATTCAAATATACATGTTCGTATGCTTACAATGAGCTTTACAATATGACATTTCATTTCACTAATTCACTACATTATTATTTACTTGTAAATCATTATAACATCAATTTCACATTTACAGTTAACTTAAAAGACTAAATGATATTAAAGAACCATTTTAATTTTAAAATTCCATCAGTATACATCAATCAATGCGACCGGTATTGGAAATAAAGTACTTTAAGCCGCTTATGTGCAACACAAAGGCGGCACCTGTGTGATGTTATCACAAAACTATGTAACGTGTCGCTACAATAAGCTTCTGTGTATGATACATCGCTTTCTCATTGGATGGATTCTGGTTTCATTTCCATTAATGTGACGCATAACGTCAAACACTTAATGCATGTCTAATTGCACGTGAAAAACTTTGTTGTTTTCTGAAAAGATCATAGCTCACACTATTTCTGGATCATTAGCATAAGAATATTATGCAGCTTCAATATATATTAATTTACAAATTGTATAATGTATGATATAATTATGTAAATTCAATTAAAATGGTAAATTATCTTAAAAAATAATATTTTACCCATTCTGTGTGTGTGTGTGTGTGTGTGTGTGTGAGAGAGAGAGAGAGAGAGAGAGAGAGAAAGATTACTTTTGAGTTCTCTCACACTATTTCAATAATTTTAATAATGCTACCAAAAATAATGATGAATATCATAGAATAAGTTGAAATTTGTCACTGACTCAGAAGAAGAATTATAGGAAGGAAAATTTATTGCAATGAAAATTACGTCTTGATGTAGGCTTCAAAAGTCTAAGAAAAGCCTTCAATATTTATATCTTAAAATATTTAGATTAGATATTAAATTTGTCTTGAGGAGTATATTATTTCAAATATAATGTATTAGGCTTTATCACAAATGATATTGAATTCTATCTAAATGAAAATTTTAAAGCGAGCTTTATAACTGTCTAAAAATTAAAGAAAGATAACGAATAATAAAGAATACTGAGCTCTGATAGTGAGGAAGAGCTAAAAAAGGAAATTTATCATTAGTATGTTTATTTCCGGGACAGCATCTGAATTAAAAATTTACCAAGTCTCTTGTTTTTAATATAAGTTATGACACATATTTTTAACGAAAAAAGATGATATAAAATGGTGATATACTTATGGTTTAATTACTAGAATTTTTTCAATAAATCAATAGAGAAATCAATCCATTTAGCATTTATTGCAGTTAATGGTAAGTTCCTCAATCTTTATTCATGCACACTTTTCATACTCATAGCATAATTACTCATACAACGTAGAAAAGATATTGTTTGATAATGCCATTAAATAGTTACTGTAATTAATATGTTACAAGATCAAAAACATTCTTTAAAAATATGCTGAAGGAAGGTAACTAAAGGTTGTGGACAGATTTTGCGGCTGAGAGTTTCTTAGATGAATAATACATAAATCGACAGACGTAGTAATCTATATGAGATTAAAATATACATATTTAGCAAAAGGGAATCAACTTTATCTTGCATTTGGGCTCAAAAAGCGAAAACAGAAATTTTGCATATGAAAAAAATGAATAGATATAAAAGGCGTTTCCTTTAAAGAAAAGGAATTTTAGTGGAGGACATGGTTTCTACGGAAGGTCAGTTGTGTTGAGCACCTTTGAAGCAAAAAGTCAATGAAATTGTAAATGAAGTGAGAAATGGGATATTCTTCTTCATTTTTCCAGAAAGGCTATTTCCAGTTTACGAAGAATTTGTGAGAGTAGTGGCGGGCAACCAACTCGTCTGTCTAGAATGTCCTAAATATGTTCTATTGCATTCATGCCTGTAGAATATGCTTATATTTTTTATATGATTCCTTTCTTTAAATTAAATTGTGAATTATAATTAAAATATGCATTCATCAAAAGAATACTAGGTGATCTGAAATTGTCATCTGTTAACGTGAAATCGTTTCAAATTACTATTCCGTCAGAGGATTTCATCACTTATCGACGATCAGCATTTTAGCTGATTTCATTTGTAAGCTAAAAATTTGATTTTGTATTCATCATTAATTATTGATGCAATATGATATTAAGATCTTATAATAACATTCCATAGATATGTCATATAAGTGTTTGCAGTTTTATTGCAGTAAAAATAAACCTCATCTTTTAGTAGAACCTTTTATAGTCAATTATCATCGATAAGCAATTTAGCGAGAAATATCAATAAGAATGTTAATCGTTGATCGAAATTTCAGAGTTTTATTTCATGAGGATATTTTGCTTTGTAAGGGTAGAAACAGTGTAAAATTTTATAAAACTTCCCACATTTTTGAAATACATAAATCTAGTTGTTTTGTAATTCCCATTCATTGTTACTTTAAGCGCTCTCAATAACTGAAGCCTGATGTCTATAATTGTTCACTTAAGCATCAAAATTCTGCTTCGTTGTAGTCGAACTTCTGAAAATCCTGTATTTTCAATTTTCTTATACTGTATTAAATATATTGATAGGTATATGATCTTTATGCCCGTTGCATCACCGTATTAAATTTGGAGAAATAAAAAACACACACTCCGAGATAAAACTAAATGTAACATGTAACAAGAAATGAAATAACTCACACTCCGAGATAAAACTAAATGTAACATGAAGACATGAAATGAAACAACTCACACTCCAAGATAAAATTAAATGCAACATGTAACAAGAAATGAAACAACTCACACTCCGAGATAAAACTAAATGTAACATGTAACAAGAAATGAAACAACTCACACTCCGAGATAAAACTAAATGTAACGTGTAACAAGAAATGAAACAACTCACACTCCAAGATAAAACTAAATGTAACATGTAACAAGAAATGAAACAACTCACACTCCGAGATAAAACTAAATGTAACGTGTAACAAGAAATAGAACACTCCGAGATAAAACTAAATGTAACATGTAACAAGAAATAAAACAACACACACTCCAAGATAAAACTAAATGTAACATGAAATAAATTGATCCTAGAAATGATCTAAAATTAATAACATTTTTAAAAAATTATGGTAACTAATAGCTTTTTCCTGAAATTAGGGATATTTTGAATACTCTAATTATGAAGATTTTTTTACATATCAGAATTTGAATGTGTTTTATTGTTTGCTATATTATTATGAAGTAATTTATATCAATCAATAAATCAATTAACTTATTCATTTATCTCTCTCTCTATATATATATTTAGATGACAAAATTAATCATAAATAAATCCTACAAGTAACAAGAATTTTATGTCCTTTTAATTAAAATTTGACTTTTGAAATCTGAAATTGATAGCATAGTGTCCTCGCTTTTCGTCGATCTTTTTTATCCACAGATATGAATCAATTTCGTGAAAGTCTTTCTAACAGTAATATATCCTGTTTTATAGCAGGTCTGGAACGGAACTTTATTAAATAACCGTTTTCTTCATGTTTTTATTCTGAGTTAGGAAACGAGACATGTCTGAGAAGAGTCTTTGTTTACTTGCTTTTTATTATTTTTACTTCTTTAATATGAAATATTTGTGGTAGATATAGTCTTTTCCATTTTCCTTATTAAAGTTACCTTTATTAAAATGTTGCAATTTCATTAAAACTAATTACAAAATATTAATGAGAGAAAATGCCCGTATACAGTTATATGAGTAACTAATTAAAGTGAAATCAGATATTGCAAAATAATATTATAAATCTAAAATTTTACTTTTGAATATTCATAAATCGAGATAGTTATTGATTTTATCTACGTTCTAAAATTAATGTATGGTTTGTTAATAAATGATATGTTTTAATATCAAATTTGACTGAGAATTTATTTGTGGTATATTTGTAAAAAAAGAAAAAAGAATATGTATCAATTAAATAATATCATTATTCGGGAAGAAGTTTTATAGAAAATTTTAAGTTTTTAGTGTAAAATTTATTATTTGCAAATTAAATATTAATATTTGTTCTATTTATCATTTAAATCCCTCATGTTCGATTAAATTTGGACGAAATTTTTATCGAAAAGCATAAAAGTTGTGAATAGGGTAATATTTAAAATTATATGTAAATGAGTGAAATTATAAATTCATCGAATAAAGAATTATTTTATCTTCATTTCTGAAATGTTTGGTTTCACTCGTTTTAATTAGAACGTTAATATTTATCGAAAAGCATAAAAGTTGTGAATAGGGTAATATTTAAAATTATATGTAAATGAGTGAAATTATAAATTCATCGAATAAAGAATTATTTTATCTTCATTTCTGAAATGTTTGGTTTCACTCGTTTTAATTAGAACGTTAATATTTATCGAAAAGCATAAAAGTTGTGAATAGGGTAATATTTAAAATTATATGTAAATGAGTGAAATTATAAATTCATCGAATAAAGAATTATTTTATCTTCATTTCTGAAATGTTTGGTTTCACTCGTTTTAATTAGAACGTTAATATTTATCGAAAAGCATAAAAGTTGTGAATAGGGTAATATTTAAAATTATATGTAAATGAGTGAAATTATAAATTCATCGAATAAAGAATTATTTTATCTTCATTTCTGAAATGTTTGGTTTCACTCGTTTTAATTAGAACGTTAATATTTATCGAAAAGCATAAAAGTTGTGAATAGGGTAATATTTAAAATTATATGTAAATGAGTGAAATTATAAATTCATCGAATAAAGAATTATTTTATCTTCATTTCTGAAATGTTTGGTTTCACTCGTTTTAATTAGAACGTTAATATTTATCGAAAAGCATAAAAGTTGTGAATAGGGTAATATTTAAAATTATATGTAAATGAGTGAAATTATAAATTCATCGAATAAAGAATTATTTTATCTTCATTTCTGAAATGTTTGGTTTCACTCGTTTTAATTAGAACGTTAATATTTATCGAAAAGCATAAAAGTTGTGAATAGGGTAATATTTAAAATTATATGTAAATGAGTGAAATTATAAATTCATCGAATAAAGAATTATTTTATCTTCATTTCTGAAATGTTTGGTTTCACTCGTTTTAATTAGAACGTTAGTATTTATCGAAAAGCATAAAAGTTGTGAATAGGGTAATATTTAAAATTATATGTAAATGAGTGAAATTATAAATTCATCGAATAAAGAATTATTTTATCTTCATTTCTGAAATGTTTGGTTTCACTCGTTTTAATTAGAACGTTAATATTTATCGAAAAGCATAAAAGTTGTGAATAGGGTAATATTTAAAATTATATGTAAATGAGTGAAATTATAAATTCATCGAATAAAGAATTATTTTATCTTCATTTCTGAAATGTTTGGTTTCACTCGTTTTAATTAGAACGTTAATATTTATCGAAAAGCATAAAAGTTGTGAATAGGGTAATATTTAAAATTATATGTAAATGAGTGAAATTATAAATTCATCGAATAAAGAATTATTTTATCTTCATTTCTGAAATGTTTGGTTTCACTCGTTTTAATTAGAACGTTAATATTTTAACGTATTTAATTAGAACGTTAATAATTATCGAAAAGCATAAAAGTTGTGAATAGGGTAATATTTAAAATTATATGTAAATGAGTAAAATTATAAATTCATCGAATAAAGAATTATTTTATCTTCATTTCTGAAATGTTTGGTTTCACTCGTTTTAATTAGAACGTTAATATTTTAACGTATTTAATTAGAACGTTAATAATTATCGAAAAGCATAAAAGTTGTTAATAGGGTAATATTTAAAATTATATGTAAATGAGTAAAATTATAAGTTCATCGAATAAAGAATTATTTTATCTTCATTTCTGAAATGTTTGGTTTCACTCGTTTTAATTAGAACGTTAATATTTATCGAAAAGCATAAAAGCCGTAATAGGGTAATATTTAAAATTATATGTAAATGAGTGAAATTATAAATTCATCGAATAAAGAATTATTTTATCTTCATTTCTGAAATGTTTGGTTTCACTCGTTTTAATTAGAACGTTAATATTTTAACGTATTTAATTAGAACGTTAATAATTATCGAAAAGCATAAAAGTTGTTAATAGGGTAATATTTAAAATTATATGTAAATGAGTAAAATTATAAATTCATCGAATAAAGAATTATTTTATGTTCCTTTCTGAAATGTTTGGTTTCACTCGTTTTAATTAGAACGTTAATATTTATCGAAAAGCATAAAAGTTGTGAATAGGGTAATATTTAAAATTATATGTAAATGAGTGAAATTATAAATTCATCGAATAAAGAAATAATTTTTGTTCATTTCTGAAATGTTTGGTTTCACTCGTTTTAATTAGAACATTAATATTTCAGCTGTATTTTGATTACTGATATCAAATAAATTAAAAGAAAATTAAATGTCAAATGAAGACAGCATTTAATATTTGAGGTTTGAAAGTATAGAGCACACTTTTGTAAACATGGGATTGAGAAATTGGCAGATTCACGAATCATTTATAAAATACTATCGATGTAGTATCGTATACATATATATTATAATCGATATAAAATCTTAATATTGTTTTATCAAGATTAAAAATATTTCTGAGATTATTTGGTCCCCAAGCTCTGATATAATTATAGCAGATATGCTTAAATTTATGCTTATATGCTTAATTATAGCATTATAATCTTAATTTTATAGTATTCTCAACATAATTGTGTAGTTTTTTAAGATATTTTCAAAATTTCTGTACTTGATTTTATTTGAATTTAGCGCATAAATAGAGATAAAGAAAAAAAAACTCCTGCTTTTATTTTTTCCATAATTTTTTTAAAAATACTATGTGCATATACCAGTGCAAAAACGAAATTAAAATATTACGTAAAGATGATATATGAA